>ONZH01002505.1:0-79043 GCA_900303285.1 Rhinella marina
ACTGAATAATATACTTTCTTTCATAGCACTTCCCTACTGTTACCACTAGAGGAGCACACTGCATACAGATTATTATAGCTCCCATATATACATCCATATGTAGTGAGCTCGGCCGGAGGTGGCTATGTTGTATCGATATCTGTATATGCCACATGAATTTTTTTAATTATATTTTAAAAATTTAGCCAATTTAAGCATCTTTATGTGAAAATGTCTCCCAGGACAATATTAAGGGCACCTTGGTCTTAGTCATAGATCAGAAACTGCGCTGAATTCAGTAAACCTGTTAGGGTATGTTCAGACAGCTGTAGTTTAACATGAATCCACATATTGGCCACCTTCCATTGTCTTCAATGGGATATCTGCACTTTACTTCATACCAGAGGGGTTGTTGATATCCATGTTGTGGTAGAAATGTGCCGTTTGCCTTCTCGATGTGGATTCCAAAGTATTAAAGAGAACCTCTTCCTGCTCCTGACAAGTCTGTTTTATTAGCTTCATGCATTCCCATGTAATAACAATTCTGGAACATCTATTCTTATGTCTGTATGTTCTGCCATTCCTTTATTATTTGCACTAGAAGTTTTGAATGAATTGCTAGCAGTCTGCAGTAAGGGTATAGAGGGGAGGTGACCAGTTGGGGGTGTGTCCCTGCACAGTCTGACTCTATCCAATCAGTGCTGCCATGTTCAGACTGTGCAGGTACACGCCCCCCAACTGGTTACCTCCCCTCTGTACTCTTACTGCAGACTGCTAGCAATTCATTCATAACTTCTAGCAGGAATAATAAAGGAATGGCACAACATAGAGACATAAGAATAGATGTAATTGTTATTACATGGGGAATGCATGAAGCTATTAAAACAGACATGTCAGGAACGGAGACAGGTCCTCTTTTAAAGGATATTCCAGGATATTTTTGTTCATGGCCTATTTTCAGGAATGGCCATCAGTTTCTGATGAGCAGGGGTCCAACACCCCACCAGAATCAATCTTCTGTTCTGCAGCAGCTCTGGAACCAAACTATGCAGCTTTGTTAACTGAATGGCTCCCATTGAAGTGAATGGTAGCAGCTCTGCAGTAACCAGGACACAATGGACGGAGCTGCACAGTTCTCACTCTTGAAGAAGTTGCAGATTGGCAGTGGTGCAGAGCGTTGCACCCTAACTGATCCTAAAGATGAGCAAATTTATTATTATGAATCTAAATTTGACTTGATTTTTTTAAAAAAATATAACGTTTTTTTTAGAAATCGAAATTTCTTGAGATAAAGTTAAAGAGAAAGATTGAAAGAGAGAGAGAAAGAAAGTTTTTGTCCAAAATTAATGTTAGAAAATGTGCTAATCTGAGACTCTTCCCGAAAAGAAGCTATCAAAATAAAAATTCTGGAATACCCATTTACGGCATCTAATTGCGCTAAACCCGGAAGCACGCACTTCCGGGTGTTGTGCAGACGCCCTGTGTGGTCAATCGGGGTGTCTGCACTCGATCTGAAAGCAGTAAACATCGCTGATGAAGTTTACAGCTTTCAATCTGCAATTCTTATTTTGGCCACCAGATGGCAGGCCATGATAAGAAATGAGCAAAAGGGACTTAAAATGGAGTTTTAAAAATCCCTGATTGCTCAATTGCTTAAAAATTAAGAAACATTATATATATGCTCATAAATGAGCCTTAAAATAATCACAAAAAATAAAAAAATGTTAAAAAATTTGTAAACAATTAAAAAATATAAAAGTTTAAATCACCCCCCTTTCCGTATAATTAAAAAATAAATACCTAAATAACAATAAATATAAACATCATGGGTATCACCGCGACCAAAAACGCCCGTACTTTTAAAATATAAAAAAAATTCCAATATGGAGAATTGCATAACGGAAAAAAGGGTCAAAATGGCCGATTTACCATTTTTTCACTACTTCTCATACCCAAAAAAATGTAATAAAATGTGATCAAAAAGTCACACACACTCCAAAATGCTATCAATAAAAACTATGGATTTTCCCTCAAACAATGAGCCCCTAAACAGCTCAGTAGATGTAACTAAAAAAAAAGTTATGGGGGTCAGAATATGATGATGTAAGAGGAAAAACAACATTTTTTTTTCAAGTTTAAATTTATTTTTTAACACTATCACTATTACTTTATATTTACACTATTATTATTTAACATTTAAACATAACAAACCTACACATATGGGGTATCGTTGTAATCGTACTGACCCAGAGAACGAAGGGCATGAGTCAGCTTTTCCGCAAGCAGAACGCCGTGGGAACAAACCGTAAAACTGTGGAGGAATTGCACTTTTTTTTTCCAATTCCCTCCTATTTTGGAATTTTTTTTTTACCGCTTCCCACTACATTTTATGCCATAAATTAATGGAGTCATTAGAAAAGTACAACTTGTCCCGCAAAAAATAAGCCCCCATACAGCTATGTGAGCAAAAATAGGGAAGAAAAATGAAAACGCAAAACCGAAAAAAACCTCTGGTAACTGAAAGGGTTAATGCATGCATGTTCCAATAAACCCAGTTCCTGTTACTCCACAATGTCTGATCTAAACTGACTCTGCTGCACCCAGCAACCATACTCTGCAAACAGGGGGAAGGGGGGGTATACTTAAAAAAAAAAAAAAAAACTTGGACAACCCCTATGAGGTAGGGAATTTGCACCTTACATCAATGATTTCCTTAGAATGACATCATAGACCTGCGTTGGTTTTCTCCCACTGATATGTGGCTCGTACTCTGTGGTTTTCTCTGAATCTACAACCTGTTGATGAACAGAAGCTTCAAGATGTCACCAGCCCTGCAGCTCCTGACCCTCTACTGGAGTCTACACTGTGAGTCCAACCCATAATTCTCTTTTATTCTCCCAACACTACGATATTGTCTTATGGTTCTCCTCCATTATATAAGGTGTGACTCAATGAGGGTCGGTGGTGTCACATTATAAAAACATAAACATACAAAACACATATAATATTATAGACATAATAGAGATAAATGCCAGCTGATCACTATGCGCATGGCTGTAGTCCACTATATGTTCACACTTGTCTTTCCTCAGTCGGCCTGGCTGGAGATGTTCTCCAGCATCCATCAATTTGTGCCCCGTACTTCCATGCACAACGTCTCCATGTCCTGTGAACACGATGAGTCCAGCAAGACCAGAAAAAGTTGGTACAGACAAGAAAAGGGTAAAGGGCTCGTCCTTATCGGATACACGAGACTATGAGAGAAAGCGTTAATGGAGTCTGGGTTCAGTGATGACAGGATAACAGATCCAACCCAATGGCAGCCAGAGATGTAACCTGACCATGCTATGAGGCTTCTGCTGAAGATAATGCTGTGTATTACTGTGCGAGCAGTGAACCAGCCAAACAATCGTACGGAGAAAGGTAAAAAAACTGAGACGCCTCCTCTAAAGACTTCAAGACAGTGCAGGGATGGGGCACAGCTGTGTGAGGGGCTCTTACTGCTCCTATAACAGGTGTCATCCAGTTCTACCAGTCAACGATGAATAAGCGTTCAACAAAGTATCAACAAGTAACACACATGTAAACCAAAAATATACATTATACAAATATAAACAAATGTATAAACTGTTTACAGACATATGGAAGATGCAGAGATGAACTGGACACTTAACCATTTTTTCAGTGATTCCTTGGGATACACGGTGGAAAGGTAAAGTATTACAAAATTTAATTGACCATTTTTTAAAGACTTTTTGAATCAAACAGCAAAAAGTGTTGCTACATACAGTCCATACGTTAAAATGTTTACAGCACAAACCAACAACTCTACCAACCAACAAACCTACTCACGTGAATCATCCTCATTTTTTTTAAAATTATGCTTCAGACATAAAGAAGACTGATTTTTATTCTACTTCTTATTGTTTTCATTATTTATTTTTTTTAAAGATGAAAAACTGACATATCAGGGACAATAGCAGGAAAGTAATAGGCACTGTCAGTGGACTGCCATGGTCTTCACACCAAACCAGGGATGTATGAGCCCCTAGACATTACATAAATTATTATTATTATTATTATTATTATTATTATTTCATTGTGCACTAGGGACTATTTGATTTGGTCATATGAATTATTATTATTATTATTATTATTATCAACATTATTTGTTTCTGCATTAGAGATTATTTGATGGTCATATGAGAGAATTATTATAATTATAATGATTATTAGTAGTAAAAGATTTTCAAAACACGTTTTCATTGTGGCTGAATTTTATTCTATTTTCTGACTTCATCTGCTCACTGTCGCCCCCTGCAGAGTCACTGCCTGCACTTTACATGAGCTGCTAATAGGAGATGCGGAGGAGAAATGACAACAGCTGTGTGAGAAAAATTGTTGACACTTTTTGAGCCCATTTGGTCTTTGTTCTGATGACTTCATTATCATGGAAATACTCTAGAAATATACAGATCTGTAACATGTACATGTAATAAAAACCAACAAGACCAGAGGATGTTAGTACCAACAAGAAAAGAGAAACGAGCTGATATTTTTGGCATTCACAGACCGCTATAATACTGGCTGGTTAAGGACCATTCATCATGTGACAAGCACATGTGATCATCTACAAAGGTTTCACATCTCTGTATAGACGTTTTGTTATAGTTTTTTGCCTGAATTCCATGACCAAACGCTGTCATATAAGCTCTAATATTATAATCAACTAGCAGAAAGTCACCCTCCCTCCCACCCCTGCAGCTGACAGAAGTTGATTTTTACCTTCACATTTGCAATCCCTGTCGGCTGCTGAGTGAGAGGGGGCGTGGCCTGATCGGGTCAGGGGCGTGGCTTTGCTGGACCTGGGGGGCTTTTAAGTCCTTTTTTTGAGTGTGGCCTGAATTACAGGTCTACGCCATGGTAATTTATGAGGAAACACAGTGGGTAGCACTGGAAGAAAACATTTTTTATTACTACTGAATGGTAAATATGTTAAGTTTACATTATATTAGGTAATGATTGTTGATGAATTAGTCTAAGTTATATTTATGGTAACCGGAATACCCCTTTAACAGTGTCATCCACAGCGCTCTGCCTACAGCAGTGAAGAAAACTGGCTGGGTTGTTATGAAAACCTGGTATGAAACTGTATATGGAGGCTAAGCACCTGTGAGCTTCTATTGGCTGATAAGGGTCATGTGACCAGGCTTCTATTGACTAATGCATTTTTTTGGAAATATCTCAGGAACGGTAAGTCCTGGAGTGCTGAGACCTGTTATAAAACCTTCCTGAATACCTGATGTACCTCTGTGCCAAATTTCATGATTTGCGGCTTCCTTTAGTGAACATACACTCAGCTTTATATATTAGATGTGCAATAAACCCAACAATTTGACCTCTATCCTTACCTCTATCTGACATTACTTTATTCGGGGTGTGCAGGAGTGCAGGGCTGGAGGCTACATTGCTGCTCCGTGCTATCTTACCAGAGAGCTGTCAGAGGCAGGAGGCCGACATTGCCTCATGAATGATGCGCCCCTGTGTAGACCTACTGTGGGTCCCTATGTGGATTTTTTTAGAATCTTGATTTAATACAATTGTTAAGTTTTTACTCTTTAACTGGAATTTCTTTGGGCACTGATTCTATTACCAGATCCCACACCTTTATCTTGTCTTATCGGTTTCTTGGACTGTCTCCTCAGCTATCTGACCATAGCTAGATCCTCTCCAGATGGTGGAGCTTTGAGCTGATCATTGTTTTTTTTACATTGTATATTTTGAAAATATCACCAAACATTTACTTTCATTGGTAACATTATTTCATCAAACTGCAATTTTGTATAAACAGATGCATAAAAGTTCACGCTTATACATCAGTGATCTGAGCCTCTGAGTTGGGGGCAATTATTAATCTACTAAAATACGTAACAGAATTGGAGCGTGCATATCTTATCTTATTGGTGAAAAGGTAATTGTCACGAGGGGGAGACAAGGGTGGTGAGCCCTGCACTGCACCCCTCCGTCTTTCCCTGCCTACTTGCCTCAGTCGGCCCTAGGCGGCCGCGGACAACCACGAAGGCGGACCCTACACTGGATAAGTGCGCAGGAAGGGAAAGGGAACAAAGGGACGGACAAACACAGACAGAACTAACACGCAGGTGGAAGGTCAACAAGCCGGGTCAAACACAGGAGGTAACGTCAATGCCAGGGGGTGAAACGAGAGAGAGGTCAAGTCCAAAATCCGAAGTTCAAAAATCCAAGCTAATCCAAAAGGTCACACGAGCACTGATCAAAGGAGACTAATCACAGGCAATTTGAGAGGGCAGCTAGCCTGCTTTAAAAGCCCTCCAATGGATCATGTGACGGGGCCAGCGTCACATGACCTCATTTGCATATGAGTGCTGGCCAAAGTGACCAGCGCTCAATTATGCCAACAGTCTGGTCATGTGGCGTGGCCAGCGCCACATGACCTAGTACATACAATATACAGTAACTCTGAGCGCTGGCTTGCCGGGCCAGCGCTCAGCACCACCCCCTGCTCGTGTCTAGGGGGGCGGGGACGCCGGGCACACAGCATCCGGAAGCCCGCCCGACGTTCCCCGCCTCTCGTTGCTGTGGAGACGAGGACGCCTTCGTCCTCGCTCCGTGGATACGGAGGTCCGGCGGCGCTGCAAGCGGGGAGCGCGCCGCCGGCCTCCCGTGACAGTACCCCCCCCTTCACGAGGGGCCTCCGGACCCTTACCAGCGGGAGCAGGTTTATCAGGATGCTGCAGGTAGAATTTCCGGATGAGCGAATCCGCATGCATCCTGGTCAACGGCACCCAAGACCTGTCCTCTGGCCCGAATCCCTTCCAATGTACCAGGTACTGAAGGAATTCCGGACCTCCTAACGTCAATGATTCTATGAATCTCGTGCTCCACTTGTCCCTCCCCTCGACCGGAGGCGGAGACAGTTCCTCTGGACCAGTGGAAGCAACATAGTTTTGAGCAAAGACATATGAAAAACATTGTGAACACGAAGGGAGTCAGGTAAACACAATTCAAACGACACCGGATTGATCACCTTGGTGATCCTGTATGGACCAATAAAGCGAGGCGCAAACTTATAGGATGGTACTTTCATGCGTAGATTTTTAGTTGACAACCATACCATGTCCCCCACCTTGAAATTCACACCCTTAGAACGTTTCTTATCGGCCTTAGTTTTTTGAATTCTTTGGGCTTTTTCCAGGTTCGACTGAACCTGTGCCCAAACTGTGCACAGTTCCTGAGAGAGAGCAATTGGCCTCTGGGACCGCCGAAACAGCTGGAGAAAAGGAGCAAAGCGCGGATGAAACCCATGTTGAGAAAAACGGCGATACCACCCAGAAGACGAATTCACACGGTTATTAATCGCGAACTCGGCAGAGACAGGAATCTGGCCCACATATGCTGGTTATCAGCAACATAACATCTGAGATACTGCTCAACGGACTGATTAAGACGTTCAGTTTGCCCATTGGTCTCTGGATGAAAGGCCGACGAAAAAGACAAAGATACTTCAATCCTCTTACAGAAAGCTCTCCAGAATTTAGACACAAACTGCACCCCCCTGTCCGAAACAATATTTCTCAGGAATACCATGCAGTTTAACTATGTGGTCTAAAAAGACGGACGCCAAAACCTTAGCAGAAGGTAACTTACCCAACGGAATAAAATGACACATCTTGCTAAATCTGTCAACCACAACCAAAATCACCGTTTTACCCTCAGAACAAGGTAAATCCGTGATAAAGTCCATGGACAATTGAACCATGGTCTGCTAGGTATGGGTAATGGACAAAGCTCGCCCATAGGTCGTGTCTTGGGATTCTTGGACCTAGCACAAGTATTACATGCAGTTACGAAAGCCTGAACGTCCCTGGAAATCGATGGCCACCAATACTGCCTAGAGACTAACTCCCTGGTGGCATTGATCCCAGGATGTCCACATAATACAGAGTTATGGCACTCACCCAGCAGTCGCAAACGCAAATGAGCCGGCACAAACAATTTGTCATTGGGGGTACCAGTGGGAGCGAGATGTTGTGCTGTCGAGATCTCAGATGCCAGATCAGACGAGGTAGCGGCTACGATGATGTCAGCCGGCAAGATGGGCTCAGGAAGGACGTCAGGAGGCTGATATGCCTGAAAACTCCGGGATAGAGCGTCAGCCTTAATGTTCTTGCTTCCTGGTCTAAAGGTAACACAAAAATCAAAACGAGTAAAAAACAAAGCCCACCTCGCCTGTCTGGGATTCAAACGCTTAGCAGACTCTAGAAACATAAGGTTCTTATGATCCGTGAGGACCACAATGCGATGTAATGCCCCCTCCAGGAAGTGACGCCATTCCTCAAATGCCCACTTAATGGCCAATAACTCCCTATTCCCGATATCGTAGTTCCTCTCAGCAGACGAAAACTTGCGGGAAAAAAAAGCACATGGCTTAAGGTTAGTTAGGGTGGAGGATCCCTGGGACAACACTGCCCCTACCCCATCCTCAGATGCATCCACCTCAACTATAAAGGGCTCATTCTGGTCAGGCTGGATTAACACAGGGGCATTAGTAAAACATTGCTTTAGCTTCTCAAAGGCTTCAATAGCTGCAGAGGGCCAATTAACTAGATCCGCTCCCTTGCGAGTCAGATCTGTAATTGGTTTGACCACCAATGAAAAATTTTTAATAAATTTGCGATAGAAGTTCGCAAACCCTAAAAATCGTTGGAGCGCCTTAAGGGAGGAAGGTCGCACCCAATCGAGGATGGCCTGCACCTTAACTGGGTCCATTTTGCAAGAGCAAGGGGTCAAAATGTATCCTAAAAAGGCCACCTCCTGAACGCCAAAGATACACTTCTCCCCTTTGACAAATAGTTTATTCTCACGTAACACCTCTAACACTTGTCTGGTATGAAAACGTGAGATTCCCAATCCGCAGAAAAAATAAGGATGTCATCAATGTAGACAATCATGAACCTCCCAATAAAAGGTCTAAAAATGTCATTGACAAAATTCTGGAACACAGCGGGTGCATTGCTTAGCCCAAAGGGCATTACTAAATACTCATAATGACCCTCAGGGGTATTGAAGGCCGTCTTCCATTCATCCCCCTCCCTGATTCTAATCAGGTTATAAGCTCCCTTTAAATCCAGTTTAGAGAACCAGCAGGCGCCTTGAATCTGGTTTAGTAAATCTGGGATAAGGGGCAGCGGATATCTGTTCTTGACCGTGACCTTGTTAAGTTCCCTGTAATCAATACAGGGCCTCAATCCTCCATCCTTCTTACCCACAAAGAAAAAATCCGGCCCCATGGGGGAAACTGAAGGCCGGATATGACCTTGGCCAGACTCCTTAAGATAATCCCTCATGGATTGCCGCTCAGGAGTGGAGAGATTGTAAATACGGCCCTTAGGATACTTGGAACCCTCAATAATATCAATGGCACAATCATAATGCCTGTGAGGAGGGAGGAACTCAGCCTCGGACATGGAGAATACGTCCTGAAAATCTCTGATATATCCAGGCAGGATCAGAGACTCAGTAGTACCTCCTAACTGCAAAATTGATTTGCAACATTTGGAACAATCACCTCCCATTTCTCTAAATTCACCTGCAGGCCAGTTTGATCACGGGGTTTGTGGTCCTGTACATGGCAGACCTAAGACGAGGTCAGCAGGTAAATCCCTTAGGACAAGGAAGGAACAGGTCTCAGTATGGGCAATCCCCACCGTTAGGGAACACCTCGGGAGTACAAAATTCCACTCGCCCATTCTTCAATGGGGTGGAATCTAGGCAATGATTTGAATTACCTCCTTAGAGGAACTAGCGGAATACCAACAGTTTGTACGAAATCAAAAATTAATAAAACTAACGGCAGAACCTGAATCAACAAATGCTTGCCCCTCCCCCTTAATTTGACCATAAGTAACAGAAATAGGAAGCAAAATTTTCCTTCTTACCACCGTCGGAGTTACCTTGCTTCCCACCGGAGATCTCCTAGAAGGTGGAAGTTTGGGACACTGCTGGAGCCAGTGGTTCATCTCCCCGCAGTAAAAACAGGCTCCCTTTCGGCGTCTTTGGTCCCTTATGGTCCCCCCTAACTGCATGGGTTCCTCCGAATTCTGGCAGGCGATGGACTCGGAAGAGGAAGCTCAGGAAAACCGGCCCCCTGCGGAATGCTAGAACGTTCTCTCAGCCTCTCTCTCACCCGTCGGTCTAGTTTAATGGCCAAGGTCATAGTCGCCTCTAAGGAGTCAGGAGTGGGATAACATACCAGAAGGTCTTTTAGTTGGTCAGACAGCCCCACCCGGAATTGACTTCTTAAGGCTGGGTCATTCCATCCAGAAGAGACACACCACTTCCTAAACTCCGCGCAATAGTCCTCTACTGGACGGTTACCCTGCCGAATGTCCCTGAGTTGAGACTCGGCCACAGCGGTCAAGTCAGGCTCCTCATACAATAGGCCTAAGGCCAGGAAAAAACGCGTCCACAGTCAGCAAACTGGGGAGTCAGGGGGTAACGAAAAGGCCCACTCCTGCGGATCACCCTGCAGCAAGGAAATAATTATTCCCACCCGCTGCTGCTCGGAACCCGAGGAGTGGGGGCGTAGGCGGAAATATAATTTTATACTCTCCTTAAAGAGCGGAAGGTCTTCCGGTCTCCCGAAAACCGGTCCGGAAGCTTAACATGGGGCTCCACGATAGGGTTAGATGTGGAGGGACCCATTACTGGAGCGGATTGAAGCTGCTCCTGCTGTTGGAGCCTCTCGGCCAGATCCTGGATAGCTTGAGCCATCCCTTGCACCTGGTCCGTGAGGGCCCGCAACTGCTCCATGAGATAAGGCCTGTGATTCTGTCACGAGGGGGAGACAAGGGTGGTGAGCCCTGCACTGCACCCCTCCGTCTTTCCCTGCCTACTTGCCTCAGTCGGCCCTAGGCGGCCGCGGACAACCACGAAGGCGGACCCTACACTGGATAATGTGCGCAGGAAGGGAAAGGGAACAAAGGGACGGACAAACACAGACAGAACTAACACGCAGGTGGAAGGTCAACAAGCCGGCGTCAAACACAGGAGGTAACGTCAATGCCAGGGGGTGAAACGAGAGAGAGGTCAAGTCCAAAATCCGAAGTTCAAAAATCCAAGCTAATCCAAAAGGTCACACGAGCACTGATCAAAGGAGACTAATCACAGGCAATTTGAGAGGGCAGCTAGCCTGCTTTAAAAAGCCCTCCAATGGATCATGTGACGGGGCCAGCGTCACATGACCTCATTTGCATAATGAGTGCTGGCCAAACGTGACCAGCGCTCAATTATGCCAACAGTCTGGTCATGTGGCGTGGCCAGCGCCACATGACCCAGTACATACAATATACAGTAACTCTGAGCGCTGGCTTGCCGGGCCAGCGCTCAGCACCACCCCCTGCTCGTGTCTAGGGGGGCGGGGACGCCGGGCACACAGCATCCGGAAGCCCGCCCGACGTTCCCCGCCTCTCGTTGCTGTGGAGACGAGGACGCCTGTCGCGTCCTCGCTCCGTGGATACGGAGGTCCGGCGGCGCTGCAAGCGGGGAGCGCGCCGCCGGCCTCCCGTGACAGTAATGATGCAGTTTTTCTATTGGGAGGATGGTGGAGATGACAGTGATGTGCTGTGTTCTTTCTTCCTGATATCACTTTCAGCACCAACAGCACCCTGGCTTGTCTTGTGCGCCATTGACTGCTATCATAGAAGATGAGCCAAGTTCTGGAAATTCTTCTTCTTCTCTCCTGGTCACACTGTGAGTTGAAAATATAAATTTTTCCTCACTATAGATGTCCTTGGTTATGTCACTCTATCACGGTCTATCTTTAGTGATCTAGCTAAGGCTGTTGAACTCATAACTTCTGTGAATTTTTCAATTAAATTTTATAGTTGAGTTACAATTTGTAACTATTCAGTAAAGGATTTTAATTGTACAAATACCAAATGAGTAAATATGGAGGAAAATGCATTGGGGTTGAAGAGCGCTACATAGACGATGTCCCTGTATAAGATCTCTTCACTTTACTAGTTATAGATAGTGGGTTCCCAACTGAAAATAATATAAATAGGAATTGTCAATCTTGAAATAGCTATATGGGCAACATTCACCGCCCCTCCCCCATATAACATGATATCTATCCCAGCAGTATGTCTGGCAGCAGATGTTATCCAGAAGCCACAGTTCCACATTGCTCTTCCTATGGACAATGTCACACTACACTGTGAACATGATGACACCAGCTACAACACAAAATTTTGGTACCGACAAGAGAAGAGAAAAGTGCTTGTACTTATTGGATATGTAGTCAATGATGCACTAACAATGGAGACCGGGTTCACTGATGGAAGATTAAAGATGCAGCCCAATGGTATCAAGACCAATGTCCTAAACATCTCACATGCCTCTACCCAAGACAGCGCAGTGTATTATTGTGCCAGCAGCACCACAGCGAGATAATCGTATAGGAAGAGTGTGCAGAAGTAGAAGAAGAGGCAGAGAAACCCCCCGTGACAAATACAGTATATCAAAGGAGGTGGTTATACAGTAACAGCTGTGAGCACTCTCTTCTTTATTCCTGGAATACATGATGCTATCTGATATCTGCCCAGTATTCATTCCCGTCAGTACATACAGTGACAGATACAGTAAACGCATGTTATTTTGAATCCCCCTGAAATCTGGAAACGTCCACAGTAGAGCAGCACCACGTTACCAAATTTGGTGTATCCTTTCAGTAGGAAAGAAGTCCTCCAAGGAACGTGTGGGTACAAGCGATGTCGGACTCTGGCTTGTGGTCCTTGAGACAAATCCAAATAGAAAATAGCGACACTCATTCCATTAAAGCAATGTGATGTGTTTATTTAACCAAGAGGCATCATTACAGAACGCAACGTTTCGACTCGAGTCTTTTTCAAGCTTTAAAAACGTTGCGTTCCGTAATGATGCCTGTTGGTTAAATAAACACATCACATTGCTTTAATGGAAGGAGTGCTGTGATTTCCTATTTGGATTATCACCTGATCATTTTTAGACCCCACATTCTGTGCTGATTATTTTAATTAGAGCTCCATTTTTCTGATACAGAGCTCCAAAAGGGGTCCTTCAGCTCAAATCAGTCTCAGAAGGAAGCACTTTCCGTAGTCTTCAGAACGCACATGTTGTGAATAAGTATTAGTATCAATTACTACAATTGTTCAATCAATAACACGTCATATTTCATTCAGTGATTCCCCGGCGCATGCGCAGTATGAATTCACTACTGCACATGCGTCCTTAAGTGTTCTCTGATCAGGAACATGGCAAGGGAAGGTGGAGTGTTTGAAATCTGTGGCAGCACTAGGAAGGATAGCAGTGCTGAGCATGCTGGATTTGGTTAGTAAATGGAGATGCACAGAAGATGGGGAGGAAGGCTCTAAACACTAAAACAGGGATTTATCTACCAAGTTGAGTAAGATTGGCAGCAAAAAAAAAAAAAGGCTCCTGAGAATCTCTGTTAAATGTTAAATCTGTTGTTACCTAAAGCCACCACTAGAGGGAGCTTACTGAATTAATATGTAAATGCAGGCAGTAAAATCCTCAGCAAGGCCCCCTACAGGTGCCTATAAGCAGAGAAATATATGTTTTATGTCTATGCAGGAAATTTTCAGCTCTGTTTCCGAAAAATAGAGGTCTGATTAATCAGCACAGAATGCAGGGTTTGTTAATTAATGTTTGGTGGTGTCATTTATATATGGCACTGGGTGTAGATATCACCATTGGGTTTTATGATTAGTGGAAATGACAAGTGTTGAGCGAGCATGCTCGGCCGAACTCGCTGAGCACAATGCTCGAGTCTCTTCCCCGCACTGTAATGTACGCTAAGGCCTCTTTCACACTCGCGGCAGTCCGGATCCGGCAGGTGAAGGTGCCATCGGATCTGGACTGCCGCAGAGACATGTGTGGGTCCGGAACCGAGTTCTGGCCACACACATGTCACACAGTACCATATACAGACATACACATACACACAAACACATACATACTTTCATACTCCAGGCAGGCAGGCCGCACGTCTTCACGCCCAGGAGGCGCGCCGCTATGACGATTCCCTACAGCGCCCAGCAGAGGGCGCTGTGGGGAATCGTCATAGCTGTGCGCCTCCTGGGCATGAAGACGTGCGGCCTGCCTGTCTGCCTGGAGTAAAGTATGTATGTGTTTGTGTGTATGTGTTTGTGTGTATGTGTTTGTGTGTATGTGTATGTGTATGTGTATGTGTTTGTGTGTATGTATGTCTGTCTGTGGTTACGGATCCGTCCTGAACTCCATTGAAAGTCAATGGAGGGCGGATCTGTTTACCATGTTGGTCACACCAAACGGATCCGTCCCCATTGACTTGCATTGGGGGTCATTCCGGATCTGTCTTGGTGTGGATGCCTGGACCGGAGAGCAAACCGGGGTTTGTTCTCCGGTCTGAAGACGGAACGGAATGCTTTTAGGAGCGCTCCGTTGTCTTCAGTTCAGTTTTGTCCCCATTGACAATGAATGGGGACAAAACTGAAGCGTTTTTTTCCGGTATTGAGCCCCTATGACGGAATTCAATACCAGAATTTAAAAACGCTAGTGTGAAAGTAGCCTAATGTGTACAAATTCAGTTAATTAGCATACTTTTACGAGTGAAAGGAGTACAAGAGGAGAAGTCCCCTCTTCTGACTGGGGGGTGCCTGGTTTAGTCCCATTGACTAACATTATGCTCGGGTGCTCGGCCGAGGATTCGAGCAACCCCTAGTGCTCAGCCAGAGCACCCGAGCATACGAGCACAGAGGTGCTCGCTCAACACTAGAAATGACCATATCTGGTGCCTTCGAAAAATGTACAGAACGGTAGGACCTTTAAGTCAATCATTGGACCCCACATAACTCCAGGACAGAAGCATGCCCACTAGAGCTACCTCTCTATAACTATAGCTACTGTCTCCGACTTCCATACTACAACCTTTAAGCCACCTACATGTGAGGCGTGGTCACTGACTGTTCTGAAATGTTGTCATATGATACAAGCTCAATAAACCATGGTTTTCCCCATGTCTTTAAGAAAACCTGTATGTGTCACTCATCCAATCAGTAATTCTGCAATATAGAATTCAGACATAGATAATTCCCATTTTCCATCCAAATTGGCACAGACCAATAAGAGAAATGAGCTGTCACGGGCTGCAGTGATGTCACTGCCACCTTTTTTCTGAGCTGTTGCATCTGATTCCTGCATCTGAGCTGTCGTGTTGCTGCCGCCTGTGACTCCAGGAGATGACACCTGTCCTACAGCTTCTCATTCTGCTCTGCTGGTCAAGGAGTGAGTAGTAATAATCTGCAAAACAATTTTTTTTATTAATTTTTTATAGCAGTCTCCATAGTGCATAGATACTGTACTTACATAATCAGATCTTCTGTTATCAGATATTGTTTGAGCCTGATCATCTGCCCAATATGTGTCCACGTTGGCATCATGGCTCCCATTTTTAAGTATCTATGACTGATACGATCCATCATTATCCATTAGGTTGTGTGCATGAGATCTTAGCTGATGTTGTCCACTGTAATTCCCCTTCAGGTGCATAAGGTCTATAGTGTGAACAGAGGCTAAAACATAGTAGGGACATTCATAGTGAAGTGAAAATATATATATAACTTGGTTTATGAATGAGCATTGCCAAAAATTGTAACATATGGAGCGCTACGTAGACGACGTTCAAAATATATATATATATCTATCTATCTATCTTTACCCAATACAGTGTGCCTAGCAGAAGATGTTATCCAGAAGCCTATATTCCATCCTGCTCGCCCTAAGGACAACGTGTCACTGACCTGCACAGACGGCAGATCCAACTACAACACAAAGTATTGGTACAAGCTTCAGAATGGGAAAGGGCTTGTTCTTATCGGATTCTCTGTCTACGAACAAATTACCATAGAGGATGGGTTCAATGATGGAAGGATGAAGATCCAGCCCAATGGAACCATCATAAGTCACTTGAACATTTCTAACGTCTCTGCCCAAGACAGCGCAGTTTATTACTGTGCCAGCAGCATCCACAGCGAGACAATCATATTGAGAGAGTGTGCAGAACTGAGACACTGAGACCCCCCCGCAATGACGAATAACGGTTATATAAACCACAGCTGGGAGAGATTGCTTAATTCCTGGGACAAGTGATGTCAGCTATGTATCATTTATTCAGCTTAGGGGTGGCACTGGTTCTCCTTAAGGCCTCAGGCACTCTGCAAATCACAGATTGGGAACATACGGATGCAGTCTGTGTGCCGTCTGCATTTTATTTGCATAAATATTGTTTTCAATGGGTCCTTTGTCCGAATTTTGTGGACATAAACTTTTGCAGAAACAGACATAGGGATGCAGACAGCACACTGATTGATAATGCATGGGCTTTCCGCATCTGTACGGTATGTCCATTCCGCAAAAGGTTGGAACATGTCCTATACTTGTCCTATACATTGAAGTCAATGGGTCCACACACAATAAATGCGGATGCAACATGAACCACATCCGTAATTTAAGGATCCACGACTTGCCCGGGGCTAAGAATTCTCCATTGGTAAATAATATGCAAAATATCTCCCAAAGGTTGGGAAAGGTTTTGCTAGTGTCACCTTCTGGAAGTGTAATTTTTTTTAAAAACCCTGGAACATGACATGGCTATTTTCCCTTGTCATTTTTCAAGGCTTGCTAGTAAAAAGTCACAAATAGGGAATTACTTCCAGAAGGTGGCACTAGTGAGGCGGGTCACATTCATTGGGAGATGACAGGTTATAGGTTTATAGGCTTAACCAAATCCTCACTGTAAATCTGCAGCAGATCTGAGCTCAGCCCTGCTCAGTCTGACAATGTCCAATCATCTTTAACAGTATTATTCGGGGTAGGAACACATCCTCTTGACAAGGGGGATGGTAACATTTAGATGTTAGTTACGCTAGGGCCACCTGGAGACTGATATACTGCATAATTTTTGTGAAAGCTAAGGATTTACAATCACAGACATGTTTAGAGAGGTGACAGCAGCCCTCTAAATTCAGTGGCTGACAGGAGATGTCTTATCTGATTGTAGACTTTTCTTCTCCATCCAACCCAGACCACTCTGATGACTTCTTCAGACAACTGCAGAGTTTGCTGTCCAGTCATCATCGGTCTTACACATCGGCACCCTCATTATTAAAGCTAATAAACTGAGATCCCCAACTGGATCTCTAAATTATTTCAGAACCTAGACTAAGCCCCTAAATGAACTCAAATACCAAATGAGAACCCTAGGTAAATTTATACCAAAAGCCCTTGTTTCAGTCCTCAGACTCGACCACCTGTAGCAGCACAAATTCAAACTCCAGTAAATACCCCTACATCAGATCTAACCCCAAAACAGATACCTAAATAAATTAAGACCTTGACATTAATACAGACACCACACTCCTAAATAAATTTGTGGGTCTGGAGACCACGTGGGCAACGCTATATAGATGACTTCACTAGGGGAATGTCATACAGGTCCTACTTCTGGGATTATGGTGTGGGGTGGCATAATTCACCAGACTCCTTGTTTACATTTCAGCTCAGCTCAGCTCAGCTCAGCTTTGTATTCATTTGGTTGTGGATCCACATTTCTCTGAGGAACAATATTTCAACAGGACAACACCAGGACACGTGTCACTCAGCCAGCATGACCTAAACGTGCCACCATGGCCTGCACAGTTCCCATTAATGACATCATGGGTTGTCAATTGCAACGGGAGCTGCCAGCAGCCGATCTTGATGATTTGTGTGCCCAAGTGCATTCAGAGAGGCAGAACATTCCTCAGATAACCGTTAATAACCTCATTGGACAGCCAAGACTGTGTGAATTTCTGTGTGTGGCGCTCATACTCAGGAGTGAATAAATACAGATGTTTTGAATACTTTGTTTCCAGTTTTTATCATTAGCATATCATTAACATGACTATCCATAATTCCACCACGTTTCCTTCTTGGTGATGCAGATGCAGAGGAGTATATGCAGAGTTTTAAACAATGGGGGTCATTTATTAATGGACTTGAGACTTAGTCGAAAAATAGTTGCAAATCAGTTTTTTAACCGACCATGTGACAATATTTAGTCGCACAGCTGGTTTTATACCGTGTTTGGCAGTTGGATGGGAAGGGGGCGGAGAGGATGTGTCAGGAGCCACGCCAGGGCTGGCCCAGCTAATGAACTAGGCATAAATGTTGGCAAAAAACAATGCCAAACCATTTTCCAGCAGGCACAAGGACAGCCAATTACAGGCCACAGCATTCTATAGCTGGCACTAAAGCAAATCGCCCATCCCTTTAATTATGCAACTTTTAGTTCTGATTGGGGAGTGACCCTGTGCTCCAGCATCCCGGATAACTCTGCCCACTCTCTTTGCTTGTGTGGGTGAGCAAACTTGACACTCCCCCATTAATTGCTAACATGCTATGTAGTGCTCAACATGTTGGTCCTAGGGCTGGGGGCTGATGGGCCACTGTAAGCGGTGGCACAGCCATGAGCTATTAGAGTAGCTGGGCACCAGGGCATAGAGTTTCCGCACCGCTGCAGCTACAATCACAAAATTTGGCACACATGTACATCAGGTGTCCGGGAAGGTTTTAGAACAGTTTTTAACTCTCCAGGACGTACTGTTCCTGAGATATTCCCAAAAAATGCATTAGTCAATAGTGGCCTGGTCACATGACCCTTATCAGCCAATAGAAGCTCACAGGCACACATCAGGTTTCTATGACAACCTAGCCAGTTCACTGCTTTAGGTCTGCATTAAAGAGGCAGAGCACTGTGGATGACAATGGTAAATGCGTATTCCCGGTTACCATAACTATAACTTATGTTTTAGACTAACTCATCATCAATCATTACCTCATATAATGTAAATTTTACATATTTACTGTTCAGTAGTAATAAAAGATGATTTCTTCCACTGCTACCCACCTTCCTCCTAAATCAGGCATCGACCTGTAATTCCGGCCACCGTCAAAAGAAGGACTTAAAAGCACCACCCCCAGATCCCACTAAGTCACGCCCCTGACTCAGTCAGGCCACGCCCCTTCCATGCTGCATTTGACCGGGATTAAAAATATTGGCAAAAATCACCTTCTGTCAGCTACAGGGGTGGGGGAAGGGTGACTTTCTCCCTGCAGCTCATTGCTCAGACTGCACAGTGCTGCTGCTGAGAGTGCTGCTGCTGTGTCCATCCAGGCCATGCGCATGACAGAGGACAGGGAGTCTGAAAGCCAGACCGTCCAGCCTAAAACAAGACCTCTGGCCACCCTAGGGGCAGGCTGATGTTATGGTGGCCAGATGTCCGGCTTTAGGCTGGACAGTCCAGTTTTCTGGCTACCTGTTCTCCATCCGACGCAGTGCCTGGACAGACACAGGGATGTCCATCCTTTCAGTAGCTCACACTCAGACAGCTTCTCCTCCATGTCTTCATGGAGCCTGGGGGGCGTGGCCTCATGTTTAGTGATGTGTCTTCATGGGAACTGGGGGCGCTGTTTCACGTTTGGGAGAATGGCCGGTGAGGTCTGGCTTTCTGGGGTGAAGACAGTGGCCACTCTAGCTGCTGTGGAGGTCACAGTTAAAGGGGCGGGCTTCTGTAGAGGTCACTGTTAAAGGGGTGGGCAGCTGTAGAGGTCACTGTTAAAGGGGCAGGCTGCTGTAGAGGTAACTGTTGAAGGGGCAGGCTGCTGTAGAGATCACTGTTAAAGGGGCGGGCTGCTGTAGAGGTCACTGTTAAAGGGGTGGGCTGCTGTAGAGGTCACTGTTAAAGGGGCAGGCTGCTGTAGAGGTAACTGTTGAAGGGGCAGGCTGCTGTAGAGATCACGGTTAAAGGGGCGGGCTGCTGTAGAGGTCACTGTTTAAGGGGCGGGCAGCTGTAGAGGTCACTGTTAAAGGGGTGGGCCGGTGTAGAGGTCACTGTTAAATGGGCAGGCACTGTAGAGGGCACTCTCGATATCTTTTAACGACACACACACACAAACAGTAAAAGAAATAAATTAAATATACCCGGGCGAAGCCGGGTCCTTCAGCTAGTAATATATAAAGCTGAGTGTATGTATGTGTGTGTGTGTGTATGTCCGCTAAAGGAATCTGCACCGTCGCGGCTACAATGAAGAAATTTGGCACACAGGTACATAAGATGTCCGGGAAGGTTTTAGAATGGGTCTCAGCTCTCCAGGACGTACCGTTCCTGAGATATTCCCAAAAAATGCATTAGCCAATAGAAGCCTGGTCACATGACCCTTATCAGCCAATAGAAGCTCACAGGCACTTAGTCTCCACAGACACCAGGTTTCCCTATCAACCCAGCCAGTTCACTGCTGTAGGTCTGCTTTAAAGGGGCAGAGTGCTGTGGATGACACTGTTAAAAGAGTATTCCAGTTACCATAAATATAACTTAGACTAACTCATCATCAATCATTACCTCATATAATGTAAATGTCACATATTTAGATGTTTTCTTCCACTGCTACCCACTTTCCTCCTAAATTACTATGGCATCGACCTATAATTCAGGCCACCCTCAAAAGTGGTCCCACTAAGTCATGCCCCTGACTCAGTCAGGCCATGCCTCTTTCACTCCGCATCTGACTGGGATTGAAAAAAATGGAGCTAAAATCAACTTGATTCAGCTGTAGGGGATGGAGGAGGGTGACTTTCTCCCTGCAGCTCATCCTCAGACTGCACAGTACTGCTGTGGGAGAGTGAGCTGTTCAAAAGGACATCCCTGTGTCCATCCAGGCCCTGCACATGACAGAGGACAGGGAGTCTGAAAGCCAGACTGTCTGGCTTAAATACGGACCTCTGGCCACCCTAGGGGCAGGTTGCTGTGGAGGTCACAGTTAAGACTGTCCAGCCTCCCCCAACATGAAGCCGTGCCACTGGTCCCCATGAAGTCACACCCCTAAACAGGAAGCCACACCCCGGTTCCATGAAGACACGGAGGAGAAGCTGTCTGAGCGTGAGCTACTGAAAGGGTGGACATCCCTGTGTCTGTCCAGGCACTGCACCGGACGGAGGACAGGAAGACAGAAAACCGGACTGTCCAGCCTAAAACCAGACCTCTGGCCATCCTAGGGGCAGGCTGATGTTAGGGTGGCCAGATGTCCGGCTTTAGGCTGGATAGTCCGGTTTTCTGGCTCCCTGTTCTCCGTCCGGTGCAGTGCCTGGACAGACACAGGGATGTCCACCCTTTCAGTAGCTCACACTCAGACAGCTTCTCCTCCGTGTCTTCACAGAGCCGGGGGGCGTGGCCTCATGTTTAGTGGTGTGGCTTCATGGGGAGTGGGGGCGCTACTTCACGTTTGGGGGAATGGCCGGTGAGGTCCAGCTTTCTGGAAAGGGGCGGTCTGCTGTGGAGGTCACTGTTAAAGGGGTGGGCACTGTAGAGGTGACACAAACATTAAATGAAATAGATTAAATATACCTGGGCGAAGCCTGGTCCTTCAGCTAATATGTATATATATATATATATATATATATATATATATATATAAATAAAAAAATGCCACAAATGTCATAAAAATGCGTAAAATGTATCTTAAAAATGCTGCCATTTTTGACTGAAAAAAGACAAAAAAATAACGCTTAAGAGGTTTTCATTGTATAAAATCATGCTTGCTCCAGCCCTTAAAATAAAGTTACTGTAAACAGAGAAAAATTAAAGAAAGTTAAAGAAAAAAATAAGTCCGAAACTCGTGCGGTATTGAGTGGTTAAGTATCGAATGGCGGTGCAATATCAGCATGTCACCAGCAGGTGTCAGTGTGGTCACTTCTTAAGATTTATATATCGTTAACGCCTATCATATCCAGTTATAAATAAAATAAGGGATGATCACACATCAACATTCATCCCTGAATGTCCCATCTGGACAACCATACTGATATCATGCTGTCAGAAGGGGTGGATTGGAGTAGCACAGAGTATTTCAGGAGAAGGTCAGGCTGAACGTGTGGGGGGCTACATATGAAGTTAGTGAGGACAGGGCAGTATGTGACGGGGCAGTGTCATGATGTGAGGAAGGAATGGAGAAAACAGGGAGGTACAGCACAGAGTGTTTCAGGTGAAGCAAGCACTAAGCCTGTGGGGACAGTAACAGAGGTGCAGATGTAACAATCAAATGCATTAAATAACTAACACGTCTTTGCTGATCTGTGTAGATACACTGCTACATCTGTACATCCTCATCCACTAACACGTCTCTGCTACATCTGTACATCCTCATCCACTAACACGTCTCTGCTACATCTGTACATCCTCATCCACTAACACGTTTCTGCTACATCTGTACATCCTCATCCACTAACACGTCTCTGCTACATCTGTACATCCTCATCCACTAACCACGTCTCTGCTACATCTGTACATCCTCATCCACTAACACGTCTCTGCTACATCTGTACATCCTCATCCACTAACACGTCTCTGCTACATCTGTACATCCTCATCCACTAACACGTCTCTGCTACATCTGTACATCCTCATCCACTAACACGTCTCCTGCTACATCTGTACATCCTCATCCACTAACACGTCTCTGCTACATCTGTACATCCTCATCCACTAACACGGATCTGCTACATCTGTACATCCCCATCCACTAACACGGATCTGCTACATCTGTACATCCTCATCCACTAACAACGTCTCTTGCTACATCTGTACATCCTCATCCACTAACACGTCTCTGCTACATCTGTACATCCTCATCCACTAACACGTCTCTGCTACATCTGTACATCCTCATCCACTAACACGTCTCTGCTACATCTGTACATCCTCATCCACTAACACGTCTTGCTACATCTGTACATCCTCATCCACTAACACGTCTCTGCTACATCTGTACATCCTCATCCACTAACACGTCTCTGCTACATCTGTACATCCTCATCCACTAACACGTCTCTGCTACATCTAACACGTCTCTGCTACATCTGTACATCCTCATCCACTAACACGTCTCTGCTACATCTGTACATCCTCATTCACTATGTGATGCATGTGCACTATGAAGGGTTACTGATCCAGATACGATGATGTCACCTCCTGGAGGTAAACAGGGCGTTTGTGTCTTCGTGTTGTCACTTGTGTTCGGAGCCTGGAGATGATGGGAGTTGTGATCCTATGTCTGACTCTGTGCTGGTTGCATTGTAAGGACATCTGTGTGCTCTCGGCTACTTATTTATACTTTAGCTTCTGTCTGACCATAGACCTTTGTTCTATTAGTACAGCTTTATGGGTGAAGCAGAGCTGAGTGAGCGTCCTTCCCAGTGTCAGGAGGTTTACAGCAAATCTATGGAGATATCACAGAAAATGATATCAAATGACAAACTCAGCTCCGCTGCACCCGTCATATCTGATGGAGAACTGTCTGTCTCATATTATTTCTTAATGTAGCATGATAGATAGAAAAAAATGAAGATAGATAGATAGATAGATAGATAGATAGATAGATAGATAGATATAAGATAGATAGATAGATAGATAGATAGATATAAGATAGATGATAGATAGATAGATGGATAAATAATAGATAGATATGAAATAGATAGATGATAGATAGATAGATATGAAATAGATAGATAGATAGATAGATAGATAGATAGATAGATAGATAGATAATAGATGATTCTATGTGTTTGCAGGGTGTCAGGCCGCAGACGTAGTTCAGACCCCGCGGCTGCTCCTGGCTTCTCCGGGGAATGACGCGTCTCTTCTCTGCGCTCATGAGGACTCGAACTACCTGTACAAATACTGGTACCGCCAGGAGACGGGGCGAGCGCTGCAGCTTCTGGGCTATGCGTACAGAACGGACGAGGCCACCATGGAGGTCGCTGGGAAGAGGATATCCATGAGACCTGACGGCGCGGAGAAGAATGTACTGAGTATCTCTAACGTCTCTGCTGCAGACAGCGCGGTGTATTACTGTGCCAGCAGCATCCACAGCGACACAGCGAGAGGGGGAGGCTGTGCAGAACTGGCTAAACAGGAGCGCCCCCTGGATTATTCCCAATGTGGGACCACCACCATCTTTATATTGTATGTCCATGTCAGTTGTCCTGTTAGGACAAGCCCTTTGATTTATCCTTTGGTACAACACAGTTCTAGATATTTCAATGACCAGTTCAGCTCTGCTACATCTCCGAGTATGAATTGTTGTATATCTATTCAACTCACATCATGATTAGTGCACTCTTCCTGTAGATTAAGCCGCCGTCGAAATTTCACCTCCAACTCCTGTACCGCATTTCCTGCCACACATCAGTTTACGTTGAGCGATGAAGGAGAGAAATATCGAAGACGTTTCCTGTGTAAGGCGGGGGGAGGAAACCAGGTACCAGCTCATGACTAAGAGGAACAGATCGAGCAAGCGAGACCGGGGAAAGCCACCTAAATATCTGAGGTTCTTGCCATGAAGAGACAGCTAGAACTGATCTTGGTTGAAAACCTCCTCCT
Source organism: Rhinella marina (assembly GCA_900303285.1). Taxonomy (NCBI): domain Eukaryota; kingdom Metazoa; phylum Chordata; class Amphibia; order Anura; family Bufonidae; genus Rhinella; species Rhinella marina. The sequence goes on from ONZH01002505.1 coordinate 24,531, forward strand.
CTGTAAGCTACACGCTTGGTGGTCAATGGTCTACCAAAGGTCCTCCACAATCGTAGGGAGCTGTAGCTTCTCTACAATGATTATGCTAGCCATATGGTTGACCGTTACTTGAGTCATCCTGGTGTCCAAAGTTTTTTAGAAGCATTTCTGAATGGATCTTAATCGCAAATGATATGGGTCTAAAATTTGACCTGTGTAGGTTCTTCAGGTACCAAATTCTTGTAGGCTTGATCACTTAGAACCGTACTGTATGATCTGCATATGGCACAGTGTCAACATGTAGTAGCATTTTGAGCAAGCCATACCATAGAGAAGGTAGCCTTACAGATCTAAGGAGGCTTCGTGAAGCCTCCTGAGAAAGCTGAACCATGAGAGATATGCACGTAGAAGACCAACCATGAGATATTCAGCCACTAAACCTATCTCGCTTTGGTTACTTCACAGGTTTATGCCTGGGAATTGAAGTATTGCAGAAAGAGAAGTTCCTAACTGGCCCAGCTGGACACAATGTGACCATGACCTGCACACACAACGATCAGAGCTATATTACTATGCTTTGGTACCAGCAGAAAAAGGAAGGAGGGATGAAGCTCATTGTTTATTCCACAGGGAAGGAAGATTATGAAATTGAAGATAAGGAGAATCCAAACAAATGGCTTTTGGAACGACCAGACATCCTGATATCTAACTTGACGATACAGAACACTAAAGTCCAGGACTCTGCTGTGTACTTCTGCGCATCAAGTACACAGTTACACACCACGCATGAAAAGCCAGCCAAAAACCTATATTTCATAGAGAACTTCCAATTTCCACCAGCAGGGGGCACTCATTTCATTTAAAGACTTTTCAAAAATTCTTTTCAGAAATGTTTTAGTTATATCTGTATGTAGAAAAGCTGGATGACAACCAAGATGTCCACATTACAGTTCCTCCACGGGTTTCACAGACTCCTGAAAAGGAAACCAAGATACTCTTAAAGGGAATCTGTCATCAGGATAATCGCTATTGAAGTAAAGCCATGGCCTAATAGCACTTATTACCTTATTTCCAGATGTGCCTTTGTTTTTGCAATAGATGTTTTCTATCTTCTGAAAGTCCAGTTTATTCGCAAATGATGCAGTAAGGTGCCCTGAGGGGCGTCACTCTTGTAGGAAGGAGCCCAGGCACGCCTCCTACATCACATTCAAGCCATAGCTCCGCCCCCTTTTCCCTGCTCTCATTATGAGGGCGGAGCTTGGGCACCAGCAGGGGCGTGGCTGGGCTCCCTCCTGCAAGAGTGACGCCCCTCCGGGCACCTTACTGGCTCATTTGCATATCGAATAAACTGGATTTTCAGAAGATAGAACAAAGGCACATCTAGAAATAAGGTAGTAAGTGCTATTAGGCCATGGCTTTACTTCAATAGCGATTATCCTGGTGACAGATTCCCTTTAACCTTTGTTCACATCGCACTTGGATATCTGGAAGTCAATTCTTTTGGAATATGCAATGGCGGGTGTGTTGGGTGATGTTAACACTATGTTTTCCGTGTATGTTCAGTAGATACCGCAGGAAAGATACTGTAGCATATACACCAAATGGGCAGATGCCTCGGGGGCTGGAGGCCAAGATGGGTGTCAACTCTGCCTTGGTCAGGCTATGTAGAAAAGGACTGAGCCGAGCTTTTGTCCAAATGAAAGAAAACCTAACTCCATAAGTAGTTCTAGATGAGTCCTAGGGTTACCACAAGACCAGTAAACCAACTGGCCAGCTGGTCAGCATCACAGAGAAGGCACCACGTGGTACTACAGCAATGCTCCTTTACACCCTGTACCACCGCTATTATAATAATATGCAACCACATCTTAAAGAAGAAAAATTTTATTCCATGTCCTGCTAAAAATGTACATGATGTAATCTGTAGGGAATGTCATTTTCTTACCAGTGTCTGTATTTGTGAGTTATATCTCCCTGATGTTTCTCATCTGTGTCACGTGACCAGGAATCAGACCTGGAAAAAGGATAAAGTGATCAAATGATCACCATTTCAATATCGGGTGTTACCACGGAAATTTTATTTAAAAAAAACAAAAAACTTTTTAAATAGAAAAGGTGAAAATAATAAACAACACAGTTTTAGGTAACACTGCATTTGTAACAACTTACGGATAAATGATAACCTGCAATTTATATCACACGGTAAATGTAAAAATAAAATCCTAAAATCCTGATAGATTTACTATTTTTTCTCCAACCCCCCCCCCCCCCCCCAAAAAAAAAAAAAAAAATACAAAGGTGAATCAATAAATTATATGCAGCCCAAAATAAGGGCAATAAAAACTAGAGCTCATCCTGCACTTTGTTTATACCACCTTGTAAAAGGCGTAAAATACAATCACAATAAACTTTGGGGGAATTGCTGTTTTTTCAACCCCCCCTTCAAAATAAATAAATAAATAAATAAATAAATAAATAAATATACATGATATGTCCTTTGAAACTTGTCCCATGAAACCTGCCTAAAGCATTACAACTTGTTGTGTTTTACAAGCCACAGATACAATGTTTCCACTTTTGCCTGTGCCCACCCCGATGTGGTCTGATCCATGTGGGTGGAGCTTCTTAACAGGAAAATGACATCATAGGAACGTGAAGGTGGACTGGGTGCCTAAAAGTAGAACATTTTTAAGAGAACAATGGAAAAATAGCTTTTGAATTTACTACAGATGCATCAGAAAAGACCTAACATGAGATCTGTGCTCCTAGTGTCCACCTTGAACTTTCTTTACATGTAAAGAACTTTAGTAATCTTATTGGTGGAGACAGTAAAAGCCTATTGAGAATGGAAAAGTTGTTCATGGACGTTCCGATAACCTCGTAACACCAATAGTAGACTCCATTTGTGTCCTCACTTCATTCATTGGTGCTTTCTTTGCTTCTGTTGACAGGTTTCTGCCAAAAAGTGACGGTGACGCAAGACAAAAAGTTTGCAGTAGTCCGAGTTGGACAATCCATTAGTCTTTCTTGTGAATATGAAGGGCCCTCAGGGACATATAATATGTTCTGGTATCAGCAGAAGTCAGGAAAGGGTCTGGAGCTCATGGGTTTGTCCCTCAGCCTAAACGATTTCACACCAGAGAAAAATTTTAGCGCTTCGTGGGTCATGGAACGGCCTAAAGACACACATTCCACTCTTACGTGTCAAAAAGTAACCTCTGATGTCTCGGCCGTGTATTTCTGTGCAGCAAGTTATCACAGCCACAAAAGGTTGAGTGGTAGCCAGCCAAAAACCTGCATCACATAGCGACTACATGGGAAAGCGAGGAGCACAGACCTCTAGAGGGCGCTGCAATCTCATTATTACAGAGGAAGCACCTGTTATAAATGAGCAACCATTCTCAGAATTAACCTTTGATGTGCCTGTTGTGTATGGCTTTACTTTATATTGAAGTGACTTGCAGATTTTGAATTTAAAGGGAACTCCGAGTCACGACAGGGGGTCTCCTATTTAGGATCCTCGTCTTTTGTGAAGAATGGACAGCAGTTCTCTCTCTATGTCTCTCAGTGTGGCACGAGGGATAATATTCTGGCACAAAATAAACCTTAATTCATATATCTTGCCCAATTACTTTTCTTATTGTGGATCAGTTGTAAGTAAAATGTAAGACATTATATTATCTACATTTATGAACAATTTTAAAGGTTTTTCATGCTCAGAATTAACTAAAGAACAGAGGTGATAAAAGGGTCCTGCTTTTTTATAAGTTCCTTTTCAGCTTTGCTGTATAGACTGAGATATTAGCAGAGTCATCTCATAATTAGAGATGAGCGAGCACTAAAATGCTCGGGTGCTCGTTATTTGAGTCAAATTTTTCCCGATGCTCGGGTGCTCGATTCGAATAACGAACCCCATTGAAGTCAATGGGAGGCTCGAGCATTTTTTGCAGGGGACCAAGGCTCTGCCTAGGGAAGGCTGGGTGAAAACCTGGAAACCTCAGAAAATGATGGAAACACCACGAAAAATGGACAGGAAACAGCAGGGGCAGCATGCATGGATGCCTCTGAGGCTGCCTAATCCCACCATTACCCCAAATTCTCGGGCAACAGCCTGGTGGTGACCCTCAAGGCAGTTGTGCTCACCCAGACCATAAAAATTTATCGAGGCCCTGTATAGCTGTGACTACAGAGTGACCGAGTTACAGTGCAGGAGAAGGCGAAGCACATAAAAATTTATCGTGACCCTGTATGGCTGTGACAACACAGTGACCGAGTTACAGTGCAGGAGCAGGCGAAGTACATAAAAATTTATCGAGGCCCTGTATGGCTGTGACAACAGAGTGACCGAGTTACACTGCAGGAGCAGGCGAAGCACATAAGAATTTATCGTGGCCCTGTATGGCGGCGGTGAAAACAGAGCGATCGAGTTAGACTGAGGTAGCAAGTGAACCACCCAAAAATTTAGCCTGACACAGCATGGCGGTGACACCACCAACACCTTTGTCCGACTGAGATCGCAGTCAAATGGCTGTAGGTGAGCCTCCAAAATTTTTTTTTTTTTGGAGTGTCTGAAGTCGACCCTCTGAAAAAAAAATTTTTTTAGTGTCTGTGGTTGATGATCCTGAAAAATTGTTTTAGAGTGTCTGTAGTTGACGCTCCGGAAAAATTGTTTTAGAGTGTCTGTAGTTGACGCTCCTGAAAAATGGTTCTAGAGTGTCTGTAGTTGACGCTCCGGAAAAATTGTTTGGAGAGAGGGCCTGTAGGTGTCCCTCCGGAAACATTGTCTTAAAAGAGTGCCAGTTGGCCCTCTAAAAAATTCCCTTTTGGGTCAGCGTTTGGCAATGAAGAGAAGGCGGAGGAGTAGAGAAGAGGAATCGGATACATAAGTAATGTTAATCTTTAGCTGCTTTCCCCCGGAGGAGATTTGAATTTCAGTGAAATCCAGGCTTTGTTCATTTTAATAAGCATCAGCCTGTCAGCGCTGTCAGTTGACAGGCGTGTACGCTTATCGGTGATGACGCCACCAGCTGCACTGAATACCCGCTCTGACAACACGCTAGCGGCAGGGCAGGCCAGCACCTCCAAGGCGTACAGCGCCAGTTCAGGCCACGTGTACAGCTTTGAAACCCAGTAGTTGTATGGAGCAGAGTGATCGGTCCGGACGTTGGTATGGTCAGCTAGGTACTCCCTCACCATCTTTCTGTACAGCTCCCCCCTACTCTGCCTAGACTGGGGACAGGTGACAGTGTCTTGCTGGGGTGACATAAAACTGGCAAAGGCCTTGGAGAGCGTTCCCCTGCCAGTGCTGGACAAGCTGCCTGCTCGCCTCCTCTCCCCCGCTACTTGGCCCACAGAACCATGCCCTCTGCCGCTAGCGGCGTCAGATGGGAAGGATTGTTTCAGCTCGTGCACCAGGGCCTGTTGATATCTATTCACTCTCATACTCCTTTCCTCTGCAGGGATGAGAGTGGAAAGGTTCTGCTTGTACCGTGGGTCCAGGAGAGTGAACACCCAGTAATCGGTGTTTAAAAAAATACTTCTAACGCGAGGGTCATGGGATAGGCAGCCTAACATGAAGTCTGCCATGTGCGCCAGAGTCCCAACACGCATGAATTCCCTCTCCTCTCTGGCCTGACTCTCCATTTCCTCCTCCTCCTCCTCTTCAGCCCATACACGCTCAAGAGTTAAGGACTGAGCACTGGTACCCTCTACTGTCTCGCCGACATTCTTCTCCTCTTCCTCCTCATCATCATCCCCCTCCTCCAATACGCGCTGAGAAACAGATCGGAGAGTGCTCTGGCTATCAAGCGATGTATCTTCTTCCCCCATCTCCTGTGACAAGCGCAAAGCATCCAACTTCATGCTGAGCAGTGAGTTTTTCAACAGGCAAAGCAGCGGGATGGTGAGGCTGATAATGGAGGCATCGCCGCTGACCATCTGTGTTGACTCCTCAAAGTTGCTCAACGGTGCCAGCCACAGATCGGTCTGCGCCGTGATGCCCTGTAACAGCTCTGGGCGGTGTGCCTTTTGTCACCTAAGCTCAGCAGTTTGAGCACCGCCTGCTGGCGCTTACCCACGGCACTGCTGCTGCACCTAGAGCTACCGACTGAAGGCGCTGTGCCCACGGATGGTAATTCGGAGGAGGAGGAGGGGTTGGAGGAAGAGGCATAGTAAATCTGAGAAACCGTGACCGAGGTAGGCTCCACAATCCTCGGTGTGGGCAGTACATGAGCGGCCCCAGGGTCAGACTCGGTCCCAGCCTCCACCAAGTTAACCCAATGTGCCATCAGTGAGATATAGTGTCCCTGCCCGGCAGCACTTGTCCACTTTTCCGTGGTTAGGTGGACCTTATCACTAACCGCTTTGGTCAGGGCACGGATGACGTTCTGTGACACGTGCTGGTGTAGGGCTGGGACGGCACATCTGGAAAAATAGTGGCGGCTGGGGACCAAGTACCGAGGGACAGCCACCGCCATCAGGTTGCGGAAAGCCTCAGTCTCTACCAGTCTATAGGGCAGCATCTCCAGGCTCAACAATTTGGAGATGTGGACGTTTAGGGCTTGTGCATGTGGGTGGCTGGAATTGTATTTGCGCTTGTGCTTAAATGTCTGCTGCAAAGACAGCTGAACGCTGCGCTGGGACACATTGGTGGAGGTTGTGGAGGATCGTGGAGGTGAAGGGGTGGTTGTAAGGCGGGAGGTGCTCGTGCCGGGGTCCTGGGCAGCATGTGACACAGGGGAAGGGGCAGGAGGTGAACGGCCTTGGTTCCACTGAGTCGGGTGTTTAGCACTCATATGCCTGCGCATGCTGGTAGTGGTTAGGCTGGTAGTGGTGGCTCCCCTGCTGATCCTGGTGTGGCACAGGTTGCACACCACAGTCCGTCGGTCATCCTCACTTTCTTTAAAAAACCTCCATACTTGCGAACATCTAGGCCTCGGCATGGGAGCTTCACTCCGTGAAACAGTTGTTGATCTACCTGCTCTGGCCCTGCTTCTCCCTCTGGCCACCCCACTGCCTCTTCCAACCTGTTCTGGTGCTGCACTTGCCTCCCCCTCAGAGGCACTGTCTTGAGTTGGATTACCAACCCAGCTCGGGTCAGTCACCTCATCATCCACCAGCTCTTCCTCCGATTCCTCACTCTGCTCCCCCCTCGGACTTACTGCCCTGACAACAACGTCACTGTCTGACAACCGTGTCTCATCATCAGCATCATCATCATCCGACACCTCTTCACACACTACTTGCACACTCCACACTCTCATCACCCACAGACTGTGAAAGTTCTAAATTTTGGGCATCGGGACAGAGCAACTGCTCAGGTTGCTGTTGAGCAGTGGTTTGTGTCTCTGGGTAGGGTCCTGAAAAGAGTTCCTGTGAGTATGCCTGATCTGAATCCATACTTTCCGTGGGAGGGGGCAGGCTGGGGGGAAGGAGGTTGAGCTGGAGGAGACAGAGGTCTACTCCCTTGGCTAGCGTGGGTGGACTGCATGGTGGATAAATTACTGGACGCATTGTCCGCTATCCACGTCATCACCTGTTCACACTGTTGTGGTTTCAATAGTGGTGTACCACGTGAACCAGTAAGTTGCGAGATGAAGCTAGGAAGCAAAACTCTGCGGCGTTCCACTGCTCCCTCATCGACATGTACTGTGTCAACCTGCCCAGGACCACGGCCTCTGCCCCCTACACTACTTGAACGCCCAAGTCCATGCCCTCGTCCTCGACCCTTAGCCCTTGGGTTCAACATTTTGTATGTTCACTGCACTGTATGATATATAACTGAGAGAAAAAACGTAGTCTTTAGACGGCGGCTATTGTACCGCAAACCACTCAATTTTTCACTGCACTGTAGTATATATGACTGAGAGAAAAAACGTAGTCTTTAGACGGTGGCTATTGCACCGCAAACCACTCAATTTTTCACTGCACTGTAGGATATATAAAAAAACGTATTCCCTAGACTGACGCTACTGTACAGTACACTACATAATTGTTTACTGGACTGTAGTGTATAGAAATAACAGAAAAAGGTATTCCCTAGAATGACGCTACTGTACAGTACACTACATAATTGTTCACTGGACTGTAGTGTATAGAAATGACAGAAAAACGTATTCCCTAGACTGACGCTATTGTACAGTACACTACATAATTGTTCACTGGACTGTAGTGTATAGAAATGACAGAAAAACGTATTCCCTAGACTGACGCTATTGTACAGTACACTACATAATTGTTCACTGCACTGTAGTGTATAGAAATGACAGAAAAACGTATTCCCTAGACTGCATTACAGATCTCAGCAAGCCAAGGTACAGCAGCAGCAAAAATGAGTACTTTGGGCAATTTCTTTTGGGTCTGTGTGGACCACGTGCTGTCCCTTCTGCCACCAGTCACTGTGTACAGTGTGCAGCCAAGATGGCGGTAGCTGCACTACAAGTCCCAGCCAGCAGCCAGGAGGAGACCAAAAAAAAAGGTGCTTGTAGCCCTTAGAAGGGCTGTTGGGTTCTTTGTGGGTGATTCCTGCCTAACCAACATCTAAATTCAGGCCCTAACACTCTCCCTGACAGACAGCAGCTCTATCCCTAATCTCATGCAGATGGCGTATGATGCTAGCAGTGCGGGACCAGATTCTTATATTCCCAGGTCATCTGATCTGGCCAGCCAATCCCTGCTATCGACGTGTAGGGGCCCCACGTGATGCTAGGAGGTACCAAAGACTCTCCTGCATGTTGATTGGCTGAAAAAAGGCGCCTAACATGCAGGAAGAGGAAGTTGCCATTTCCTCAAGGATCGCAATATGCTTGTCCGAGTAGCAAGCATATGCGAATACCGTAATGCTCGAACGAGCATCAAGCTCGGACGAGCATGTTCGCTCATCTCTACTCATAATCATTACAGATTAGGTCAGTACACTCATCTTATCCTTATAGGGCGTAGTCAACAGAATTATCCCATTATCATTTAAGGGCAGGATCAACCAAGTCATCTTATAATCATTAGAGGGCAGGGTCAGTAGAGCCATGGAATGATTTTTACAGTACATGGTCAGCATAGTCATCTCATGATCATTATGGACTGTGGTCAGCAGACTCATCCCATTATCATTTTAGGGCAGAGTCATCTCATGATCATTATAGACTGGGGTCAGCAGACTTATCTCATGACCGTTATAGAGCAGGGTCAGCAGAGCCATGGCATGATCATTATAGAGCAGTGTCAGCAAAGTCAATTTCTGATCATTATAGCGCATGGTCAGCAGAGTCATTTCATGATCATTTTAGAGCATAGTCAGCAGAGTCATGTCTAACTCATTATATAGCAATGTCAGTAGAGTCATCTCATGATCTTTATAGGGCAGGGTCAGCAGAGTCATCTCATGACCATTATAGAGAAGGGTCAGCAGAGTCATGGCATGATCTTTACAGTGCAGGGTCAGCAGACTCATCTCATGATCATTATAGACTGGGGTCAGCAGACTCATCTCATGATCATTATAGGGCAGGTTCAGCAGAGTCATGACATGATTATTATAAAGTGGGGTCAGCAGACTTATCTCATGACTGTTATAGAGCAGGATCAGTAGAGTCATGTCATGATCTTTTTAAGGCAGGGTCAGCAGAGTCATCTCATGATTATTATAGAGAAGGGTCAGCAGAGTCATGGTATGACCATTATAGAGCAGGGTCAGCAGAGTCATGTCATGATCTTTATAGTGCAGGGTCAACAGAGTCATCTCATGATTATTATAGAGCAGGGTCAGCAGAGTCAAGTCATGATCATTATACGGTACCCATGATCACTATAAGGAAGGGTCAGCAAAGTCATCTTGTTAATATTATAGAGCATGGTCAGCAGAGTAATTTCATGATCATTTTAGAACAAGGTCAGCAGAGTCATGTCAAGATCATTTAGAACAGGGTCAGCAGAGTCATGTCAAGATCATTTAGAACAGGGTCAGCAGAGTCATGTCAAGATCATTTAGAACAGGGTCAGCATAGTCATCCCATGACGATTATAGGGCAGAGTCAGCAGAGTCATTTCATGATCATTTAGAACAGGGTTAGCATAGTCATCCCATGATTGCTATTTGGCAGGGTCAGCAAAGTAATCTCATGATCATATAGAGCAGGGTCGGTAGAGTCATGGAAATGGGGAACTCTTTTTAATTAATGTCTTAAAAAAGGGTTTATAATATTTTATTTGAAAACCAGTGAGACAAAGTTTCTGTCCAATTCTATGCCCTCATCCACTTGCCCATCTTCATTGAAGAAATCCCACCAAATGACCTGAGGCAAGCATAATTACCTACCCATGTGATCACGTTGGGCACATAGATGTCATCAGTGATGACACGGTGACGTAACCCCTGATTAACCCCTGAACAGCTTAATGTGAGTAACAGATGCCATGATTACCTTTGAAAGTGGCATCTGAGGGGTTAAATGATGGGAGGCAGCGCGATCGCCGTTCCCCGTCATTGCGCTAACTCTATACAAATTTCTTGTTGAAGTTCGGCGAAGCAGCCGAATCGAATCTTTCAATACTTCGCTCATCTCTATTAGATGCTTTTTTGACTAAGATCCAACAGAGGTGGAATTTCTAAACAGGAACTGGGCAGATCTTGAAGACCTTAAAGCACAAAGACAAGAAGAACTTCCAGATGGGTTTGGTGCTTCCTTCATTTACTGTACACAGATGTGCATCCGAATAAGACAAAACAATGAGACAATTCTTCTTGATTTTCTTCCTGAACGTTCTTACATGTAAGAACTTGTAGTAAGAATCTTCATTAGACAGAAATGTTTTATAGACGTCTCACCTTAGAAGTTGAGGCTGAAAGAAGTTGAGATACATTGTAACAGACGTTGAAGAGCCTATCATGTCTTGACCACTCTCATGGGTATCTTGTTCATTTCTCCTCATAGGTCTAGGTCAAGAGGTGACCGTCATTCAAGACAAAACCTTTATGGTAACCAATGTGGGAAACTCCACAAATTTCCAATGTGAATACAGAGGAACAACTACAGCCTATAACATCTACTGGTACCAGCAAAAACCAGGAATGGGGCTGGAGCTCATGGCTTATTCTGTGTCAGTAGATGACCGTACGGTGGAATCAAAGTTTAGCCACTCGTGGAGCATGGAAAGGTCTGAAACTACAAAGTCCTCTCTCCAGTGTAATAAAACAACCTCCGGGGAGTCGGCCGTGTATTACTGTGCAGCAAGTTATCACAGCCGCAAAAAGTTGAGCTGCAGCCAACATAAAACCTACACGACATAGCAGACTGCAATGAGGATTCAACACAGGCCTCTGGAGGGCGCTGTACGTTCATAATTAAAGATGAAACACTGGGTTCAGCTACTTCATATCAATGTAAACTAAATAAACTTAACCCTTGACAGCCGGAGTATGCTGATTCTAAATGATCAGACTTATTTAGTGATTTGGACCCATGGTGGGTCAATGGTCCTGACTTTTTTGGTCTGTTGGGCCAACAAAATATATTTTTTTAATCACCTAAGGGCTTTTACTCAACTATTTTTTAAACTCCTATAAGACCCACTTAATTCACAGAGTCCATGAGACGGGGTCCGGGTCTTGAGATAGGTGCAGGCCTCACCTTTGGAGATTGATGGCATATCCTGTACCCTGTGGATATGCCATAAATTGTCAGATATGAACAGCGTATTAGCGTTCACGTGATCAGACGCGGCCACCGCACAGTGTACAGAGCTGTTTACCGGATTTCCAGTCTCTGGTTCCATCACCTATCGACCTGATATAGATGGTATATCTGATCAAGAGTTAAAGAAGAACTCCTGCAAAAATATTTATTCTCTGTCCTGCTAGAAAGGTACATGATGTAATCTGCAGTGAATGTCATTTTCTTACCAGTGTCTGTATTTGTGAGTTATATCTCCCTGATGTTTGCTCATCTGTGTCATGTGACCAGGAATTAGACTCACCAACTTACACAGCATCTTATGTGTGGACAGGAAGTTTATTTCTCTATGTATTCCTATGGGAGCCTCACTCTCAGTCTGATAGGAATGAGTAGAGAAGTAACTGGCTTCCTGTCCTGGGTCAGTTGGAGGTCAGGGAGTTTGTCACATGACCCAGCTACTATTAGAAGAGAGGGGATAACTCTCAGATACAGTAACTGATGAAAAGATTACATTCACTATAGATTACATCATGCAGCTTTCTAACAGGTGAGAGAATAAAAAATTTTGCGGGAGTTCTTTTTTAAGTCTTGGAAACACCTAAATTTGGCCACAACTTGATCACCTCTGATCTATGGTAAGAGATAGATTTAAGGAGGGTTCACATGAGCATCTTTGGATTCTATTCACATTAATAAATTTGCTTAACCCTGTAGTGACCTCGTGACCAATTCTCCTTTTTACAGTGGTCACTGACGGGTCTTAGGCTAGGGTGCTCACTTTTTACGACAGCCTTGTCTAAGCTCTGCATGGGTCTCCTGTGAAGCAGAAAGCTCAGGCTCGGCTCTTACATTAAAAGTGCCAATCTGGACTGGTTAACCCCTTAGATGCTGGCTCAACAGCAGCTGTGGTTTAGAGAGAGAATGCTCCTTCTGTCTCCCATCAGCACCCTACGAATGAGATCTCATGAAAGTCTGGGGAATAATTAAGGTCCCAGGCCTCTTCCTATATATCCATATCAGGCTGTGCCGCTCTGGTGACTGTCAGTATAGCACTGGCAGTATAATACATTGTACTGTTTAAACAGTACAGTGTTTAACAGAAGTAATGTTATAGTCCCCTGGTGGGACAAAAGTTAAATAAAGTTTTTTTTAATCAAAAAATCTCCATGTTAAAACATACACCTTTTTTCCAATGAAAAGGCTTTTCAGTAGAAAAAATTGCCAAAACTAATTCTGCACCATATAATTGGTATTGCCTCACTGTGATTGCCATACACATATGCCAGAATTGCTGTTTTTTCTTATTGGCTGTAAACAAAATTGAATAAAAAGCAATAAAAATGTGTAATGCACCCCAAAATTATACTAATGAAATCATGCCCTCATGCAACTTAGTAGAAAGATAAATAGAAATGTTCTAGGTCGTGGGATGCGGTGATACAAAAACATTTTCTTCTTTAAAAAAAGAAGTACCAACCTGGACACGTGGAGCATGCACTCTTTATTGAGGGTCCATAACCAGGACTAGAGGCAGGAAAATTCTATCAAAACCTAGTGACTGACCATGATGGTGACAGACTATGGACTGTTGGAAGTCCGGCTGAGTAGATGGGACCGTATGACTCAAGTTCCAATCTTGAGACACAGACCACACGGCCAAACGAATATTATAATCTGACAGTTCTATCAACATTCAAATGAATGGTTTATATTTATTGTAGACCAGAAAATCCGATTAAAGGAGATAATTATTAAGGAACTGGTTTTATGGATATCTCCCTTCCTTCAGGAACCCGCCCATTTACCCTCCTTCCTACTGACTGCCTACGGTTTGGTTGGGAGCCCACAGGCTTTCCACTTCTAACCAAACGCATGTCTTTGTCATCATCTCTGGACGACTAAACATCTACAGTGGTGGAATTTCTAAAGAGGAAGTGACTCATAGGCTTTATAATGAAGATGTTCAAAGTTGGCCAACCTTTTGTAAGTAAAGAGACACAAAGAACCTATTATAGATTCAAGATAGAGACGTGAGTCTTACATTTCTTGTAGGAAAGACTCAACCATGAGGAAAATCCTTCTAATCCTCGCCTTGAACCTTCTGACATGTAAGAACTTACACTAAACGTCTTCCTGAAGAAGACAGAAATACTATGGAGGATAAGGAGGAGGATAGAACTGGAGGCAGCTGAGATACATTGTAACACACTTAGAAGACTTACTCTTTAGTAATGTCCTGACCTTGACCACCTTCATGGATATTTTCATTCTTTCTTCTCTCAGGTCTATGTCAGGAGGTGACGGTAACTCAAGACAAAAGACTTGTAGTACGGAAAGTCAACGAATCCATACATCTCCATTGTGAACATAGTGACAGAACTGGAACTTACACGATGCTCTGGTACCAGCAACTATCAGGGAAGGGTCCGGAGCTCATGGGCATGTCAACCTCTGTAAATGACTTCACCATGGAAACAAAGTTCAAGGACATCTGGAGTCTGGAGCGCCCTGACGTTAAGGAATCCTTCCTCAAGCGTGACAAAGCGACCTTTCAGGACTCGGCTGTGTATTTCTGTGCATCCAGTGATCACAGCCACAAAAAGTTGAGCTGCAGCCAACATAAAACCTACGGTGCACAGTATTTCTGGCAAAAGGAAAGCGTGGGGAGCACAGACCTCTAGGGGGCGCTGTCTTTTCATGATTTAGTATATACACTTTTATTTCCTGGATTCAACACTTTATGTTCCCATGTTCCATTTGAAGTCAATGTCACTTTTTTGAGGTGTTGCATATTTTAATATATTTTTAGTTTAGTTAGACAACATTTTATATCTAAGCAGATAACCACCTTCCACAGCATTGTGTTTCTCCATGTATGAGAGAATGAGAATAGTAGATTAGAGAAAAGAACACAGAAAACAGGTGATTTTCGCACACGCCACTTTGACTTGAGATTTTGCTTCTCTTCTTGTAGCACACACACCAAATGGGCAGATGCCTCAGGGGTGGATGTTAAGGTGGGTGTCAAATTTGCCTTGGTCAGGCTATGTAGAAAATGACTGAACGGAGCCTTTGTCCAGATAAAGGAAAACCTAACTTCATAAGTAGTTCTAGGTATGTCCTAGGGTTACCACAAGACCAGTAAACCTGCCTAAAGCATCACAATTCATTTTGTTCACAAGCCACAGATACAATGTTTCCACTTTTGCCTGTGCCCACACCGATGTGGTCTGATCCATGTGGGTGGAGTTTCTTAACAGGAAATGACATCATAGGAACGTGAAGGAGGACTGGGTGCCTAAAAAAAACGAGCACCCGAGCATCGGGAAAAGTTCGACTCGAATAACGAGCACCCGAGCATTTTAGTGCTCGCTCATCTCTAATGATATGTCCTTTGAAACTTGTCCCTATGAAACCTGCCTAAAGCATTACAACTTGTTGTGTTTACAAGCCACAGATACAATGTTTCCACTCTTGACTGTGCCCACCCCGATGTGGTCTGATCCATGTGGGTGGAGCTTCTTAACAGGAAATGACATCATAGGAACGTGAAGGTGGACTGGGTGCCTAAAAAGTAGAACATTTTTAAGAGAACAATGGAAAAATAGCTTTTGAATTTACTACAGATGCATCAGAAAAGACCTAACAATGAGACCTGTGCTCCTAGTGTCCACCTTGAACTTTCTTACATGTAAGAACTTAGTATCTTATTGGTGGAGACAGTAAAAGCCTATTGAGAATGGAAAGTTGTTCTTGGACGTTCCGATACCTTGTAACACCAATAGCAGACTCCATTTGTGTCCTCACTTCATTCATTGGTATTTTCTTTGCTTCTCTTGACAGGTTTCTGCCAAAAAGTGACGGTGACGCAAGACAAAAAGTTTGCAGTAGTCCGAGTGGGACAATCCATTAGTCTTTCTTGTGAATATGAAGGGCCCTCAGGGGCATATAATATGTACTGGTATCAGCAGAAGTCAGGAAAGGGTCTGGAGCTCATGGGTTTGTCCCTCAGCCTAAACGATTTCACACCAGAGAAAAATTTTAGCGCTTCGTGGGTCATGGAACGGCCTAAAGACACACATTCCACTCTTACGTGTCAAAAAGTAACCTCTGATGTCTCGGCCATGTATTTCTGTGCAGCAAGTTATCACAGCCACAAAAGGTTGAGTGGTAGCCAGCCAAAAACCTGCATCACATAGCGACTACATGAGAAAACGAGGAGCACAGACCTCTAGAGGGCGCTGCAATCTCATTATTACAGAGGAAGCACCTGTTATAAATGAGCAACCATTCTCAGAATTAACCATTGATGTGCCTGTTGTGTATGGCCTTACTTTATATTGAAGTGACTTGCAGATTTTGAATTTAAAGGGAACTCTGAGTCACAACAGGGGGTCTCCTATTTAGGATCCTCGTCTTTTGTGAAGAATGGACAGCAGTTCTCTCTCTATGTCTCTCAGTGTGGCACAGGGATAATATTCTGACACAAAATAAACCTTAATTCATATATCTTTCCAATTACTTTTCTTATTCTGGATCAGTTGCAAGTCCCTTTTCAGCTTTGCTGTATAGACTGAGATATCAGCAGAGTCATCTCATAATCATTACAGATTGGGTCAGGACACTCAAATCATCATTATAGGGTGTGGTCAGCAGAATAATCTCATTATCATTATAGGGCAGGGTCAACCAAGTCATCTTATTATCATTAGAGGGCAGTGCCAACAGAGTCATCTCATAATCATGATAGAGCAGGGTTAGGAGTGTCAACTCATGAGCATTATAGAGGAGGATCAGCAGAGTCATTTCATGATTAATACAGGATGGGTTCAATAGAGTCATCTCATGATCACTATAGGGCAGGGTCAGCAGATTAATCTCATGACCATTATAGAGCAGGGTTAGCTGAATCATGCCCTGATCATTGTAGCGTAGGGTCAGCAGAGTCATCCCATGATCACTATGCAGCAGGGCCAGAAGAGTCATTTCATGATCATTTTAGAGCAGGATCAGCAAAGTCAAATTAAAATAATTAAATAACAGTGTTATCAGAGTAATCTCATGAACATTATAGGGCAGGGTCAGTAGAGTCATCTCATGATCTTTTTTAAGGCAGGGTCAGCCGAGTCATCTCATGATTATTATAGAGCAGGGTCAGCAGAGTCATCTCATGATTATTATAGAGCAGGGTCAGCAGAGTCATAGCATGACCATTATAGAGCAATGTCAGCAGAATCATGTTAAACTCATTAGATAGCAAAGTCAGCAGAGTCATGTCATGATCTTTATAGTGCAGGGTCAACAGAGTCTTCCATTCAATCCTATGCCCTCATCCACTTGCCCATCTTCATTGAAGAAAACCCACCAAAGGACCTGAGGCAAGCATGATTACCTACCTATATGTGATCAGATGACATCAGTGATGCAGTGACGTAACCCATGATTAACCCCTGAACAGCTTAATGTGAGTCACAGATGCTATGATCACCTTTGAAAGTGGCATCTGAAGGGTTAAATGATGGGAAGCATCGGGATCGCCGTTCGCCGTCATTGCACTAGCTCCATACAAATTTCTTGTTGAAGTTCGGCGAAGCAGCCGAATCGAATCTTTCAATACTTCGCTCATCTCTATTAGATGCTTTTTTGACTAAGAGGTGGAATTTCTAAACAGGAACTGGGCAGATCTTGAAGACCTTAAAGCACAAAGACAAGAAGAACTCCCAGATGGGTTTTATTGCTTCCTTCATTTACTGTACATAGATGTGCATCCGAATAAGACAAAACAATGAGAGAATTCTTCTTGATTTTCTTCCTGAACGTTCTTACATGTAAGAACTTGTAGTAAAAATCTTCATTAGGCAAAGATGTTTTATAGACATTTCATCTTGGAAGTTGAGGCTGAAAGAAGTTGAGATACATTGTAACAGATGTGAAAGACTCTATCATGCCTTGACCACTCCATGGGTATCTTGTTCATTTCTCCTCATAGGTCTAGGTCAAGAGGTGACCGTCATTCAAGACAAAACCTTTATGGTAACCAATGTGGGAAACTCCACAAAATTCCATTGTGAATACAGAGGAACAACTACAGCCTATAACATCTACTGGTACCAGCAAAAACCAGGAATGGGGCTGGAGCTCATGGCTTATTCTCTGTCAGAAAATGATCGTACGGTGGAATCAAAGTTTAGCCACTCGTGGAGCATGGAAAGGTCTGAAGCTACAAAGTCCTCTCTCCAGTGTAATAAAACAACCTCTGGGGAGTCGGCCGTGTATTACTGTGCAGCAAGTTATCACAGCTGCAAAAAGTTGAGCTGCAGCCAACATAAAACCTACACAACATAGCAGACTGCAATGAGGATTCAACACAGGCCTCTGGAGGGGCGCTGTACGTTCATAATTAAAGAGGAAACACTGGGTTCAGCTACTTCATATCAATGTAAACTAAATAAACTTAACCCTTGACAGCCGGAGTATGCTGATTCTAAATGATCAGACTTATTTAGTGATTTGGACCCATGGTGGGTCAATGGTCCTGACTTTTTTGGTTTGTTGGGCCAACAAAATATTTTTTTTTAATCACCTAAGGGCTTTTACTAAACTATTTTTTAAACTCCCATAAGACCCACTTAATTCACAGAGTCCATGAGACGAGGTCCTGGTCTTGAGATAGGTGCAGGCCTCACCTTTGGAGATTTATGGCATATCCTGTATCCTGTGGATATGCCATAAATTGTCAGATATGAACAGCGTATTAGCGTTCACGTCACCAGACACAGCCACTGCACAGTGTACAGAGCTGTTTACAGGATTTCCAGTCTCTGGTTCCATCACCTATCGACCTGATATTAATGGTATATCTGATCAAGAGTTAAAGAAGAACTTCTGCAAAAATATTTTTTTTCTCTGTCCTGATAGAAATGTACATGATGTAATCTGCAGTGAATGTCATTTTCTTACCAGTGTCTGTATTTGTGAGTTATATCTCCCTGATGTTTGTTCATCTGTGTCATGTGACCAGGAATTAAACTCACCAACTCACACAGCATCTTATGTGTGGACAGGAAGTCAGTTTCTCTATGTATTCCTATGGGAGTCTCACTTTCAGTCTGATAGGAATGAATAGAGAAGTAACTGGCTTCCTGTCCTGGGTCAGTTGGAGGTCAGGGAGTTGGTCACATGACCCAGCTACAATTAGAAGAGAGAGGATAACTCTCAGATACAGTCACTGATGAGAAGATTACATTCACTATAGATTACATCATGCTCCTTTCTAACAGGTCAGAATAAAAATACATTGTAAGTGTAATACATTGTACTGTTTAAGCAGTACAGTGTTAAACAGAAGTAATGTTATAGTCCCTTGGTGGGATTTGTAAATGGTTACAAAAGTTTTTTTTTTTTTAATCAAACAATCTCCTTGTTAAAACATCCACCTTTCTTCCAATGAAAAGGCTTTTCAATGAAAAAAAGGTGCCCAAATTAATTCCGCACCATATAATTGGTATTGCCTCACTGTGAATGCCATACAAATATGCCAGAATTGCTGTTTTTTCTTATTGGCTGTAAACAAAATTTAATGAAAAGCAATAAAAATGTGTAATGCACCCCAAAATTATACTAATGAAATGTACAAATTTTCCCACAAAAGCCAAGCCTTCGTGCAACTCAGTAGAAAGAAAAATAAATTATAGGTCGTGGGATGCGGCGATCCAAAAACATTTTCTTCTTTAAAAAAATAAGTACCAACCTGGTACGAACTGGACACATGGAGCATGCACTCTTTATTGAGGGTCCATAACCAGGACTAGAGGCGGGAAAATTCCATCAAAACCTAGTGACTGACAATGATGGTGACAGACTATGGACTGTTGGAAGTCCGGCTGAGTAGATGGGACCGTATGACTCAAGTTCCAATCTTGAGACACAGACCACACGGCCAAATGAAAATTATCATCTGACAGTTCTATCAACATTCAAATGAATGGTTTATATTTATTGTAGACCAGGAAATCCGATTAAAGGAGCTAATTATTAAGGAACTGGTTTTATGGAAATCTCCCTTCCTTCAGGAACCCGCCCATTTACCCTCCTTCCTACGGTTTGGTTGAGAGGCCATAGGCTTTCCACTTCTAGCCAGGGCCATGTGTCTTTGCATCATCTCTGGAGGACGACTAAACATCTACAGGGGTGGAGGAAGTGACTCATATAGGCTTTATAATGAAGGTGTGCAAAGGTCGTCAACTTTTTGTTAGTAAAGAGACACAAAGAACCTATTATAGATTCAAGATGGAGATGTGAGTCTTACATATCCTGTAGGAAAGACTCAACCATGAGGAAAATCCTTCTAATCCTCGCCTTGAACCTTCTGACATGTAAGAACTTACACTAAACGTCTTCCTGAAGAAGACAGATAAAGACTATGGAGGATAGAACTGGAGGCAGCTGAGATACATTGTAACACACTTAGAAGACTTACTCATTAGTAATGTCCTGACCTTGACCACCTTCATGGATATTTTCATTCTTTCTTCTCTCAGGTCTATGTCAGGAGCTGACGGTAACTCAAGACAAAAGACTTGTAGTACGGAAAGTCAACGAATCCATACATCTCCACTGTGAACATAGTGACAGAACTGGAACGTACACGATGCTCTGGTACCAGCAACTATCAGGGAAGGGTCCGGAGCTCATGGGCATGTCAACCTCTGTAAATGACTTCACCATGGAAACAAAATTCAAGGACATCTGGAGTCTGGAGCGCCCTGACGTTAAGGAATCCTTCCTCAAGCGTGACAAAGCGACCTTTCAGGACTCGGCTGTGTATTTCTGTGCATCCAGTGATCACAGCCACAAAAAGTTGAGCTGCAGCCAACATAAAACCTACGGTGCACAGTATTTATGGCAAAAGAAAGCCTCTAGGGGGCGCTGTCTTTACATAATTTTGTATGTACACTTTTAAGCTTTTTGCATATATAACAATGTATTTTTTTTTCAAAATAAAGTTTTTAATGAATTTTTTTTCAGAAATGTTGCAGATTTCTTTTACATTTTCCATGTCCCTGTCTGTATTTTAAATAAAATCCTAAAACCATACAGCCTTTACTCTAGCCCTTATTATTTGAGATCAGCGACATGGACCACAAATATGTTGGACTGGAAGGATCCCTATTGACTTCTATGGGAGAGTTTTCTGGGCATGCTCTGGTCATTGCAAAATAATAGATAAGATGTGACAATCACCTATTGTGATTGGAGGATCTTAACTTATCTATACACAGAGGTGATAACATTACAGGCAGGATGACAGATAAGCAGATAACTGTAGCAAAGTACAGACCAATAAGTGGTGCCTATTAGTGTTGAGCGAGCAACTCTGTGCTTGTATGCTCGGGTGCTCTGGCCGAGCACTAGGGGGTGCTTGAGTGTTCAGCCGAGCATCCGAGCATAATGTAGGTCAATGGGACTAAAACCAGGCACCCCCCACTTGGAAGAGCGGGGGGTGCCTGGTTTAAAAAGGTCCACCAAATCTTCCAATAGCTCTTAAAAGGGCTTTTATTTGTTTTTAAAATAAACTCCATGACTGCATAGCCATTTCTGTCCCTACACTCTCTGTCCCTCCTTGCGGCAGCTCTCCCTGACTAACACTGGCCGGGAAGGCATCACTGGGTGTTATATAGCACCCGATGACGCGTTCCCGCCCAGCCAATCAGTGTAATCCCAGTAGCTAAGATGGCTACTGGCATTACACTGAATGCCATTCCTCCCCGCACTCTAATTAATTAGCGGGCGGGGAGGAAACTCGAGCATGGCGCTCGAGTACACCAGGTGTTCGGCCGAGCATGCTCGTTCATCACTAGTGCCTATTATTAGGCTTAGTGGCCAGTGCGAAAACTGCAGGATTTATCTATAAATATAGATATAGACATGGTAAATTAAAAAAAACATCACCAAAAATTCTTTAAAAATATGTTACACATGCAAAGAATAGAACCAGGGATTAGGGATTATTCTGGATTAAAGTTGCACTATACCGACAATACATGAAAAATGGAAGCTCTTTGCGCACATTTTTGATCAAACGTGTTTCGGGCCCATCTACTAACGTCAAGGTGGCTTCTGCAGATGGGGGGTACCTAACACTAACAGAACTGCCTGTCCTGGGCCTGACCCAAGCCTACAATGTTCAGGGTGTTGTAGGAAGCAGGTGTATATAATACCCATCTGCAGAAGCCACCTTGACGTTGGTAGATGGGCCTGACACATGTTTGATCAAAAAGGTGCGCAAAGAACTTATATTTTTATACGTTTTTTGTTTGCTGTCTGCACGCCAGCTTTACAGCCCTGCACCTGTCACTTCTGATGTACGAGTCTAAATTTTATTGTATTGAAATTATGTTAAACATAAAAATGTGATTTTAACAATCGGTCATTTTCTGATGACACATTCTCTTTAATTATGAACATCGCTAGCAATGTAATGAAATCAATGATTATTCTCCTTATTATAATGTGCAATTGTGCATGTTTATTTATTATGAAATTGGTGAAGTCTATAATAAAAAAAAAACTTCTACTACTATTAATATATAATACACATTTAATACCAAGTGTTGGTACCTGCATTCCCTGGATTTAATGGAGGCCATTTTGGCACCAAAAATGATAAAAAGCAGAGTGGACCCAGCATGCATGTGGAACTTGCATTCCCTGTATTTTTTGGTGGCCGTCATGGCATATAACAGGAAGGAATTAGTGTTAGGTTCCCGTCTTACAGAGATCGCCTTGACGTTTGGTAGACAGGCCCAAATAATTTTGTACAAAATATATTTGGCAATAATCTCAAATTTACTGAATAATCGTAGCATTAGCACCAGAATATTTTCTATTACTATGGCATTATTGTACTTTATTTGGTTTGCAGAGTCCCGTTACATTTTTTTTTCCTTTTTGTATCTAGCCATGGCAACGTGCACCTGCACACTGGGAGGTCGAATCCTGCTGACTGACCCCTTTTGTCTTTGCAGTAAGGGCTCGTTCACATCACCGTTAGGGCTTCCGTTCTCCTGCTCCGTTATAGGAGCAGGAGAACGGAAAGGACGGATTCAGGGCATAACTGAGCCCAACGGAGCCTAAGGGATCCCATAGACTATAATGGGGTCCGTTAGGTTTCCGCTCAAGGTTTCCGTTAGGTTTCCTGCGTGCACAACTTTTGTCTCCGCTTCAAAAATCATCTTTTGAGCGGAAACCTAACGGACCCCATTATAGTCTATGGGGTCCCTTAGGCTCCGTTGGGCTCAGTTATGCCCCGAAGCCATCCTTTCCGTTCTCCTGCTCCTATAACGGAGCAGGAGAACGGAATCCCTAACGGTGATGTGAACGAGCCCTTAGTGTTAAAATGTTACAAAGTCACAAAGTCTAGTAAACAAACAATGTGAGGGATGTAATCTAGAAGGAATATACTTTACTGACCGTTTTGTCTACAACCGGACTATTTGAGGCACAGGAGATCCATGCTGGGAACCGAGTGTGGCTCTTCTGTCACCAGGGTGACACCATTGGCACATATAATACATGTTGGTATCTGCAAAGAGCACGACAATAACGTGAAAATGGAGATAAATATATATATATATAGGCATGTTCAACCTGCTGCCCTCCAGCTGTTGCAAAACTACAACTCCCAGCATTCCTGAACAACGTACAGATATCAGCCTACAGCAGGGCATGGTGGGAGTTGTAGTTTTACAACAACTGGAGGGCCGCAGGTTGAGCATCCCTGTATATACACAATGTTTGTACATTGTCCAGAAGAGGTGCTGGGCACTGACTTCGGATGTTCCCACAAACATCATCACATTGATTGTCTGGCAGTGATGACATGTATGTAGATGGCAGATCACAGTTCCAGTCCTTCAGGGACTGGTAGCAGCCTAGACTGGATCCATAGCACTGGAAGTGGGACACTCTGACAAGGTGAGTCTTTTTGCTTTTACGTATTTTTACATTATGTCCAACTCCCCGGAAATTTCTTTCACTGGGGGTCACCCTGTTTTTTTTCCAGTTTTCCCCTCAAATCCTTCACCTTTTTGACTGATACATGATGGATCTGAATCTATATATTGAGGTGGAGTGACACATATGACAGAACCGCGGCTGTGGTCTATACAGTGACAGTGAGATATGAAGGTGGGAGGAGACGGGAAGCCTTCTACGTCCCTATAACTAACAACATAACGAGCAAAGCTTCATAATTACAAGATGAGATCACACTGAGTAATTTAGTAATTAATAACTAATAATATCTACAAAAATATAATAACATCAGGAAGATAATGAACCGAATCCTGCTACTTGTGGGTTTAAATATTATACCAGGTGAAACCATTTTGGATTTATCTTTATTTTATTTTACACTTATCATTTATGTTGCATTTATTTTTGTTACAATTTTTTATTTATTTTTATTGCATTTAATTTTACATTTTTATTACTATTTTCTATTTATTTTTATTTTTATTATTATTTTATTTTTATTGCAGTTTTGTATTTTTTTTATTACTATTTTCCATTGATTTTTATTGGTTTTTTTTGTGTTTTTTTTTCTTCTTCTTCTTCTTCTTATTATTATTATTTTCTTTTCCTTCAGTTGGGAGCTATAGCTGTATGGCCTTCCTAAGCCTCATGACCCAGCCTTAAGCCTCATTCACACATCAGTGATTCACGGACGTGTCCTGTACGTGTTCTCCACGGACAGCACACGTCCCCATTCATTTCAATGTGTGTTTTCAGACATCAGTGTTTCATCACGGTTCGTGGGTCCGTGTTTTTAGCACGGACGCATGTCCTATCTTGATCCGTGTTCCCGGATCAATCACGCCCATTATAGTCTATGGGTCAGTGAAAACCACGGATCCCTCACGGATGTCATCCGTGTTGCATACGTGTTTCGCGGATCATTAAGAGGAGATGCTTTGAAAATTATTTTTCGGATGCAACACGGACGGCAAAACACAGACCCACGGACCCAACACGGATCCTTCACGGATGCCTCACTGACCACCTGCTCACGGATTTGAGCACGGACACGGACGTGTGAATGAGGCTTAATTCCAAGCATGGAGGGATCCTAATGAGACCTTGTCCTCCATTATGTTCCTAACACCATCGTATATAGATATATTTTACTATTAATGTTGCTGTTCCTGTATATATATATATATATAATACAAAGTATGAGAAGTTTACAATTTTCTATCATCTCCAGGTTTGTCCCAAGTATTTCAAATATCCCAGCACCCAAAGCTTCTAATAAAGAAGACGGGAGAATCTGCAGAGCTGAGCTGTCAGCACAATGACAACACCTACCTTGCAATGTTCTGGTACCAACAGAAGCCACGACAAGGCCTGAAGCTAATGGTCCACTCCACCGGTGCTGGTGACGGGAAGATGGAAGATGAGTTCAAGGATTGGTCTCTGAACAGAACTGAAACCACAAAAGCTACACTGACGCTGCCTCAACCTGAAGCCCAGAACTCCGCTGTGTATTTCTGCGCAGCCAGCAAACACAGTCACATAAGGCAGTGCAGAGGCAAGCAGTGAACTTCATGGTGCATTCCAGATCCAGCCCATAGAGGGCGCCATTTACATATAAGATCACGACTCCTCTCAGAGGGTCTACGGATCCTGCGTGTGGTGTGGATGCATATAAGGCCTCTTTCACACGACAGCATTTTTTGCGGGCTCCGATCCGCATTTCTCACATGAAAAATGCGGACCCATTCATTTCTATGGGCCCGCAAAAAATGGAGACAGCACACCGTGTGCTGTCCGCATCCGTTGCTCCGTTCCGTGGCCCGCAAAAAAAAATAGAGCATGTCCTATTCTTGTCCGTGTTACGGACAAGAATAGTACTGTTCTATTAGGGGCCAGCTGTTCCGTTCCACAAACTACGGAATGCACACGGATGCCATCCGTTGTTTTTGCGGCTCCGCGATTTGCGGACCGCAAAACACAACGTTCGTGTGAAAGAGGCCTAAGGCAGTTTCTTGGACGTCGCGCAAAGCGGATAATTCTGCTTGACTTTGAGCACAATAGATTAACCCCTTAGTGCACTATAATGACGGTCTATGCGGTATAATTACTCCTGTGTGATCGTGCATAGAACACAGTTGTGCCTGTGAGAACACCTTTGCAATTGCCAGCCTAGCATGCAAGATTTTGCGCCAAAATTGCACCACAGTTCTGCTATATAAATCTGCCTTAAAGTAAGGCTACTTTCACACTCAAACGTTTCTATTTTCCAGTATTGAGATCCGTCATAGGATCTCAATACTGAAAAAAACGCTTCCGTTTTGTCCCTATTCATTGTCAATAGCGACAAAACGGAACTGAACAGAACGGCGCGCTCCAAAATGTATTCCCTTCCGTTCTCATACCAGAGAGCAGCATGCTGTGGTTTTCTTTCCGTCACAGGATGCGGAGCAAGACGGATATGTAATGACCCACAATGCAAGTCAATGGGAAGGATCTGTTTTCTCAGACACAATCTGACACAATAGAAAACGGATCCGTCCCCCATTGACTTTCAATGGAGTTCATGACGGATCCGTCTTGACTATGTTAAAGATAATACAACCGGATCTGTTCATAACGGGCGCAGACGGTTGTATTATCAGTAACGGAAGCGTGAAAAGTAACGTAAGCCAAGAAATAGTTGGCACAGAGTCAGTGAAAAGTGTCCGTCCCTGCACCAGATGTATCATCGAGCCTGAACCCATATCATAAATCTGGCGCCGGTCTAAGCTTACACCATCTTTAGGATTAGTATATTTTGGTAATTGTATCTGCACATACTGGCTCAGATTTACTATTCCAATACATGGTATAAACTCCAACTCTCCGTCCGACCGACACCAGATCTATCAAAGGGGCTCGGGCTGGATGGTACATCTGGTTTGCGATAAGATACATTTTAACGCCATTATTATGGTGCAATGTTTTTACCAAATGGTGCATATTAGGCCCCTCCCATTTCCCATAAAGCCCCACCTCTTTATGCTAAGCCCAACCCCCTTGATGTGCATGAAAAAAGCCAAATTGCACCATTTTGTAGACATATTTTGGCACAGACACGTCAGTAAATCTGGGCCAGTGTCTTATTACAGATATATACAGTGTTCCGCTCTCTTCAGGGTATTGACTGACCCCCAAAACAGAGATATACTGCACCGGTCCACAGTTGGACCCTCTGGTGGACACAGCCATAACTGGATCCATTAGGTCCATCAGGGGGAAACTGGAACAGCAAAGGGAGACCGAAATAATCCATGTGGGGGTTACGTTCTGATGCTTTTCTTTCTTTCTTTCTTTCTTTCTTTCTTTCTTTCAACTTTTTGACTGATCAGTGGTGTAGCTGTAGGGAACGCAGGGGAAGCGTCTGTTTTGGGGCCCAAACTCAGAATGGGCCAATACAGGAGGAGGCTCCCTCGTCAGTATTATACAATGACGCTATATACAGAGACACTGTAGGAAACGGGTCCTGTCTTTACCAGTCACAGGGGTGAGGATTTTTCAGGAGGATAGGATGGCAAACAATTTGCTGGGGGGCCCCGTTCAAAAATTTGCTGTGGGGCCCAATCGTTTATAGTTATACCACTGTGACGGATACCTGATAAATCTACATACAGAGATACAGCAACGCGTATCACAGAGCGGCAGATGTGGTGTATACAATAATAGTGAGGCACGAAGGTGGGAGGTGACGGGAAACCTTCTACGTCCTTATAACTAACTGCCTGAGACATCAGGTTTTAGCTACAGTATTATTACTACTATTACTACATGCAACTACAGTAACTTATGACTTATGCTATCTATAAATAATATAGAGACGATAATGAACCCAATCCTGATACTTGTGGGTCTGCATGTTATACCGGGTGAGACAATGTATCGTTATTTATTGTTCTTTTACTCTTTTTTATTATTCATATTACAATTTTGTATCCATTTTTGTTACACTTTAGTATTTACTATTATAATTTCTTCTTCTTCTCCTTCCTCCTAATTATTTTTATAATTTGTATTCCTTCTCATTCTGATTATTATTCATGGTTACGATGCGCTCAGGAGCAGTAACCCTATAGCCTCCTAAGACTCACAGCCTTGGATATTCTGAGCTATGAAGGGATCCACTCTGGTCCTCACAACACCTTGTATAGATATATTTTACTATTAATGTTGCTGTTTTCCTATATATATATATATATATTTTTTTTTCCTTTCATCTCCAGGTTTGTCCCAAGTATTTCAAATATCCCAGCACCCAAAGCTTCTAATAAAGAAGACGGGAGAATCTGCAGAGCTGAGCTGTCAGCACAATGACAACACCTACTTTGCAATGTTCTGGTACCAACAGAAGCCACGACAAGGTCTGAAGCTAATGGTCCACTCCACCGGTGCTGGTGATGGGAAGATGGAAGATGAGTTCAAGGATTGGTCTCTGAACAGAACTGAAACCACAAAAGCTACACTGACGCTGCCTCAACCTGAAGCCCAGAACTCCGCTGTGTATTTCTGCGCAGCCAGCAAACACAGTCACATAAGGCAGTGCAGAGGCAAGCAGTGAACTTCATGGTGCATTCCAGATCCAGCCCATAGAGGGCGCCATTTAGTTAGGATATGCCAGACAGTGTCAGCTCCAGATGCAGCATACCAGGCTGTTCCTTGGTCAGACAAAGTTGGCCAACTGATCTTGTATGAGGAACATTTGCATAGATAATTCTGCTTTAATTCAAGTGCAATATATTAAACCTAGCCTTTCCGCTGCCTTAGGCGAAAACTGAAATGGCGCCCCCCTCCCAATGCCAATTTCTTAACGTAACCCCTTTGCCACAATGAAATCCCCCATTCCCCATGGTCCTTCCACTGCCTCCCTCTTTCCCCTACCTGGTGCTGCCTGAAGCAATCGCCTCACCTGGCCTCATTGGTGGTGCACCCCTGTGTAGCTGTAGAGCTTTAACACCTCACGCTGTGTAATTACATCAATACAATCTTGCAAGGACCATGGGAGAACCCCAGTGGGAGCCCAGTTGTGACCAGCATCTATACTAACTAGGTGACTGCCCATCTAAGGCTCTGTTCTCATCTCAGGTTAACACTATGCTCAGCTTTTGCATCCTGAAAGCGTCATGTATTCATAGGGTCCCATCGAGCCCCCTACATGGCAGAAGATGACCCTTTAGGGTATATACATTGGGGTGTTAAGTATCTCCATACCTTATTGTTATTGCATAGATTAGCATAGTTGACAATATTCAATACAGAGTCAGCCAGTAAAAATGTGTATCATCCAGTATATGTCGGAGCTGTCCTCCGAGGGGTGTGTGTCAGAGAATGCCATACTTCTGGCACATACCACCGACAAAAGGATCAGAACAGATCCTAAGGCGTTTTATACGGACAACTCATATAGAATATAAACTTCTATATGGAAAAAGAGGGAGAAATGGGGAGGACACGGTTAACAAAAAAATCCCATGTGATCATCAAAGAGGAAAAGTGGGTGACTTGTGGCACTGGCCTCCTGGAGGGTTAAATGGCATATTGTGGCCAGTGTGATCCTTTCTTCATGGTAATAACGACCATTATTTTTATTATTTTATATATTTTATAATAACAGACATGGTAAAAATATAGGGGGTCATTTATTAACCAGAAATATGTCTATATTAGGCATATTTCTGGCTCAGATTGTGGCGCAAAGGTCCTGTGCGCCACAATCTGCAGCGTCACGCCGCTCACGCTAAGTCTAAAAAGTGGGCGTGGCATGGGCAGGAAGGGGAGGGGCTGGCAGACCCGTCTCATTCACCATTTTCTATGCCTGGTTTAGGTGTAGAAAATGGTCAAATGTAAGACAGCAAGGAAGCTGGCTTACATTTAGAAGCGGCCGAGGATCCGCTGAACTTATGTAGATTCCGGCGCTTCTTCATAACGGATCCACCACCAGTGCAGGAGTTTATCGGGACCGCCGTCTAAGAAGCTGCTCTTAATAAATGTGCTCCATAGTTTAAAAATTAAGGAAAATAAGAGTCAATACATGGAGCGAAAGGGTAAACAAAATTCATTGAGTGTTACAAATTAATAAAAAATGGAAAAATCTGATAATAAATGGATAACAGTGATTAACACCGGCATGGAAAGGATGAATACAGAACAAAAGCGTGAAGCAAGGAAGGGGAGCAGACAGGAAGGAAGGACAAGAGGAAGAGGAAAATAGGAAGGAGGGAGGGAAGAAGTAAGGGTTAGGGGAGATGGAAGATAGGAACTGAAGAAGAAAGGAAGGAGTGGAGGAAGGGGAGAAGGTATGAAGAAAGGAAGTAAAGAAAGAAGAAAGGAGGAAGGAACATAGGAAATCAGCAAGGGGAGGAAGAAAGGACAAGAGAAAGAGGAAAATAGGAAGGAGGGAGGGAAGAAGTAAGGGTTAGGGGAGATGGAAGATAGGAACTGAAGAAGCAAAGAAGAAAGGAAGGAGTGGAGGAAGGGGAGAAGGTATGAAGAAAGGAAGTAAAGAAAGAAGAAAGCAGGAAGGAACATAGGAAATCAGCAAGGGGGGGGGAAGGAAGGAAGTATTGAAGGATGGAAGGAAAGGACAATAGGAACTGAGGGAGGAATGAAGGAAGGAAGGTCAGAAAAGGAGGGAAGAAGGAAAGAAGGAAGGAAGGGGTAGAATGTACAGCAGCAAGAAAATAGGTAGAGAAAGAAAAGAAGGAAGGAAAGAGGAAGTAAGATAGGAAAGGAGGGAGGAATGCAGAAAGATAGTAAATAAGGGAAGAAGAAATAAATGAAGGAAGCGGGGGATGAAGGGATTTTAGAAAGCCCTTTTAAGAAAAATTCTGGATTAAAGTTTTTATTACTGCAAATATCCAAAACATTTAGAGCAATTGATGAGTAATTAGTAATAGGGGACTCCATGGAAAATATGAAAGGGGTTAATATTGTGCATACGGTTTAATTCATATATAGCGGTCCGAGGAGTCCCTGCGGTTCCACAGTAGAAAGCCGGATTACAGAGTCCTTCTCCAGAAATGATCAAAACTGTCTCACAGGAAAACTGTCTTAGTCGCCCATAGCAACCAGAGTTCACCTTTCATTTCTTAAAGTGTTCTGAGCTCTGATTGGTTGCTATGGACAACTAGGACTAAGTTTCCCTGTGAGACAGTTAAATGAGGCCCAATATCTTCATGTCATGGCATCCAGGAGTCGGAGCCACTGACTGGCGCTGGGTCCTGAGGGGGGCACATAGACTGTAGTCCTCTGCCTCACAAGCATTAGGACTTATGCACAGACCCATTGATTTCTCTGGGGCCGCCAAAAATATGAAGAGCAGATGGATCCGTGTTCAGCCAAGTACAGAACATGCCCTGTCCACAGGAATAAGCATTTCAACAATGAGGGCTGAGAAAAATGCAGGATGTGGAATGCCGGTATCTGTATTTTGCGGATCTGCGGTTTGCGCATATGGTCATATGGTGCAGGACGCCTTATACATGACACATGGGGGTTTGTTACAGATGTTGGTTTGGGGTTCAGGACCTTCAAGTCAGACCAACTTACGTCATCCGATAAGCCCCCGATACTTCTGTGGTTGGATGAGCGAGGTGAATAACGGAAGGAGTTCTGCAGAGGGAGGGAACAGGAAACAAACAATTTCATAAATCTTACGATGCAGGGAGACGCGGGCACGGCTATGTGGGGTGAGAAGCAAGAAACCAAACGTAGACCAACGATGACACCTCGGATATAGGGGGGGGGGGGGTCCTGGGTCAATCCTTCTACTCAGATCAGTGTAGAAACGAGTCACATTTCTATTAGGACTTTTCGACCATGAATAACCAGATCCTCCTGATTCTGATCCTGGCAGGTCTCCAAGGTAAGGGTTAATAATAATGTAATGGTTTCATAGTTTCATGAGTTCTTCATCTGACAGATGAGGGAACATAAACTTTCTTAAAGGGCTAAATCCATTTTTATACAACCAAACAAAAAGTTCTGCAGATTTTCAAGATCTCTGCTTGCTGTCGGGAATATGCTGGTTGGGAATATTCTTACAAATGCAAAAAAAAAATCTTACATAGACCAACGTCTCTTGCCCAGTTTGTTACAATGTATCAGTGCAGCTAAGAGAAAATTATCAATGTGGAGTCCAGTCTGTTAAAATAACAGAGGATTTTTCTAGAATGGATACAATTGTGACAAACCTTCAGATATGATAAGGTCAGGCTTGGTTTCCAGTATCTGGATGTAAGCAAAGTTTCGCCAGACAGCAAGCAGAGATCTTGACAGGTGGAAAAACTATTATTGTAACATGTAATACATTATGTGAGGTCAGACCTTGCTATGGCCTTAGACATTACGTTTTCGCTGGTGGGTCCCATGGTCATCTGACATTTGGAATACCTCCTCGATATTTGACCCTCACGTTTGTTACTGCCTTAGTTTATGGCTTGACCTCTGGATAAGTGGCGCTGGAAGTATCTGATCGCCGCTTATCTCCTCTGCTGATGGTAAAAACTACCGGCCGGACAACGGTCCACCTAACCGAATTGTCTTGTGAATTTTAGGTTGGTGCCAGAAGGTGAAGGTGACCCAGAGTGACCGTCTCCTGATAGTCCGGGCCGGCCAGCCGGTGAACATGTCCTGCCATCAAAACAGCGAAGACAATTATGTCGCACTTTGGTACCAACAGAAACCTCGTCAAGCTCTGCAGATCATGGTGTATTCAGCAGATGCTAAGGTGGAGGACATGGAGGCGGGGTACACGAGCTGGAGGCTCCAAAGACCTTCTCTCCTACAGTCTTCACTGAGCAAAACTGTAGCAGAGGCCGAGGACTCCGCCGTGTACTTCTGTGCCGCCAGTAGACACAGCTGCAAACACCAACGTAACCGACCGCACAAAACCTGGAGATCCTGAACCACAGACCTGCAGGGGGCGCTGTCAGAGGTGCCATGAGGAGATGGGAAGACTACATCCCCCATCATGTAAGAGATTGTTCTGCATCATCATGCGGCTGCAGCAATTCTTAAATTCATACTTAACGCAGCAAAAACCATTGAAAAAGGCAAGATAAAGTTTGCTGCAACTGTACATCAATAGCCCCGTCTCAGTTGCGTTGCCAGGTCCAGGAGCCATTTTTACCCAGCGGCTCATCTGCGGGGCGGTTACTTTCAGATCAGATTTTGGGGGGAGCACAGGTAATTACCCCCTAGGTCTTTTTCTTTCCCTTGAGAGAGAGGGGGGCATAATTAAAGGGGTTGCCTGCCGAAAAACATTCTACAGTTTTCAAACCAGCACCTGGATGTGAATACTTTTGTAATTGCATTTAATTAAATATTTAGCATAGCCACTGAGTAATTCAATAAAACCTGTATAGCGCCACCTGCTGTTTTTTTTTTCTTATTTCTTTGTCCTGCTCACTGAGATGGCCACACATGCTCAATTCCATCCTTCAACTGCCTCCTGAGCTGTGATAGGGAGAGCTGAGACACGCCCCCTGAGCTGTGATAGGGAGAGTTGAGACACGCCTCCTGAGCTGTGATAGTGAGAGCTGAGACACGCCCCCTGAGCTGTGATAGGGAGAGCTGAGACACGCCCCCTGAGCTGTGATAGGGAGAGTTGAGACACGCCTCCTGAGCTGTGATAGGGAGAGCTGAGACACGCCTCCTGAGCTGTGATAGGGAGAGTTGAGACACGCCTCCTGAGCTGTGATAGTGAGAGCTGAGACACGCCTCCTGAGCTGTGATAGGGAGAGCTGAGACACGCCTCCTGAGCTGTGATAGGGAGAGCTGAGACACACCTCTTGAGCTGTGATAGGGAGAGCTGAGACACACCTCCTGAGCTGTGATAGGGAGAGTTGAGACACACCTCCTGAGCTGTGATAGGGAGAGTTGAGACACGCCTCCTGAGCTGTGATAGTGAGAGCTGAGACACGCCTCCTGAGCTGTGATAGGGAGAGCTGAGACACGCCTCCTGAGCTGGATAGGGAGCTGAGACACACCTCCTGAGCTGTGATAGGGAGAGCTGAGACACACCTCCTGAGCTGTGATAGGGAGAGCTGAGACACGCCTCCTGAGCTGTGATAGGGAGAGCTGAGACACGCCTCCTGAGCTGTGATAGGGAGAGCTGAGACACACCTCCTGAGCTGTGATAGGGAGAGCTGAGACACACCTCCTGAGCTGTGATAGGGAGAGCTGAGACACACCTCCTGAGCTGTGATAGGGAGAGTTGAGACACACCTCCTGAGCTGTGATAGGGAGAGCTGAGACACGCCCCCTTAGCTGCAGCAGAAAAGATACTCCCATTGAGCTGTCAGCTTGATATGAATCTAGCAGAGCAATGAATGGGGAGATCTCTGGATCCATGTGAGGTACAGGGCTGGTTCTAGCTTTATTAGAAAGAGGTTGTTATGTACTATATGACGTCTGATATTCACTGTTACATTCATCATGGGATAACCCCTTTAACATCCACCACAATTAACATTTAGGAGTTTTATAGCTCTTAGAGGGGCTGTTCATGAAAAGTTCACTTTACATTAGTCGTCATTGTTTAGTCATTAAAGGGGTATTCCTATCTGGGACATTCATGGTGTGTAGTCACTCTATGTCATCATTGTGCCATAAGCACGGGTCCCACCTCTGGTACCCACTGCTATCTTCAAAAAGGGACCCCCGAAGCACCGTCACCCTCTGTTCATCTCCTATGGGATTTCCGAAAGTAGATGATCGCCAGCCTGGTAATTTCCGGCAGTCCCGTAGTGGCAAGTGAAGCAGCAGCCGTGCCTGCATGGTGCACTCACCATTCCCCCCTATGGGAATTCCGAAAAACGGCTTAGCACGCTCAGTCACCTATTTTCGGAGCGATGAATGAGGGCCCTGTTCTGAAGATGGGACCAGAGGTGGGACCCGCACCTATGGGACATTGATGACATATCGTAACGATATGCTATCACTGCCTGAGATGGGCCAAACCCTCTCACACAGGTGCAGTAGAATAAGATTGTAAGGGTGGAGCTTATTTGGGAAAGAGGTGTGGCCAACGAGAGGGGTGGGACTTGGCTCCAGAAAAAGGGGGTACTTTACCGTGTTCGCCATTAGTTTAGCCCATCCCCCCATTAAAAATTATTGGGCAGACAAGGGTTAACTGGAAACAGGAAACAAATGTAACGTTTCAACATGTTTGATACAAAAGAACAACACCTGATAACAATCAGTAGCCCCGCCCCCAAGGAGGAGACCAGGAGGAGACCCTGACCTCCCTCAAGAGCAGGAACCTAGAACATCTCCCTATAGACGCCAGTGGTGAGATGATCGGGATCCTCCTCCTGCTTCTTCCTGCTTTCACCTTCCTCCCATGTGAGTTCCAATTATTCAATTTACGTGGAACGTTTTCTCCTCACTCGCCATTATTCCGGCATCTGAGGGTTCGGAAAACCTTCTAAAAACTGCAAAAATAATCCCATGCCAGGATTTCCTCTAATATCTAAATACTACAGGTCCTTGGGAGTAAATCTGGGGTCATGGAAGGGGTCCTCTTCACCGGGGCTGGGGATGATGGATGGTGGTGACATTAGTGTACCTCACACCCGTTAACCCCTTATGTCTCTCTCAGGCTGCAGTGCGGTCCACGTGGAGCAGTATAAGAAGCTCCTGATGGTGATGACCGGGGAAGAGGTGAAGATAAACTGCACGCAGGATAAGAATGATTACTTGAACATGTACTGGTATCAGCAGAAACCGAGAGAAGGACTGAAGCTCATGGTGAATTCAGTAGGAGCAGATTCTAAGACTATGGAGAAGGACTATGAGCAGAGGTGGTCTTTAGATAGACCCACCGTCTATAACTCCACTCTGACCCTAAAAGAGTCAGCCGCAGAGGACAACGCCGTGTACTTCTGTGCTGCCAGTATACACAGCCTGAGAGAGCAGAGCCCAGCATGGTAATAACCTGGGTGTAATCCCTGACTACTCCAGCAGAGGGCGACAAGCAGCTCCATAAATGAGAAAAACAACACAAAGAACCATAGAACAATAATAATAGTAACAAAACAGGAGGGAATAATCATTATTAATCTCATTATTAGTATTTTATGTATATTATTAGTATTTTATGTGTCGCCACATCCCCAGAGCCTTTGTCTTTCCATCGCTGTGTGGCGGCTTGTTTTTCGCAGGATGCGTTGTAGGTTTAATTGTACAGTTTTGAGGAACACAATATTAATTTTAAAGTATTTTTTTGGGGAGGAGGATTCGAAGAAAACAGAAAATATATGTTTTTTTTTTAAAAAAAACTTTACTATTTAGGCACTTTTAATGAAAAAATAAGGGATTTTTTTTCTTGGGGGGGGGGGGTCACTTAATGTTATCTTGTTTGTCCATCATGAGGCAGAGACCTTTTGATCAACACAAAATGCTTAGGTCAGGCCAGGGCCACGGCCTACACATTAGGGTGCATTCACACAACTGTATATATGGATCCGTTCCGCTATTTTGTGGAATGGGTGCGGACCCATTAATTTCAATGAGGCCACAAAAGATGCGGCCACGCAAAAAAGATAGAGCATGTCCTATTCCTGTCCGCAACTGTGGACAAGAATAGGCATTCTCTATATAGCGCTGGCCATGTGCGGTCTGCAAATTATGGAACGCACACAGCCGGTATCCGTGTTTTGCGGATCCGCAATTTGTAGACCGCAAAACACTTACGGTCGTGTGAATGCACCCTTAGGCAGATACTGATAACAGATGTGGGGACCTTAGTTGGGCCTCCGTCTGACATGGTTTCATATGATCACATTATGGGGGGGTAATAGAGGTAACCCCCTTCGCTCCGTCCTACAGCTTGGATTTTACAGTCTCTATGGACTGCAGCATCTAAGGGGTTAAACTGCCAGGATCGGAGTCATCTCTGGTCCAGATGCATGAAGCTGGGGCCCAGCAGATGCCCTGACAGAACGGGCTAGAAAACCACAAGTACGTATGAGGTAGATTTCCTTATAGGTCATTCATGGGTTAATACTCTTTGACTAAAATTATTTATTTATTTTACTTTACTTATTTGAAGCATTTTATGCTTTTTCAATCTAAATTTCGACCACAAGATGTGTAATAAAAATAAATAAATTTAAAAAAAAATTAAAAATTGTGAAAATCTTTTCAGTTGTATAATGCAAAAACTTCACAAACATAATCCAGGATCTTCTGCTAACATATGTTTTATTAAATAGAGACTTGAAGATTTAAAGGCATCATCTGAAAAAAACAAAAACATATGTTTAATTGATAGAAACATAAGGGGTAATTTATTAAGACAGGCGTTTTAGAAGGCGGTCTTAAAGAGGACCTCTCTCCTGACATGTCTGTTTTAATAGTTACATGCATTCCCCGTGTAATAACAATTCTTGAGCATCTGTTCTTATGGCTCTCCTCACCCGACGGAAGTGGATGCCTGCACCCATGCGACCGCAGGGGAGCTGAGCGCTACAGTGCTCGTTACGAGCACGTTCGCTCATCTCTAATGTTGTGCCATTCC
Organism: Rhinella marina; assembly: GCA_900303285.1. NCBI lineage: Eukaryota > Metazoa > Chordata > Amphibia > Anura > Bufonidae > Rhinella > Rhinella marina. The sequence goes on from ONZH01002505.1 coordinate 61,770, forward strand.
TTTATTATTTCTACTAGAAGTTATGAATGAATTGCTAGCAGTCTGCAGTAAGGGTACATAGGGGTGGTAACCAGCTGGGGGCGTGTACCTGCACAGACTGACTCTATCCAATCAGTGCTGCCATTGTCAGACTGTGCAGGGACACACCCCAACTGGTTACCTCCCCTCTGTACCCTTACTGCAGACTGCTACCAATTCATTCATAACTTCTAGTAGAAATAATAAAGGAATGGCACAACATAGAGACATAAGAATAGATGCTCCAGAATTGTTATTACATGGGGAATGCATGTAACTATTAAAACAGGAATGTCAGGAGAGGTCCTCTTTAAAGGGGTATTCCCATCTGAGACAATGGAGGCACATCGCTAGGATACGTCCCAATTGTCTGATAGGGGGCAGGTCTCACTGCTGGGACTTGCACCTATATCGAGAACATATCGATTAAAAGTGGTGTCCGGAGGACCTCGGGTTTCCCCAGGTCCGGGACACCACTAAGGGCAATCCCCATAGAAGTGAACATGAGTGAACTGCGCTTAAGCGGCCACCGCTCCCATTCACTTTTATGGGGCGTTATCTGGGCCAGAAATACGCCTAATATAATAAATGCCCCCCATAATGTCTTATATTCCCATTAACCCCTTCCCAACCAGCGCCGTACACGTACGGCGCTGCGGAAAGTAACTTCCCGACCAGCGCCGTAGTACTACGGCGCGCTGATTGGGAGGGTGCAGGAGCTGCGCCCGCCCGATCAGCTGCGGGGGGCCGGCTGTTCCCAGTAGCCGGACCCCTGCTGCGTACGTCCGCATCGGTGAAAACACCGATGCGGGCGTATTAACTCTTCATGTGCCGCGGTCAGCGCTGACCGCGGCACATTCGATGCGGGTGGTCGGAAGGGGTGTCCATTGGGTCCCCGCGCTGCTATGACGGGGACCCGATGGCTTAGATAGCAGCTGGATGCCTTAGATAGCATCCGGCTGCTATCTACGGAAGCCTGTGAGATCCAGCCCCCTGGATCTCACAGGCAGTAAGCTGGAAGTGTATTACTGTGTGTAATACACTTCCAGCCAATGCATTACAATACAGAAGTATTGTAATGCATTGTAAAGGGGATCAGACCCCAAAAGTTAAAAAAGTGTAAAAAAAGAAAGTGAAAAAAAAGTGAAAAAAAAAAGTTTTACAAAAAAAGTTTCAAGTTCCAAAAAAAATCGTCCTTTTCACAAAATAATATAAAAAAAATTGTAAAAAAATAGTGAAAAAAATAAAAATAGACATATTAGGTATCGCTGCGTCCGTATCGACCGGCTTTATAAAAATATCACATGAACTATGCCGCCAGGTGAACGCAGTAAAAAAAAAAAACTGTGCCAAAACAGCCTTTTTTTTGGTCACTTTCCCTTCCAAAAAGTGTAATAGCAGGCGATCAAAAAGGCATATTTACCCCAAAATGGTACCAATCAAACCGTCATCTCGTCTCGCAGAAATGTAGACCCTACCTGAGACAATCGCCCAAAAAATAAAAAAAATATGGCTCTCAGAAAATAGCAACACAAAAAAAAGATTTTATTCTGTTCAAAAATGCATCTAAAACTTTCCAAAAATAAAAATGTTTGACATATTGGGTATCGCCGCGTCCGTAACAACCTGTTCTATAAAAATATTACATGAGATGGCCCCCCAGGTGAATGCTGTAAAAAAAAAAAAAAAAAAAAAACTATGCCATAACAGCCATTTTTTTCACCTTGCCTCACAAATAGCAGGCGATCAAAAAGTCTTATGTACCCCAAAATGGTACCAATGAAAACATCAGCTCATCCCGCAAAAAATGATCCCCCACATAAGACAATAACTCAAAAAAATAAAAATCAATGGCTCCCGCAAACCAATCCATCAAATCCGTGCTGCAAAATCCATATGACGCTCCTTCTGTTCTGAGTCCTGCCATGTGCCCCCACAGCAGTTTACCACCACATATGGGGTGTTGCCGTATTCAGGAGAAAATGGGTAACAAATTATGGGGTGCTTTTCTCCTGTTACCCGTTGTGAAAATGAAAAATTTGGGGCTAAAACAACATTTTATTGGAAGAAATGAAACTTTTCATTTTCACAGCCAAGTGTTTCCAAATTCCGCAAAACGCTTAGGGGGTCAAAGTGGCCAGTACCCCCCTTAATATATTCGTTGAAGGGTATCGTTTCCAAAATGGGGTCACTTTTTGAGCATTTCCACTGTAGGGGTACGTCAGGGTCTCTCAATTACAAAATGGTGCCTAAAAACCATTCTAGCAAAATCTGCCTCCAAAATCCGTATGGCGCTCCTTTACTTCTGACCACTGCCACAAACCCATAGAGACGTTTACCACCACATATGGGGTATTTCTGTAAACTGCAGAATCAGAGCAATGTATATTGAGGTTTAGTTTGCTGTTAACCCTTGCTGTTTTGCAAGAAAAAAATTATTAACATGAATAATCTACCAAAAAAGTGAAATTTTGAAAATTTCACCTCCATTTTCCATTAATTCTTGTGGAACACCTCAAGGGTTAACAAAGTTTGTAACAGCAGTTTTTTTAATTTGAGGGGTGTAGTTTCTAAAATGGGGTAATTTATGGGTGGTTTCCATTACGTAAGCCCCTCAAAATCACTTTATATCTCAATTGGTGCTTAAAAAAATGGTTTTGGAAATTTTGTTGAAAATTTGAAAAATGGCTTCTAAACTTCTAAGCGTCTAACGTCCGAAAAAAGTAAAATGACATTTATAAAATGATGCCAACATAAAGTAGACATAAGGGGAATGTAAAATAATAACTATTTTTGGAGGTATTACTTTATATTTTGAAAGTAATAGAAATTGAAATTTGCAAATTTGCAACTTTTTCCAAATTTTTGGTAAATTTGGTATTTTTTAAAAAATAAAAATGAAATATTTTGCCACAAATTTACTACTGCCGTGAAGCACAATATGTGACGAGAAAGCAATCTCAGAATGGCTTGGATAAGTAAAAGCGTTCCAAAGTGACACATATCAGATTTGCAAAAAATGGCCTGGTGAAAACAGGCCAGGGGTTGAAGGGGTTAAAAAACAAACAAACAAACCAAAAAACCTTTCTATGCATGTTTTTTTTTTGCAGGACACAAAAGCGTGCAATGCTGCGCTATTCTGTCATTCACTTTTGAACTACGTTTGAAAAATGTTTTTTACTGTTTAACAAAGAAAGCACTTACTGATTGGCTTAAAGTTTTTTTTTAATTGTTTTATACCAATGGCCTATTCTCAGACTGATGGGGGTCCGACACTGATAAGCTGTTTGAAGAGGCCGCACCCCTCCAGTGAGCCTCCGCAGCGTTCCCTTGGCCAATGATGTCACGCTCATCGGTCACATGCCCCAGACGCAGCTCAGTTCCCTTAAAGTGAATAGAGCTGAGCTGCAATACCAAACACAACCACTATCCAACCGATGGAACTGTGCTCGGTTAGCCGGTATAAGGCCTGTGAGCACCGTAACCTCCTCAAACAGCTGATTGGTCCCAGATGTAGGACTCCCACTGACCCGGTACTGATGACTGACAAGTCATCCGCTTAAAACACTCAGAAAACCCCTTTAAATTTTGACATATTATAAGCCACACATAACCCCTTCCCAGCTAAACCACGCCCCCTGTGGCCAAAATGGATAATATATGTAGCACAAAGCAAGACTGTCAAGTTTTTTTGGTGCAAATTAAGCTACAATTCTTGCACTTTTAGCTTAGCAAAAATGCCCCGATGTTCTCATTCACTAACAGCAATCACAGATCCTGAAAATGATGAAGTATTGAAGATCAAAATATATTAGAAAATAATAACCGATCATTTATACAGTAATTACACTTTATGTACAGAATGCTGGAAAATCCCTTTAATTATACAAAGAGGCGGGGTTTGGTTAGAGGGGTCGTCCAACAAAAATATTGAACATATTCTAAATTGATTACTTTTATAATTTCATGTAGTTAAAAATTTAGCATAACCACTGAGTTATTCAATAAAATATATCTGTATAGCGCCACCTGCTGTGGCTTTTATTTTCTTATTTCTTTGTTCTGCTCACTGAGATGGTCACACATGCTCAGTTTCATCCCTTAAAGGGGTTGTCTCACGAAAAATATTCTACAGTTTTCAAACCAGCACCTGGATCTAAATACTTTTGTAATTGCATGTCATTAAAAATTTTGTATAGTTACTGAGTTATTCAATAAGATGTATCTGTATAGGACCACTTAATTTCTTATTTCTTTGACCTATTCACTGAGCAGGCCGCACATGCTCAGTTTCAACTTGTAACTGCCTCCTGAGCTGTGATAGGGAGAGCATGGACACGCCCCCTTAGCTGCAGCAGAAAAGACACTCCCCTTGAGCTGCCAGCTTAATATAAATCTAGCAGAGCAATGAATGTGGAGATCTCTGGGTCCATGTGAGGTACAGGGCTGGTTCTAGCTTTGTTAGAAAGGTATTGTCATGGACTATATGATGTCTGATTTTTATTTTTTACATTATTCGTGGGATAGCCCCTTTAACTGCCACCTAAGCTGTGATAGGAAGAGAGCTACAGAAGAAAGACACACCCATGAGAAAGGACACGCCCCTGAGCTGCCTGCTTGATATAAATCTAGTAGAGCAATTGAAACAATGAATATAGAGATCTCTGGATCCATGTGAGGCCCAGGGCTGGTTTTAGCTTTGTTATAAAGAGGTTGTCATCTCCGATATGATGACTGATGTTAATTTTTTCACATAAATCGTAAGATAACCCCTGTGGAAAATTGGGGGTAAAATGTAATTGTCTTAATTTTAACCAGTGGGTGGGGCTTCACCTAGAATCATTGGGAGGAGCTTAACTGACTTGACATAACATAATGGGAGGGGCTTACATCATGTGTTGATTTCCTGATAATTACCGTTCTCACCCCCAAATACCTTTACATAATGAACCATCACATGGGAACAGCGAGGGTTAAACTGCACAGCAGGAAACTGGAGAAATAAAAACTCACATTAACAGGAGGCGGCGACAAGAAATCGAGACAAAGCGAAGAATCAGAGACCGAGACGTCTCAGCCCTGGTCTCAGGTATCCAGAACCTCCCCCTACAGAAGTCTATACATTATACCGAGCAGAACCATCTCCTGCCTCATGTGGACTCATCTCCAAGAACCCAGTGAGATGATGAGGATCCTACTCCTGCTTCTTTCTTCACTTACCCTTCTTCCCAGTAAGTTGTCCTGTGGTGTACACAATATATGAGGCTGTCCACTCTGGAGGGAGACACAACTGCTGTAGATAGATTGTCAGCTCCTGGGGTCAGGGAGACACAACTGCTGTAGAAGGATTGTCAGCTCTTGGGGTCAGGGAGACATGACTACTATCCATGAATTGTTAGCTCTCGGGGTCAGTTAGACACAACTGGTGTCCATGGATTGTTCACTCTTGGTTTCAGGGGGACAAGACTACAATAGATTGTCAGCTCCTAGGGTCAAAGAGGCACGACTGCTGTAGATAGATTGTCAGCTTCTGGAGTTAGGGAGACATTATTTTTGTGGATGGGTTGCAAGCTCCTGGGGTCAGAAAGGTACAACTGTTGTAGATAGATTGTCAGCTCCTGGGGTCAGAAAGGCACAACTGTTGTAGAAGGATTGTCAGGGGTCAGGGAGACACAACTGCTGTAGATGAATTGTCAGCTCCTGGGGTCAGGGATCATTTCTGTGGATGGATTGCCAGCTCCTGGGGTCAGGGAGACAGATCTCATATAGATGGATTGCCAGCTCCTGGGGTCAGGGAGACAGATCTCATGTAGATGGACTGTCAGCTCCTGGAATTATCTTTCTGCAGTGTATGCCCCTTTAACATCTCATTAGTGGTGGGATCAGAGAAGATATCTGGCCACTGGGCAGCTAAGCCTCTTGTCTCTTGTGTCTCTCTCAGGCGGCAGTGCGGTCCTAGTGGAGCAGGGTAAGAAGCTTCTGATAGTGAAGCCCGGGGACACCGTGAACCTGAGTTGTACACAAGATCAGAGCAACTACTTCAACATGTACTGGTATCAGCAGAAACCGAGGCAAGGACTGAAGCTCATGGTGCATTCCACAAATGTGAACTCTGAAGACATGGAGAAGGACTATGAGGAGAGGTGGTCTTTAAAGAGACCCTCCGTCTATAATTCCACTCTGACCGTAAAAGAGTCAGCAGCAGAGGACAACGCTTTGTACTTCTGTGCTTCCAGTGTGCACAGCCTAAGAGAGCAGAGCCCAGCATGGTAATAACCTGGGTGTAATCCCCGACTGCTCCAGCAGGGGGAGCTGATCTGATTCCTAATCATTTCTATATCTGACAGTTTAGGAATGAAGCAGATAATGAGTTCTGTTTGAGTTGTTGATGTGAATAGCCGGAGTATTACAGAGATGAGTGGTGTCGGACTGGCCCAACAGAGAACCAGAGGATCCTCCAGTGGGCCCAGGCTCTGATACCATAATGGACCCCAAAGGTCCAGAAGGGCTTCTTCCCTGGGACAATGATGAAATGTTCATCTGGCTGCTGGTTTCATATATTTACTTTCCTGTGCTGGTATAGAGAGTCTTATAGCATACTTGCGCTTCTTACCGATAGCGCTTCAAATATATTCAGCGCTATGCGCTTCTTACCACTACCGCAGTTTGACACCTCTGATGGCGTGGAAGGCGAGGGATGCAGAGTGGAATTAGGTTGAGAAAACGGAGGCACTCTTCCACTGGCTTAGTAGATCACCGGAGCTTTCAATCTCTTTCCTTTCCGCTGTACCGCTATGCCGCTCGGAGTCTGCAGTTCTCTTTCCCCGGCAGTCTCCTGGTGCACGCGCTCTCCATGTTCCCGAAAGCCAGGTCTCACCGCAGCTCCACGTGGGTTCCCCGCTCAACTCCGCTGTAGTATGCACTCAAATTGTCCTTATGGTAGGCCTCACGAATGCTTAAAGGGTTTCTGTCACCAGTTTTTTCGGTATGAATCAGGCTGACATTAGAGATGTGCTAATGTCACCTGATTCCAAATATATATATCTGTTTTATTTACTGGTGCCATTTTTATATAAAATGAATTTTTAATTTATGCTAATAAGGCTCCTAGGTGCAAGGGGCGTTACCCCTGCTCCTAGAGGCTCTGTTGATTGACAGGACCAGGCAGAGAAGAAACACTCAATTCACCATAGATTTTAAGGACCTTCAATGATGTCATGACCATGTGATCAGTCACATGGTTTAGGAGGAGACAGGCTGTTTGTGTGATCCTAACCATGTGACTGATCACATGGTCATGACATCATTGAAGGTCCTTAAAATCTATGGTGAATTGAGTGTTTCTTCTCTGCCTGGTCCTGTCAATCAACAGAGCCTCTAGGAGCAGGGGTAACGCCCCTTGCACCTAGAGGCCTTATTAGCATAAAATAAAAGTTCATTTTATATAAAAATGGGACACCAGTAAATAAAACAGATATATATTTGGAATCAGGTGACATTAGCACATCTCTCATGTCAGCCTGATTCATACAGAAAAAACTGGTGACAGAAACCCTTTAAGATTAAAGATCGATCCTTTGTAAAAAGTATCGGAAAAATGCCTTCAGTATGGCAAATCTGCAGCTTCAATATATACACACAGGCAAAATACAGCAATCTTATAAGGCCAGACACGTTTCGAAACATTCACTTGTTTCTTCCTCAGTTGCATATATTCTCAATCAAGGGGACTGTCTCTTCCTTAAATATGGCTTCCTCACGTGCCAAAAGAGGGGCTGGATTATAGGTCAAATTACCGCACTCTATACTGGAAACTTGTTCATTATCCCCCTATCATAACAATCTCATTTAAAAGATAATGAATTTGGATATATCTAGCATTGTTTTCACATATATCCCTATTGATTATTTTGCCTTTATATTCTAATCAATACCCAAATCTTTATTCTCATTTTTATTTATTTTAATTTTTAATTTTTAATCCATATCAATTGTACTCCTCTTATGTCTCTTACTTGTAGACATTTATATTCTTTAATTTTAGTCTACACTGACATTTATATTGAGTTGTATCCATATAGAAAACAAAAAACAAAAAAAAATTATGTTCATCTTTTCCTCCTTTTCTTTCCTTTCTATGCCGAGGAATTTTCAGAATACTCTTGGGCAGCATCAATGCGCTGTTATACAGCCTGGCATTGACGCGTCATGCGTCATCGCCGGTACCCCATCTTACAAAAAGCCAAAAACCTCTAAATCTGCATTTAATCCCGAAGGTGCCAAGGACCCAAACTGTTCTTCCCACATATTGCTTGGAGCATGGGCACTTCAAAATATATACCATGGCCTCACTGTTGCATGTCAATAGCTCATTTATTTCCCATTTATAAGTATTTACGTTTGAGTTGATTGTCTTTTTGGTGAAATTTGACGTCTTACATTTTGAACATGCTCCACATCTGTAAAACCCCTTTAACTCATTCCACATGGTTATTATGGATTTATTTTCTTTTTCCTTTTTCTTTTCTTCTCTAACTGTTGGCGCTATTTTCAATCCTAAATTAGACGCTCTTGTATACACAATTGGAGCTTTCTTGGGAAGGGTTATTGCTAGCAGGGGCGGATTGGCCATAAACCTTACAGGGAAATTTCCCGGTCGGCTGATGCCCAGGGAACCGCCTGAGCCCTCCTCATGGCCGGGCAGTGGAAGTTTTTGGGGATGTATTTTGTGCTGCTGGCAGTATTTTGTGATGGTCTGTGGTATTTGGCTCTGAAGGGGGGGGGGGTATAATGTGCCACAATATGGTGCCCGCCTTCAGTTAGTATTTTTTCCAGGGCCACTTTAAGTTCCCAGTGCGCTCCTGATTGCTAGAGATGAGCGAATCATGCAAAATTTTATTTGCCGAACATTCACCGAACTTTTCCTAAGATTCGTATATTCGACTAATAGATTGCTTGAATTTGCGTACAAAATATACGTAATTATACAGCTTTTAGCGAACATTGGCGCACTAATAACGACCGTTCAGGTAAAAAAGGTACGCAACCTCTTTGAACACGTACGCATAAGCGTACAAATTGCGTACTAAAATGACGGTCTTTGCTGGGGAGGAATGGTGGAGCAGGAGGAACGCTCTGAGTCTGACCCCTGTCTACATATGGATACTGTATCAGCAGATGCTTTTGCGCACTATAAGCGAATTAACAGTAAAATTTCGCTTTGAATTGAATTCGTACGCAACAGCGTATAGAGTAACTTATACGTAGCAAGAGCGTATAATTTGTGCGTACAAAGCCGAAGCGAATCACCTAATATTCGGATTCACTTTGAAGCTAAAAATTTCCAAGATTCGATACGAATCAACGAATAGATTGGCTCATCTCAAGTTATTGCTAATATTTTTATCATCTAATATTAGGTGCCAATATTTATTTATGATTCTTGATATTTTTTTTATACTCAGTATTAAATGGTAATACCAATTTTGCCTCATTCTCCTGAGTTTTATTTTCTCTCACTTCTGTCTAGAGTTTTTACGTTATTTAGAGCTTCATCAACTACAGTAGAAGAATACTGCTTTTCCAAAAATTGTTCCCTCATCTGTTGTGCCTCTCTCTCAAGTCGGTCCTCATGTGTGCAATTTCTCTTTAAACGCTGAAATTGTCTATATGGCACATTTAGGAGCCAACGTGGGAGATGGCAATTTGTATTCAAAATGAAACTGTTTTTAGCAACACATTTTTGGTATGTGCTGAATTTTTAACTTCAATATTTAAATCAAGAAACTGTAAAGATTGTTCACTTATATTTTCTGCAAATTTCAAATTATATGCATTATTATTTAACAGCCTAATGAAATTCACCAACTCTACGCGTGATTTATTCCAAATCAAAATAATATCGTCGATGTAGCGCCGCCAGAGCACCAGACCCGACCCCAGCCACGGCATAACACTTTTTTTCTTCCCGTGCGGCCATAAATAGATTGGCGTAGCTGGGGGCGAATCTGGTGCCCATGGCGGTGCCCATCAACTGTAAATAATAATCAGAATAAAAATAAAAATAATTATGTGTCAACACAAAATGAATACCCTCCAAAATAAATTTTAATTGTTCTGTCTCCAAATCCGCTTTCTGTGCTATTATTCTTGTTACTGCCTGTATTCCTTGTTCGTGATCTATACACGTGATGGCGCTATGCTTGGTGGCCTGTGGTGGCCCTTGGTGGCCTGACTTCCACTGATCAGATACTGATGACCTATCCGATGGACAGGTCATCCTCTTAAAACACTTGGAAAACCCCTTAAAATTCTGACACACTTTAGCACATCATAAGCCACACATAGCAAGACCCCTTTCCAGCTAAACGACGCCCCCTGTGGCCAAATTGGATACTAAATATAGCATGTTCTGCTTATTAAAACAGCCCCAGTGTTCTCATTCACTAACAGTAAGCACAGATCCTGAAAATGATGAAATATTTAAGTTCAAAGTCTATTAGAAAAATAATAACTGATCATTTGTACAGAGATTACATTTTATGTACAGAATGCTGGAAAAAACCTTTAATTCTACAAAGAGGTGGGGTTTGGTTTAAGGGGTTGTCCCACAAAAATATTCTACATATTTCAAACTAACACCTGGATCTGAATACTTTTATAATTGCATGTAATTAAAAGTTTAGCATAACCACTGAGTTATTCAATAAAATATATATGTATAGCGCCACCTGCTGTTTGTTCTTTTTCTTATTTCTTTGTCCTGCTCACTGAGATGGTCGCACATGCTCAGTTTCATCCTTCAACTGCCACTTAAGCTGCGATAGGGAGAGAGCTGCAGAAGAAAGACACACCCATGAGAAAGGACACGCCCCCTGAGCTGCCTGCTTGATATAAATCTAGCAGAGGAATTGGAGCAATAAATGAGGAGATCTCTGGATCCATGTGAGGTACAGGGCTGGTTCTAGCTTTAGAAAGATTGGCATGTACTATTTGATGTCTGATGTTAATTTTTTTTTACATTAATCGTAGGATAACCCCTGTGGAAAATTGGGGGTAAAACTTAATTATCTTAATTTTAAACAGTGGGTGTGGCTTCACCTAGAATAATTTGGGAGGGGCTTGACTGACTTAATATAATGGGAGGAGCTTACATCATGTGTTGGTTTCCTGAAAATTACCGCATTCACCCCCAAATACCGTTACATAACAAACCATTGCATGGGAACAGCGAGGGTTAAACTGCACAGCAGGAAACTAGAGAAATAAAAACTCACATTAACAGGAGGCGGCGACCGGAAATCAAGACAAAGCGAAGAATCAGAGACCGAGACGTCTCAGCCAAGCAGAACCATCTCCTGCCTCATGTGGACTCATCTCTAAGAACCCAGTGAGATGATGAGGATCCTACTCCTGCTTCTTTCTTCACTTACCCTTCTTCCCAGTAAGTTGTCCTGTGATGTACACTATACACATATGTGGAGGGAGACACAACTGCTGTAGATGGATTGTCAGCTCCTGGGGTCAGGGAGACACAACTGCTGTTGATAGATTGTCAGCTCCTGGGGTCAGGGAGACACAACTACTGTAGATAGATTGTCAGCTCCTGGGGTCAGGGGAGAAACAACTCCTGTAGATAGATTGTCAGCCCCTGGGGTTAGGAAGACATAATTTCTGTGTATGGATTGCCAGCTCCTGGGGTCAGGGAGACAGATCTCATGTAGATGGATTGTCAGCTCCTGGAATTATGAGTGTATGCCCCTTTAACATCCCATTAGTGGTGGGGTCAGAGAAGATATCTGGCCACTGGGCAGCTAAGCCTCTTGTCCCTTGTGTCTCTTTCAGGCGGCAGTGCGGTCCTAGTGGAGCAGGATAAGAAGCTTCTGATAGTGAGGACCGGGGACACCGTGAACCTGAGGTGTACACAAGATCAGAACAACTACTTCAACATCTACTGGTATCAGCAGAAACCGAGGCAAGGACTGAAGCTCATGGTGCATTCCACAGATGTGAAATCTGAAGACATGGAGAAGGACTATAAGGAGAGGTGGTCTTTAAAGAGACCTTCCGTCTATAACTCCACTCTGACCCTAAAAGAGTCAGCAGCAGAGGACAATGCCGTCTACTTCTGTGCTGCCAGTGTACACAGCCTGAGAGAGCGGAGCCCAGCATGGTAATAACCTGGGTGTAATCCCTGACTGCTCCAGCAGGGGGTGCCAATCTGATTCCTAATCATTTCTATATCTGACGGTTTAGGAATGAAGCAGATAATGAGTTCTGTTTGAGTTGTTGATGTGAATAGCCGGTGTATTACAGAGATGAGCGGTGTCGTCAAACCTTTAGTTGAAGGAACTCTTCTCTATGTCACACCTTCCAAAATGTCAGCTCTCATCTTTGTACCAATTATCTCGTACTTTATGTGCAGTCATGACCCACAATGGTCACCAGGGACTGGGAACTTAAAGTGCCCTGGAAAAAATATTAAAAGTGGCCCCGTTTTGTAGTCGGGTCCAAACTGATGGAAGGCAGGGCCAACAATACCATAGTGTGGCACATTATAGCTCCCCAACAGAGCCAAATACCACAGTCCATCACAAAATACTGCCAGCAGCAAAAAATACATCCCCAAAAATGTCCACTGGCTGGCCGTGAGGAGGGCTCAGGTGGCCCCTTGAACATCGGCCACTTTTCTTTTGCTTCACCTCAGCTGTAGGACCCATCGTCTTGGACCAATGTTTTGGGCAAGGCTATGGATACCAGGATGGTAGCCTTAAGGTAGACCACCACTTCCACTCTTAACCCCCCTCCCTTACAGGTATTGGCCCAAGACAGACCCTAGGGTCAATGCTGTCCCTTAAAGCCATTAAATTTCCGAGATTTTTATAATGATGACCTATCCCTGTGATGGCTAAGCTCCGGCACACCAGCTGTGGTAAAACTACGATTCCCAAGATGCCCCCTTGCTTGGCTGTTCTCCATAGTAATGAATGGAACATGTTGGGAGTCATAGCTGCACCACAGCTGGAGTGCCGGAGGTTAGCCATCACTGAGGTCCTATCCCCTAGTCATGTGATGAAATTTTATACATAAATATCATTTTGTAGCAGAATTACAGTTCTTTTACATAGATTGTTCTGTCTCTTACAGAATGCTGCTTAGTGAGTATAGTCTCAAATTATCAATTTTGAGTATAAAAAAAATTATATGTTTAAAATGTTAATTTTGAACATATAATTTAACCCCCTAACTGTTTTGATAGAGTCAAGCTCCAGCAGTGGGAAAAGTAGCTTACTGGAGGGGGGGGTGTGTGCTTTAGATGCTGCTTCCTCCTGAATGGTAGCAGCTAGAAACATTCTGATCTTGTTTGAAAGCTGACAGTCCAAGCTTTCAGACACTACCAAAATGACCAGTATGTTCAGAACAGAGAAAGGTATCACTGATAGAAACCGGGATGCTGTAAATGCAGCTAAAAATGAAAGTAAAAACAGGTTTTACTCACAATTATTTCCGACTTGACGGAACAGTGATTTCTCCTCTGTTGCTTGGACTTTAGCTGTCATTCCGGTCTTGTGTGAAAGCTGTCTCCTTTCAGACAAGACCAGTTGCATGTTTCTAGCTGCTACCATTGAGGAGATATCACCATCTAAAGCAGCCCTCCCCCCTCCAGTTAGCTACTTTTCACACTGCCCGAGCTGGACTCGGGTTAAAACAGTTAGGTGGTTAAAGAGGTTGCCCCAGGGTTAGAAAAAAATGTCTTTGCCCCCCCCCCCCGACTCAAGGCTGAGTCTGGTATTGAGCTCAACCGAGTTTGTTACAATGAAGTTTATCTGTAATATTAGACACAAGAGAGATGAGTAAAGAAAATTTGTTTAAGGGGTTTTCGGAGACTTTTTAACTGATGAATAGCGGTGAAGCGAACTTGTGTTTTCAAATTTGTTCATACAAGGTTTGGGTTATCTAAAAATTCCATAATCGATTCCGCTACCACAGATCATAATGGAATTCTATGACGGCATGCCACCACATAGCCTAGAAGAGGCATTCCGTATTGCATTCCTATGCTGCCCATAGACTTCTATTATGACGGAATGCAATACAGAATGCCAAACTTGTACGCCAAACTTGAAAACACAAGTTTGCTAATCACCACTGATGACCTACCCTCTGGAAAGGTCATCAGTATTTTGGTCTAACATCTAGGACCCCCGACGATCGGCTGTCTGAGAAGGCACCAACACTCTTGTTAAGTCCCATATCATTGTAATTACAATGAAAGGACACATGGGGCGCAGCACTATTAAAACTGGTATATGTGTGTTTAATATACTCTGTGTGTATGGAGTTGGTTATGAGCAGTGTTGAGCGAATCAAAGTCCACGAAGTAGAATTCAGTCTGAATTTCAAGATATAGTCGATTCACTGCAAATCGATTTAACCTGAAATAGTTTAAAAAAAAACAAAAAAAAAAATAGTGTAAAAAAACCTGTGGCCTAGGCCACTGATGGCTAACCTCCGGCCCTCCAGCTGTGGTCAAACTACAACTCTCAGCATGCTCCATTTATTTCTATGGAGTTCTTAGAACAGCCAAGCAAGTGTGCATCTCCAGAGCCCTAGTTTTACCACAGCTGGAGTGCCGGAGGTTAGCCATCACAGGCCTAGGCACAGTTCATCCCTATTCAAGTGAATGAGGCTGAGCTGTGACTCCGAGCATGGCCGCTTTACAATGTACAATGCTGTGATTGTAAGCTGCAAGAAGGCGGAAGTGCCTACAGGAGCGCTGGTGAGTTCTCAAAACAGATGATTGGCAGAAGTCCCTGGTGTTGGGCTGCCCATGATCAGATAATGATGACTTATCCAGAGTTAAAAAATTTCGAAAGAGTTTCCCAAAATATTCAGTTTTCTGCAAATACAAAACTTTTCACATTCGTCTGGACTCCTGTATGAATTTCTTTAAAATGGTATTTGCCATTTTACAAATCAGAAAACAAAGAAGATGAAGGATGATCACATGACCTCAGCTGGGGGCCCCGGTCCAGCTGGCTTGACCTTGCAGGAAGCTTCAGCCAATCATGAGCTATGATACAGTGGATATGTGTATATAACATCCCTCAACCAGGAAATGCTGGTGTTTTCTGGGCTGATACACAGGAGGAATAGCACGTCTGGTAGATAGGTTAATGTCAATTTGTATGTTTCAAAGTGAGGAGACTACAATAGACAAATTAAAATTAATTGATAACGACAATTTTTTGAGATAGGTATCATTGTGTTACTCAGTCAGGCTGCCTCCCTGAGCTTGCCTGACTAAGTAACACAATGACACAGTGATGCTGCAGCAGCTAGACAATAAAATGTTTTATTAATGTTTTATTTTGTTCATCAATTTCGAATTTAATTTAAAGGGGTTCTCTGGGTCATCTCATCTGCATTCACACTGGCTGCAGGCTCTTCTGCTCAGGTCCCTATTGTACTGTATGTGGTTCCAAGTCTTGGCGCTCAGCTGTATATACAGCAAATGCAGCTGAACAGGAAGACTCGGGAACACATCTGACCTATGTGGAGGAGCCCTCAGCCAGTGTGAGCATAGCCAAGAGGGTGGCATCGGCGGGCATGACAGAGAGGTAAGTACTGACCAAACTCTCTTCGCATAACAAGGCAGAAGGTAGGCATTTTTTTCTAAAAGCCCAGAGAATTCTTTTAATAAATTTTGCAGTTCAGAATGTCCTTGGTGTTTTCAGTTATTCATAAAATATATCGGACTCTGTCCAAGGGACCATTTTGTTAACAATTTTTCAAATTTACAAAATTCTGTTGCTCAGAGGGTGACTGACGTACTGTTGTTTGTCACAGGTTACCACTCTCACACCCTGCTACTATCTCTAATAGTCAAACCTAAATGCCATCTTATGTATTTTTGTCCAGGTCCTCTACACTGTGTATTCCTAATCTTGTTATGCAACTGTTTATTACATGTAATATGAGGTAATGTAAGGTTCACCAGCAGGTGGCAGCATATATGGCAGAGCTCCCTTGGGCAGAAGTGGGCCAGTCCTGCTTCCCACCAGAGGGAAGGGTGGTAGTTTTAGTTGATTCTAGTTTAGATTCCATGTTGGGGCCGAGAAGACTTGATTGAAGTAGCAAACAGAGGAAATTGTTCTTTGCCTGAAAATAAATTATTTGCTGAGTGTCAGGAGGGGAATAACAATCGACGACAACCCCATCCAAGGATACCAGAACAGGCCTAAAGCACAGAAACCAGAAACAAAAGCAGAGTATGGGTTGCATCAAAAGGGGCATAGATGCCCGTGATGAGAACATAGTCCTGCCACTTTACAAATCACTAGTCAGACCACACATGGAGTACTGTGTACAGTTCTGGGCTCCTGTGAACAAGGCAGACAGAGCAGAGCTGGAGAGGGTTCAGAGGAGGGCAACTAAAGTCATAGCTGGAATGGGTGGACTACAGTACCCAGAAAGATTATCAAAATTAGGGTTATTCACTTTAGAAAAAAGACGACTGAGGGGAGATCTAATAACTATGTATAAAAATATATCAGAGGTCAGTACAGAGATCTCTCCCATGATCTCTTTATCCCAAGGACAGTAACCATGACGAGGGGACATCCTCTGCGCCTGGAGGAAAGAAGGTTTGTTCACAAAAATAGAAGAGGATTCTTTACGGTAAGAGCAGTGAGACTATGGAACTCTCTGCCCGAGGAGTTGGTGATGGTAAGTTCAGTAAAAGAGTTCAAGAGGGGCCTGGATGTATTTTCTGGAGGTAATAATATTACAGGTTATAGTTACTAGATATGGGTTGTTGTTGATCCAGGGAGTAATTCTGATTGCCTGATTGGAGTCGGGAAGGAATTTTTTGAGGAAAAAATTGGCTTCTACCGCACAGGGTTTTTTGCCTTCCTCTGGATCAACTTGTAGGAAAACAGGTCGAACTGGATGGACAGATGTCTTTTTTTTTCGGCCTTATAAACTATGTTACTATGTTACTATGTTTACTATTTGAGCAAGCCTGTCAGTACAGCAGAGAAAGAAAGCTATCAAGTTTGCCTGCTGGAACCAAGACAAAGACTGTTTGGACGAAAGTTTATTCAATTAAAGCTGCCATTGAACTTCACAACAAGGTCTGGACTCAAGTTACTTTTCCTTCATCCCCCAATTCTGGTAATATGCCAATTTTGCATTCCCTTTTTGAAGCAATTAAAATTTCCCCATTTTCCTTTTACACGAGAGTTTAAAAGCATG
>ONZH01002506.1:0-24275 GCA_900303285.1 Rhinella marina
ATTTGTGTCGTTATTTTGGTGCATCTTTTATTTGTGGCTTCTTTTGCGACATGATAAATAGAGATGAGCAAATCATTCAAAATTTTATTCGTCGAACATTTGTCGAACTTTTCATAAGATTTGTATATTCTACGAATCTATTTGACAAATCTGTGTACAAATCATACGTTATTATGTGGCGTTTTGCGACTGTTTGCGCACTAATAACGAACGTTCAGTTTTAAAAGGTACGCAACTTCTTTGAACACGTACACATGAGCGTACAAATTGCATATGAAAATTACGGGCTTTGCTGGAGAGGAATGGTGTAGCAGGAGGAACGCTCTGAGTCTGACCCCTAGCTACATATGGATACTGTATCAGTAGATGACAGCAGATGAGACTGAGATGAGCATGCCATCCACTCCACTACCTCATCCACTTTCTCTTCCACTACAATTTTGCGCCTTGGTGAGTTAGCCCGGTGGAACACCGGCCAAGTATTGCGAATACTACAAGTAGAAGCTCCGGCTACAGGTCCTTTGGCAGTGCTGCCCTGTGCCACCTTCTCCTTTTTTTAGAGCTCGAGGTCTGGCTGGAACTGGACCCATTCCAGACATTTTTCACTTGACTCTGTGGCCCTGTAGCTGGTCTTTGTCTTTGTCCTTGTCTCTCTCCCTATCTCTCTCCATGTCTCTCTCTCCTTGCCTGATTAATTACTAGCCCTGCACTGGCCCTGCACTTGCCCTGTACTTGCCCTGCAGTATCCCTGATGGGTAATATGGATTCCCTGAACAATTACACCCCAATTTCAACAACACAGGTCTCAGTCTTTAGGAACTTCACACACAGTGCTTCTGCTCATCTCTAATTATCAACACAATCTAAGCTTTATTACTGAGTTCAAGAATTCTACATTTAGAACTGCAATCCGGGACCTTTAAGTCTGAGTAATGAACTGTGACTGTGAAATAATGGTGCAATGTTGGTGCATGTCATGCCAGCTAGCTGCCTGTCATAAAATAGCCCTATAGGTCTAGGATAGGGATCAGCAACCTGTGGCACTCCAGCTGTTGTTAAACTACTATTCCCAGCATGTTCCATTCATTTCTGTGAAAGTTCTTAGAAGAGCAGGGCAAGTATGCATGCTGGGAGTTGTAGTTTCACAACAGCTGGAGTGCCGGAGGTTTCCTACCCCTGGTCTAGGAGATGAAGTGACCTTGCAAATAGATCAGAGCATGTACTTCCTGCTGTTGCCTGATGGACTCTGAGCCCCGTTCCCCCATGCTGCCATACCCCTTGTGCCCCATTCCCCGATGCTGCCGTACCCCCTGTATCCTGTTCCCCGATGCTGCTCCCTGAATCAGAAGCAGTGGCTCCAATAATGAGCCGCTGCCATCAGAAGCGAGTGTCAGCTGTAACAGCTACAATATTGCCCATTTAACCCCTTAGATGCTGCAGTCAGAAGCTAACGGTAGCATCCATGGGGTTAATAGAGGGAATGGGCTCCCTTTCTCCCCCATCAGGCTTGCAAAGGCATCCAGGGTTGCCATGGTAACCGGGCAGCTTGCAAAGGCACCCAGTTTTACCTTGTAGTAATGTTGAAATTAATATATTTCTTAAAAAATGCTGTTTCTCATATCGGCACATTTATAAGAGATTTAAAAATGAAAAAAAAAATTAAGAATACACATAATTGGTATTACCGGCTCTGTAATGACCTGATCTAAAAAATTATCATGGTACTAATCCCGCGTGGTGAACGCTGTTGAAAAAATATTAAATTAAAAAACAATGCCTGAATGTCTTTTATTTTCGCTTCACCTCCTAAAAAATGTATAAAAAGTGTTCAAAAAGTCATATGTATCTCAAAATGATACTAATAAAAACTACAACCCATCCAGCAAAAAATATGCATAACTATCTAGCCAAAGTGCAAAAATGCAAACATTCCAGCAATCAGACCCCTTTTAAAATCCCAGCATTTATTGCATTGTTTCACGTTTCAACATAGTCTTAATCGTGATCAGTAGTGTACTTTAGTACTAGTGTAGAGTGAAATGAATCACTCAAAGTGGAATTTGGCCTAAAGTTTAGGAAAATGTCTATTTTCAACAAATCCAGATTTCCTTGTGCTTTGTGGTAATGAATCAGTTTTTCCTAAAATGGCAGCTGTATGTATTACAAAGTGAAAGTAAGAAGCCTGGGAATGCAAAATCTCTCATAATGCCATGCAGTCAGCCAATCCACAGATAGCCTTCCCTTGTGATGTCACAGACCTATAAAACCCTCATTCCACGTGGTCTCCACCATTGTCCAGTGAACTGAGCATAGGGAGACATGTGGCAGGAGCTGTACAGGGAGACCTATGCTGCATCAGTTTTATTTATTCCTACATTTACGATACCTAAAGGTGACGCATCGCCAATAATAATGAAGAATAGAGATGAGCGAGCACTAAAATGCTCGGGTGCTCGTTATTCGAGTCGAACTTTTCCCGATGCTCGGATGCTCGTTTCGAATAACGAACCCCATTGAAGTCAATGGGAGACTCGAGCATTTTGGCAAAGGACCAAGGCTCTGCCTAGGGAAGGCTGGGTGAAAACCTGGAAACATCAGAAAATGATGGAAACACCACGGAAATGGACAGGAAACAGCAGGGGCAGCATGCATGGATGCCTCTGAGGCTGCCTAATCCCACCATTACCCCAAATTCTCAGGCAACAGCCTGGTGGTTACCCTCATGGCAATTGTGCTCACCCAGACCAAGAAAGGCGAGGCACATGCCCATCACCCAACTAGGTGCAACGAAGGTCCATCACCGCCAATTTTCAGGGACACGGTAATGGTGACCCACTTAAAAATGCTGCCTGACAACCTGGCGGTGAACCCCTGATTGTCTGTCTTTCAATAAGATTGCAGTGTAAAGCATGGTGGTGAGCCTCAGTAATAAGATTGCAGTGTAAAGCATGGTGGTGAGCCTCAGTATGACTTTTTAGATGGAGATTGCATGTGGTCACGTACTCCCTGGAACCCCATAGTCACCCCTTCTCTGATGTGCTACCCCAGAACATTCTCTGCCCCAATTCGCAAGGCCTTTTGCAGTCTCAGTGTGCTGACAGTGGGGATTTAACAGTGTTGTCTGAGGAGGTGGCGAACAATGGCGAGACACAGGTGTCGGGGGGTGAGTTAGTTGTATGGGAAGCAAGTTACAGTGGGAACTTTTATTTAGCACAAATAACCACAGAGATATTTATTCGTTCTCTTCTCTGCGCAGTCTGGCGTTGGGGTTCGTCACTTTGATGGCGAGCTGTGCTGCTCTCTCCACAATGGTCTTTCGGTTCTTTGAGGAAACGTTGAGGAGATCAGTGAAATTCAGTGAATGACGACGCAGGACCCCAACTTAAAAATTTAGCATGAACCGGTACAGTTGAAAATTATGAGCTTGATCAAGTGTGGCATGTGTTCTCTGTATTCTTCTCAGTTTATTACCTTATATGGAAGCTATCCAGGAAAAATAGTTTGGCGAGAGAGAAAGATAGGAAAAAGACGTAAATTGTTTGGAGAGAAGGCCTGTAGGTGGACCTCCGGAAAAATTGTTTGGAGAGAGGGCCTGTAGGTGGACCTCCGGAAAAATTGTTTGAAGACAGGGCCTGTAGGTGGACCTCTGGAAAAAATTTTTGAAGAGAGGGCCTGTAGGGGGCCCTCCTGAAAAATTGTGGTAAAAGAGTGCCAGTTGGACCTCTAAAAAATGGCGTTTTTTTGGACAGCTTTAGGCAAAGACGACATGGAGGAAGAGGAGGAGTAGAGAAGAGGAATCAGATACATAAGTAATGTTAATCTTTAGCTGCTCTCCCCAGGAGGAGATTTGAATTCCGGTGAAATCCAGGCTTTGTTCATTTTAATAAGCGTCAGCCTGTCAGCACTGTCAGTTGACAGACGTGTACGCTTATCGGTGATGACGCCACCAGCTGCACTGTATACCCGCTCTGACAGCACGCTAGCAACAGGGCAGGCCAGCACCTCCAAGGCGTACAGCGCCAGTTCAGGCCACGTGTCCAGCTTTGAAACCCAGTAGTTGTATGGAGCATAGTGATCGCTACAGACGTTAGTATGGTCAGCTAGGTACTCCCTCACCATCTTTCTGTACAGCTCCCCCTACTTTGCCTAAACTGGGGACAGCTGACAGTGTCTTGCTGGGGTGACATAAAAATGGCAAAGGCCTTGGAGAGCGTTTCCCTGCCAGTGCTGGACAAGCTGCCTGCTCGGCTCCTCTCCCCCTCTACTTGGCCCACAGAACCATGCCCTCTGCCGCTAGCAGCGTCAGATGGGAAGGATTGTTTCAGCTTGTGCACCAGGGCCTGTTGATATCTATTCACTCTCATACTCCTTTCCTCTGCAGGGATGAGAGTGGAAAGGTTCTGCTTGTACCGTGGGTCCAGGAGAGTGAACACCCAGTAATCGGTGTTTGAAAAAAATGCTTCTAACGCGAGGGTCACGGGATAGGCAGCCTAACATGAAGTCTGCCATGTGCGCCAGAGTCCCAACACATAAGAATTCCCTCTCCTCACTGGCCTGACTCTTCATTTTCTCCTCCTTCTCCTCCAAGTCCTCCTCTTCAGCCCATACACACTCAAGAGTTAAGGACTGAGCACTGGTACTCTCTACTGTCTCGCCGACATTCTCCTCCTCTTCCTCCTCATCCTCATCCCCCTCCTCCTATACACGCTGAGAAACAGACCGGAGGGTGCTCTGGCTATCAAGCGACGTATCTTCCTCCACCGTCTCTTGTGACAAGCGCAAATCATCCGACTTCATGCTGAGCAGTGAGTTTTTCAACAGGCAAAGCAGCGGGATGGTGAGGCTGATAATGGCGGCATCGCCGCTGAACATCTGTGTTGACTCCTCAAAGTTGCTCAACACCTGGCAGATATCAGACATCCACGTCCACTCCTCATTGTAGACTTGAGGAATCTGAGTGACCTGACTACCAGTTCTGGTGGAAGTTGACATCTGTCAGTCTACAATCGCTCTGCGCTGCTGGTAAACTCTGGATAACATGTTTAATGTCAAATTCCATCTCGTGGGCACGTCACACAACAGTCGGTGAGCGGGCAGTTTTAGGCGGCGCTGCACTGCCCTGAGAGTGGCAGCATCTGTGGTGGACTTGCGGAAATGCGCACAGATGCGGTGCACCTTGGTGAGCAAATCGGACAGATTGGGGTATATCTTGAGGAACCGCTGAACTATTAGATTGAACACGTGGGCCAGGCATGGCACATGTGTCAGTCTGCCGAGTTGCAGAGCTGCCACCAGGTTACGCCCGTTGTCACACACAACCATGCCTGGCTTGAGATTTAGCACTGCCAGCCACAGATTGGTCTGCGCCGTGATGCCCTGTAACAGCTCTTGGGCGGTGTGCCTTTTGTCACTTAAGCTCAGCGATTTGAGCACCGCCTGCTGGCGCTTACCCACGTCACTGCTGCTGTTCCTAGAGCTACCGACTGAAGGCGCCGTGCCCATGGATGGTAATTCGGAGGAGGAGGTGGAGGAGGAGGAGGGGTCGGAGGAGGAGGCATAGTACGTCTGAGAGACCGTGACCGAGGTAGGCCCCACAATCCTCGGTGTGGGCAGTACATGAGCAGCCCCAGGGTCAGTCTCGGTCCCAGCCTCCACCAAGTTAACCCAATGTGCCGTCAGTGAGATATAGTGTCCCTGGCCGGCAGCACTTGTCCACGTGTCCGTGGTTAGGTGGACCTTCTCAGAAACAGCGTTGGTCAGGGCACGGATGATGTTCTCTGATACGTGCTGGTGTAGGGCTGGGAAGGCACATCGGGAAAAATAGTGGCGGCTGGGGACCGAATACCGAGGGGCAGCCACCGCCATGAGATTGCGAAAGGCCTCGGTCTCTACCAGCCTATAGGGCAGCATCTCCAGGCTCAGCAATTTAGAGATGTGGACGTTGAGGGCTTGGGCATGTGGGTGGGTGGAACTGTATTTCCCCTTGCGCTCCAGCGTCTGCTGTAAAGACAGCTGAACGCTGCACTGGACACATTGGTGGACACTGTGGAGGATCGTGGAGGCGAAGGTGTGGTTTTCCAGCGGGAGGCGCTCGTGCCGGGGTCCTGGGCAGGGGGTTGACTAGCAGAGGCAGCGAGTGACACAGGGGAAGGAGCAGTGGTGTGACCCGCGGGAGGTGGTGAACGGCCTTGGTTCCATTGAGTGGGGTGTTTAGCACTCATATGCCTGCGCATGCTGGTGGTGGTTAGGCTTGTAGTGGTGGCACACCTGCTGATCCTGGTGTGGCACAGGTTGCACACCACAGTCCGTCGGTCATCCTGACTTTCTTTAAAGAACCTCCAGACTTGCGAACATCTAGGCCTCGCCACGGGAACTTCACTACGTGAAACAGTTGCTGCTGATGCACCAGCTCTGGCCCTGCTTCTACCTCTGGCCACATACCTGCCTCTTACAACCTGTTCTGGTGCAGCACTCACCTCCGCCTCAGAAGCACTGTCTTCACTCGGCTTATCAACCCATCTTGGGTCAGTCACCTCGTCATCCTCCGATTCCTCAGTCTGCTCCCCCCTCGGACTTCCTGCCCTGACAACAACTTCACCACTGTCTGACAACCGTGTCTCCTCATCGTCCGACACCTCTTTACAAACTTCTTCCACTAACTCAACATTGTCATCATCATCATCATCATCACCCACAGACTGCGACAGTTGGAAAACTTGGGCATCGGGAACGAGGTCAGCAGCAACCTGAGAAGTGGTTTGTGACTCTGGGAAGGGTCCAGAAAACAGTTCCTCAGAGTATGCCGGATCGCATTCCAAATTTTCCTGGGAGGGGGCAGACTGGGGGGAAGGAGGTTGAGGTGGAGGAGCCAGAGGAGTGCTCCCTTGGGTAACGTGGGTGGACTGCGTGGAAGACTGACTGGTGGACAAATTACTTGAAGCATTGTCCGTAATCCATGACATCAGCTGTTCGCACTGTTGTGGTTTCAACAGTCCTCTACCACGTGTCCCTGTAAGTTGAGACATGAAGCTAGGGAGTGTAGCTCTGCGGCGTTCCCTTGCTCCCTCATCAGCAAGTACTATCTCACCCTGCCCAGGACCACGGCCTCTGCCCCCTGCAGTAATTGAAGGCCCACGCCCTCGTCCTCGACCCTTAGCCCTGGGGTTCAACATTTTCTGTATATAAGTGTATTATAAAAAATAAAAAATAAATTGGCCTGCTGTACTGAAACCCCCAAACTTGTTCAGTCTGGTTGAATTAAGTGACATACAGAAAGTGTCACCTGGACAGAAAATACGGATTGTAGTGAGTGTACTGAACTGTGACACACAGAATGGTTCCACACTGCTGTGTGAAATGGATTTGTATCACTGAGCTACAACAACAAAAAAAATATTTTTTTTTTTTTAGTTTTGTTTTTTTGGGAACGTGACGTGCAGAAACTATCGTAGAGCTAACTGACACCCTGCTGATGGTGGCTATTTTGACTGCGACCCAGACAAATGTCGCACAGAGATTTTTGGGATCAAGCTATATACGTGGAAGCAAAATACCTGGTTGTATTAAGTGACGTACAGAAAGTGTCACCTGGACAGAAAATACGGATTGTAGTGAGTGTACTGAACTGTGACACACAGAATGGTTCCACACTGCTGTGTGAAATGGATTTGTATCACTGAGCTAAAACAACAAAAAAACTACTTTTTTTTTATATTTTTTTTTTTTTAGTTTTGTTTTTTTTGGAACGTGACGTGCAGAAACTATCGTAGAGCTAACTAACACCCTGCTGACGGTGGCTGTTTTGACTGCGACCCAGACAAATGTCGCACAGAGATTTTTGGGATCAAGCTATATACGTGGAAGCAAAAGACCTAGTTGTATTAAGTGACGTACAGAAAGTGTCACCTGGACAGAAAATACGGATTGTAGTGAGTGTACTGAACTGTGACACACAGAATGGTTCCACGCAGCTGTGTGAAATGGATTTGTATCACTGAGCTAAAACAACAAAAAAACTATTTTTTGAAATATATTTTTTTTTAGTTTTGTTTTTTTGGGAACGTGACGTGCAGAAACTATCGTAGAGCTAACTGACACCCTGCTGACGGTGGCTATTTTGACTGCGACCCAGACAAATGTTGCACAGAGATTTTTGGGATCAAGCTATTTACGTGAGAGCAAAAGACCTGGTTGTATTAAGTGACGTACAGAAAGTGTCACCTGGACAGAAAATACGGATTGTAGTGAGTGTACTGAACTGTGACACACAGAATGGTTCCACACTGCTGTGTGAAATGGATTTGTATCACTGAGATATAACATAAAAAAAAAGGGGGTTATATATGGCGATAGCTGCACTACTAGTGCCAGCCAGCCAGCCAAGCCAGGAGACAAAAAAAAAAATTTCTTGTAGCCCTTAGAAGGGCTGTTGGGTTCTTTGTGGGTGATTCCTGCCTAACAGAGAACTAAATGCAGGCCCTAACACTCTCCCTGAAACGCAGCAGCTCTATCCCTAACGACATCCAGACAGCATCTGAGCCGAGCACCACGGCCAGTCACTAGTATATTCCAGGGTCACCTGATCAGGCCAGCCAACCCCTGCTATCGACATGTAAGGGCCCCACATAATGCTGGGTGTACCGCAGAGTCTCCTGGCTTGTGATTGGCTGAGTTTATAGGCGCCAAAAATGCATGATGCGGAAGTTGCCATTTCCTCGAGCATGGTGAGATACTCGTCCGAGCAGCGAGCACTTACGAGTACCCTAATACTCGAACGAGCACCAAGCTCGGACGAGTATGCTCGCTCATCTCTAATGAAGAACTATACAGTGGAGTCTTCATTATTAAACCTGCAGCATGGCCGCTCCGTGTGGTTGTACCCTAGGGAAGAGTTGGCTGGATATACCTGATTTATGGTGATTCATGACAAATTAATTTGTAACAAATTTAATTTCTTGGATAACTTTGGCAAAGTTTCCAAATCAAACTTTTAAAAACTTTGCTCATCTCTACACAATACGCCTCCACACAACTATTCAGCATTCATCCCACATAACCCAGTTTACTACCATTACTGAAGAAAAGCTTTCCAGCCTAATCTCCAAATCATATTTCTCCACCTGTTCTCGTGACCCTATCACATCCCACCTCATACCTAGCCTTACTACTCTGCCCTAACCCATCTATTCAATCTAATACTAACCAGTGGCATCTTCTCATCCTTTTTAAGCATGCAGCCATCACACCAATACTCAAGAAGCCCTCACTGGATCCATTCTCTTTATCCATTTATCTGTCCATCTCAGTACTCACATTAGAATCAAAACTCCTAGAAAAACATGTTCATCTTGAGCTGTCTTCCCACCTTTCGTCCCACTCAGTCTATGATCTGCTACAACCCAGCTTCATACCCAATCACTTCACTGAAACTTCCCTAACCAAAGTCACCAATGCTCTGCTAGCTGCCTTTGCCTTTGACACAATCGACCACTCTCTCCTGTTATGAACCCTCTCATTCCTCTGCATCAGAGAGCCCACCCTCTCCTGGATCTCCTCTTACCTCACCAACTTAAGCTTTTCCCCACACCCCCTATGGTAAGGTCCCTCAAGGCTCTGTCCTCAGTTCCCTACTTTTCTCCCTTTATACATTCAGCCTGGCACAGCTCATAGAGTCCCAGGGCTTCCAATGCCACCTCTATGCTGAAAACATTCAAATCTATCTTTCTGGCCCAAATGTAATTTCCCTGCTAGCCAGATTCCCAGCATGTTTGTTTGTATCTATAAATAGCTATATCTTCATTCTTCTCCACCCACTTCTTAAAACTCAACATGGAGAAAACTGAATTCAACATATTTCCTCCATATCAGTCAGCCCCCCCTACCTGAACTATCCAATTATCCATCTATCTAGTACTCTTGGACCCCTCCACTCTATCCTCAACTTTGCTTCCTGGTAAATCAACCTCTCCCCTCATTTCTCATATGCCACGCCCCTCTGCTAATCATAATTACATAGTTAATAAGGTTGAAAAAAGACATAAGTCAGTCAAGTTCAACCAAGGTATACGTGGGGACATGAATCCCAGAATGAAGCGAAACTCAGATTTCTCCAAATTTTCATCAGCATTAATATTATTTACTTTTAAGAATTCATGTAAACCCTTTTTAAAACTGTTCACTGTTCCTGCTGTGACCATGTCCTGAGGTAGTCTTTCCCAGTTCTTTTAGTAAAGAAGCTTTGATGCCTCTGGAGACAGTAGGAGGCAGTGCCCCCTTGTCTTTTCAGGGTATTTTACATTAAATAGTCTTTCACCATATTTTTTGTATGGCCCATTTATATATTTGCATAGGTTAATCATGTACCCCCATTGGACCTCTCTTCTAAAGACTAAATCAATTTATTTCTGTTAATCTTTCTTCTTTCTCAAATGGCAGAACATGCTCAAAAACCCCGATGCTGTAGCGCATATATAACCGGGGGAGCAAATCCCGCACATGTGGCCCGCTGCCGAACGTAATCCCCAGCAAAAAATGCATACAATGGAGGATGCCTGCAGCGGACCACATGTACCACAAAGACATCCTACACAGGGTAGACAAATGTGCGGATGTGACAATCTACATAGAAAAACAATTCACGGAAAATGGTGCACTACAGCGGAAAATGCAGTTGACAATATATGGCTAAACCCTCACTCTGATGTTAAAATGAGACTTTCGCCATTATATCCTTATATCAAAGACATACCGGAGCCTGAGCACCGCGTCAAGGTATCTCAGTTGGCACGGTCGCTATCCCTACTATGGCATAGGTAATGACAGATAGGTGCATGAGGTCCGAGACACAGCGACCAGCTCCCAGTTACCTCCAGCGTGAAATCACACATACGGTGGGAGGGGGGGCGGAGGCTGTATTTCCCACATTGCCCTGACGTCATGTGACCCAGGCTGCACAGGTGCACCTGAATGTTACCCATTAGTATAATCAAGGCACATTCAACCTGGAGTTGCCACGCCTCCAGGAATAAACGTACAAACAAACTCACGGAAAAAAAAGTGGTCTCAAATGGCAGAACATGCTCAAAAACCCCGATGCTGTAGCGCATATATAACCGGGGGAGCAAAGACCCTCCATGCCTCTTTTCATTTTTGGTTGCTTTTATTTGTACTTTTTCCAGTTCTAAAGCATCCTTTCCATAGACTGGTGTCCAGAACCAAATGTAAGAGGTCAGCTGTAGCCTTTGAAGTTTAAAAAGGGCTTTATAAAATCTGTAAAAAGAAAATAAAATCCGTAAAAAGGCGATAAAATCTGAAAAAAATACAAAACAAACAGCAAGTGTCAAAAGAGAGCAAAATAAATCCCCCAAAAATATTTAAATATATAAATACTAAAAAAAACAAGGTCTAAGCAGTTTGGTCTCCGAAACAACAGTAAAGGAGGGTTAGTCACTGAAGATAAGGAAAAGGCAGAGTTAATAAATTGTTTTTTTAGCTCTGTATATGCAAAAGAAGAGAAACTGGCTAACTGTAGATAAATGTGAACCAGGCTCTAGGTCAAGATGGATTACACAGATAAGTTCTTAAACAGCTCAGTTCAGTCATTGCTGTGCCCTTGTTTAACATTTTTAAAGATTCTGTAGGCACTGGTACAGTGGCAAGTGACTGGCGCAAAGCAAATGTGAAAAAGGGAACTAGGTCCTCTACGGGTAATTATTGGCCAATTAGTTTAACTTCTGTTGTGAAAAAAATGTTTGAAGGACTCTTTAGGGACTATATACAGGAGTATGTCACTGTAAATAATATCATAAATGATAACCAACATGGGTTTACCAAGGACAGAAGTTGTCAGACTAATCTGATTTGTTTTTATAAAAATGTGAAATGTGTTGTATCAAGGCACAATTTCACCCTAATTAGAGAATCAGGAATTAACAGCTTGAATTATATATAAAAGAATGTGAGTACCCTAAAATCTGTAGTATCAAACTGTTATTTCACCCCAATTAGACAATCAAGGATTAAAGGGTTGAATTATATATAAAAGAATGCAAAGACCCTAAGATCTGTATTATCCAGCCACAGTTTCACCCCAATTAGACAATAAAGATTTAACGGATTGAATGATATATAAAAGATTGTGAACCCCCCAAATTCTGTGGTATCAAACTGAAGTTTCTCCCGAATAACAGAACCCAGGATTACTGGAATTACTGATGTATCAAAAACAACCTAAAATCTATAGTATTAGATCACTTTTTAACCCCTTTTTAAACCTAATTAGTGCAGCAAGGTGTAATAGAATAGCCAGACTGTTCAATTGTCCCCTGCTCTCTCCCTATAGTGTGGATAATGCCTCCCTATTATGTCCCTACACTTTGAATAATCTGTACCTAAACTGCTCAAAAATTATTTTATTTTTTAGTGAATAAGGTTTTTCCTAAACAACTAAAAATATATACAGTATGTATGAAGATCATTTTTTGCAAGTCTTAAAAACGATTGTGAACAAAAAGTTTATAAATTTATATGCAATATAGAGATGAGTTTGATGATAAAGGCAGTTATCTATTATGAACTAGATGTCAACAGAAGTTAGATAAAGTCGCTTGTGAGTTCCAGACCTTTTTTTATTTTTTGTACTTTTTTCCTGCAGTTTGTTTAATTATTCAGGTAAGACTTTAAATATGAATATACAGTATTTTCTTCAAAGAACATCATAAACCTGAGACAAGTCACATCCCATAGCTATGCAATTCCGTCTGAGGTACTGGAATGATCCACATGCTGAATTCAACATGACTTATCAATTGTATTTATATTGTATTACTTTGGTAAGGGATATTTCACTATTTTCTTATTTTTCATGATAGCAAATAAAAGCAATATTATCAGTATTTCACACTTAAAGGGGTATTCTACTTTTTAATTGTATTTGTTTATGTACTAGAAAATCATACAATTTCCCAATATACATGTATTTAAAATTCTGCATGCCTAGATAACACCTACGTGTGCTAAAATTCTGTAGCCCATGTGTCTGTCTGTAATGTATCCTTGGTCTGAGTGAAACATGACATCAGGCATTTGACACTCTTCACATCATATAATCCCTGGCATTCTGTAAGCAGCAGTGTTACATGACATATGTGTGCTGAGTCAGCGCAGAGGACATATCAATGTGATAATAAAACTGGAGTAGTGATGGAAACTGATTATTATGGTGGTTATTACAATAACTATATCATTGTGTATATTCAAATGGCTGCCTGTATCTAGGATATGTAGTCATGTTGGTAATAAAGCTTAGTGTAAAAGAAAAACACACACGGATTTGCTTTTACACAGACACTGATAGACACACATAGAGATGCTGCAGGTAGTAATGCTGCATATACTGTATATGTTGTCTACCATTTACCTGTTAGATACTTGGGCAGTTAGCTAAAAGCCAAAATTCAAATTACATGTGTGAGGGTCACATGACTAGGTGCATTTTACAGGATTAAACAAGCCGTACTTTTTTTTTTTTTTTTTTTACAGAGATGCTACTAAGTAGATATACAGGTTTGTAAGTAAAATAGATGTACAGGTATATTAGAAAATTGTTCGACATCATATTTTTGCAAATCTGACGTGTTTCTTTATGTGGTAATAACTTTGGTATGCTTTTACTTATCCAGGCAATGTTTTTCAAAAATTAATTCACAAAAGATGGTGGAAAGTGAAAACTACAATTTTACACAGATATGCCATTTCAGTACTCAATATCTTATGTCCAGCATATGCCAGTGTGAAAAGCATGCCCTCTTATTATTATGTCAAGCTTCCTGGTTTTATAAACATATCTATTACAAACCTACATGTAGCCCTAATCTTTTGCCTGGACATACTGTACGACAGGGCTCGGGTAAAAGCACCATGCATATTTGAGTCCTAATGTGGTGATCTTGGGTTGTGCTGACAACTATAGAGGCCCTGGGGTGAAATAATAAATGGAATCCCCAAGAAGTGACCTCATTTTGAAAACTGCAACCCTCAATTTATTATGGGATGTAAGAACACTTTGATCCGACAGGTGTTTTTTGGAAATTAACGAGCAGGAAGTTCAGTGCCCAATACGCTGTGTCCAGCTTTTGCCATCTGAGACACACCTCACCCTTTAAATTGTTAATCAAGTTCTACTGGGCACTAGAATGTCATAAATGTACAGTAGATGTAGACTGCTGTTTGGGTATGCTAATGGGTTCAAAAGAGAAAGACCACCGTTTAGCATTTGTAGCACAGATTTTGATGGATTAATTTATGGGCACCGTGTTTCTTTTTGAACAGCCCCTGGGGTATAGCTATTTTCTGAGAACCATGGGGGCCATTAATTATACTGAAATATGCCTATATTAGGCGTATTTCTGGCGCAGATGGCAGCACAACAGTTAGTTGCAATCTGCGACTTCTCCCCACTCACGTCAAGTCTAAAATTGGCATGGGCGGGGAAGGGAATGGGTCAGCAGGCCCCTCTGAGTTACTAATTTCTATGCCCGGTTTAGGCATAGAAAAAGGTCTAAATGTAGGACAGCTTTGAGGCTGTCTTACATTTAGAACTGGCGATGGATGCGCCGAAGTTATGGAGAGGCCTGCGCCTCTTCATAACTCTGGTGGATCCTCTGTCAGCTATGGGGCTTTATTAAGACTGGTGTCTAAGGTATAGCCGAAATGTTGCATTTTGATTAAATGCAACGTGAAACGATTATTTAAAATTGCATTTCTTTACAAACTGTGGGATGCTGCCTCTTTTTCTATTCTGGATTTAAGTATGTTTTTTGGATACGACTCTGGAGGCGTGCATTCAGTATATCTAAAATTCCTTTTTTTGGTGGGTGCTGTATTTATTTCCTTATGGCATTAAAATATGTCACATGTTTGAAATCCAGCACCTGCTAGAGTAAGGTGATATCTGAACTTCACAGAAGTCAACAGGGTCATCTCAGGGTTTTTATTATTATTATTATTATTATTATTATTATTATTATTATTATTTATTACAAATTACATATTAGAAATGTTTCCAATGCAGGTAAGTACTTTAAAATAAAGAATATATAAATATATAAACTGAGAAAAATAAACTGTCAGATGAAATGCAGAGTATAAAAGTAAATTCCCCTTTAAAAGTGTCCTCTCTGACCTAGGAAGAGGTACAGCAACGTCTTAAAAATATTAAAATAGACAAATCACCAGGACTGGATGGCATACACCCCCGTATCCTAAGAGAATTAAGTAATGTCATCGACAGACCCTTATTTCTGATATTTAAGGACTCTATACTGACGGGAGTGTTCCACAGGATTGGCGCATAGCAAATGTGGTGCCAATATTCAAAAAGGGTCCAAAAACAGAGCCCGGAAACTATAGGCCGGTAAGTTTAACTTCTGTTGTGGGTAAACTGTTTGAAGGTTTTCTGAGAGATGCTATCTTGGAGTACCTCAATGAAAATAAGCAAATAACTCCGTATCAGCCTGGCTTCATGAGGGATCGGTCATGTCAAACCAATTTAATCAGTTTCTATGAGGAGGTAAGTTCTAAACTTGACCGTGGTGACTCAATGGATGTCGTATATTTGGACTTCTCCAAATCGTTTGACACGGTACCACATAAAAGGTTAGTATATAAAATGAGAATGCTTGGCCTGGGAGAAAATGTCTGCATGTGGGTAAGTAACTGGCTCAGTGATAGAAAACAGAGGGTGGTTATTAACGGTAGATACTCAGATTGGGTCACTGTCACTAGTGGGGTACCACAGGGGTCTGTATTGGGTCCTATTCTCCTCAATATATTTATTAATGATATTGTAGAAGGTTTGCATAATAAAATATCAATTTTTGTAGATGACACTAAACTGTGTAAAGTAATTAACACAGAGGAGGACAGTGCACTGCTACAGCAGGATCTGGATAGACTGGAGGCTTGGTCAGAAAAGTGTCAGATGAGGTTTAACACTGACAAATGTAAGGTTATGCATATGGGAAGGAATAATGCAAGTCACCAGTACATACTAAATGGTAAAGCATTGGGTAACTCTGACATGGAAAAGGACCTAGGAATTTTGGTGAACAGCAAACTAAGCTGTAGAAGCCAGTGCCAGACAGCTGCTGCCAAGGCCAATAAGATAATGGGTTGCATCAAAAGGGGCATAGATGCCCGTGATGAGAACATAGTCCTGCCACTTTACAAATCACTAGTCAGACCACACATGGAGTACTGTGTACAGTTCTGGGCTCCTGTCAACAAGGTAGACATAGCAGAGCTGGAGAGGGTTCAGAGGAGGGCAACTAAAGTAATAACTGGAATGGGTGGACTACAGTACCCAGAAAGATTATCAAAATTAGGGTTATTCACTTTAGAAAAAAGACGACTGAGGGGAGATCTAATAACTATTTATAAATATATCAGGGGTCAGTACAGAGATCTCTCCCATCATCTATTTATCCCGAGGACTGTGACTGTGACTGTGACGAGGGGACATCCTCTGCGTCTGGAGGAAAGAAGGTTTGTACATAAACATAGAAGAGGATTCTTTACGGTAAGAGCAGTGAGACTATGGAACTCTCTGCCTGAGGAGGTGGTGATGGTAAGTTCACTAAAAGAGTTCAAGAAGGGTCTGGATGTATTTCTGGAGGGTATTACAGGTTATAGTTACTAGAGAGGGGTCGTTGATCCAGGGAGTTATTCTGATTGCCTGATTGGAGTCGGGAAGGAATTTTTCCCCCTAAAGTGAGGAAAATTGGCTTCTACCTCACAGGGTTTTTTTTTGCCTTCCTCTGGATCAACTTGTAGGAAAACAGGCTGAACTGGGTGGACAGATGTCTTTTTTCGGCCTTACAAACTATGTTACTATGTTACTATGTTATTTTTTTTTTAATTCAATATGAGCCGTGTTTTTATATAAACATGGCTCATGTACGAGAATATAGAAATGTACTTGTACAAAAACTGCTATGAGAGTTTGTGCTGTTTTTTTCTGATTGAGAAGAGTAAACATTCAATGTCATTCATAAAAGCATTTTTAACATTCAGCCATACTGCTAAAATGTGTGATCTGTTTATGTTAATCTAGATTATGAGTTCACTGCTTATAAATGCAAATTTTTTTGTAAAGTTAATGACTTTCTATTGACCTTTCTGAGTTGTTGCTATCTATCCACAAATAAAAATATAATAGGGTGTTACTTAATATCTGGCAGAGACATCTGCTGCATACAGTTTAGTAGCTGTCCTCTTACGTTCTCTAACATCTGTTTTCTTTAGCTTAATATTGCACTAATAATCTCATCATAGTGACATTTTTCCTAGGGGTATGATTTCAAACATTTAATGAAATAAGTGCAAAATACTTTTAATTATCAGGCTAATGACAGATTTGAACACTTTGTAAGTTCGAATGTGTGACCATAAATTAAATTAGTCTTACCCTGATGAAACATTCACTTTGTGTCATGTAAAATGCTATAAATAAAAAATGCTAAGGTATGTACTCTATTGACATGTAACCTATATGATTTTGAAGTTGCACTTCACATTACCAAAATTATCTCCTTAATGAGCTGTCTTTTGACAAGTGATGCAGGGCCTCAATCTCCAGGGATGTCTTTTGGAGTCTGGTTTCAAAGTGAACGGATCAAAGACCTGTGGAGCCATCGTAGACAGCCTTAAAGACTTACAAAGGACCACAAGGCTATCTGTTAGGTAAGCCTGCTATTAAGGAAAATTAGTATTGTCCTATCATAACGACACAGTTCATAATGTATTTAGCATACAGGAGAATGCTAATACATT
The DNA here is from genome assembly GCA_900303285.1 of Rhinella marina. Taxonomy (NCBI): domain Eukaryota; kingdom Metazoa; phylum Chordata; class Amphibia; order Anura; family Bufonidae; genus Rhinella; species Rhinella marina. The sequence continues at coordinate 17,830 of ONZH01002506.1, forward strand.
ATAAGGCTAAAATAAGTTAGAAAACACAAATCCTATAATGAGATTAAGACGATCATATGACATGAAAGAGAAGCAAGGTACCAAAGCAGGAAATATTCAATACATTTATGAGATTTAGGGATCAGTTATTAAAAAGTATGTGGTCTGAATGCATTTAGAGGGTTTGTCCTGCAAGTGCATTTATTTAAAAAGGACCTGTTACCTCTCCTCACATGCCTGTTTTATGAACTACTTGCATTCCCCATGTAATAACAATTCTGGAGCATCTATTCTTTTGGCTCTATGTTGTGCTTTTCCTTTATTATTTCTACTAGAAGTGCTGCCATTTTCAGACTATGCAGGTATACAACCCCAACTGGTTACCTCCCCTCTGTACCCTTATTGAAGGCTAATAGCAATCCATTCATAACTGCTAGTAGAAATAATTAAGGAATGGCACACCATACAGATATAAGATTTGAGGCTCCAGAATACATGAAGCTATTAAAATAGGCATGTCAGGAGTGGTGACAGGTCCACTTTAATGGATCTGGTAGGGAAGAGGATGGGCTATATTGATTTAGGGGGTCTGGTTAGTGGTCTGTTCTTGTTTTTTTATTTGTGAAGGGGGAGTCTGGTCTGGGGATGGTAAAAATGCATCCACACAGGGTGCATACACCGTAAATCTTCTACTGCAGAATTGTGGGAGGAAAATCTGCGGCATTTTACAATAGCAGCAACGCAGATGATATTTAAATTAATCTCATCCAAAACACAGCATAAAAAATCCAGAATTTGACCTGTGGTGCAGTTATTATTTTATTTAATTTAATTTATACTTCAAATTTACACTATGGATTTTGCTCTTTGCAATGCATTAAGGATAATCCAACACAAATCAGCAGGGCAAGTGGAATCATCATGGATTCTGAGCTGGATCTGTGTCATAATCCAAAAACTTAAATGCACACAAAGGTGGGGTTGCCTATGATCACAGTTTAGCAGGGGAGCAGTGGGCAAGTTTTGGCTCAGGGACTGTGGTCTGATTTATCTGCCACTGTTTGTACCTCTTGAATGGAAAATAGTGCCTATTGAAGAACAATTTCCAACTGCCTAAACATTTCACCTAGAGACACAGTAACACAGAAGATTTTACAACACTATAAATTTGGAACTGTCATCAGTGATTATTGGAGAAACATCTGGAAAGATGATTATCTGCAAATATTGGCTTCCATAGAAAGATAAAAGCTGCCTTATTTTGAATCATCCATGCAACAGGAGATAGAGTTTATAGGTTTTAGGGGATATTTAATTGTTCTGAAGATAAAGCTGTACTCAAAGGTTTATGTACCAGAGACAAATCACTGATATTTGGGCAGCAAGAACCTGTGTAGGATTCCCCTGTATAGAGAAACTGCACTGTAAGAAAATAAGAGAGTGGAAACTTACTCTAACCTGGAGAGAGCGTAGAGCAGTTAAAAAGCATTTTGAGCTTTGATATACACTCCCACACCCCCTATTCTATGTACACCACTGGCTGTGGATAATCTCATATCCAGATGTTGTCTAAATACAGCTTACCGTATTTTTCACCCTATAAGACGCACCGGCCCATAAGACGCACCCAGGTTTTAGAGGAGGACAATAATAAAAAAATATTTTTCATCAGACCTCAGCTCACAGCCCCAATCAGACCCCCAATGTTAATAAGACCCCAATAAGACCTCAGATCAGGCCTCAGAATAGACCCCAATAAGAATACCCCCATCAGATCTCAGATAAAAGCCCCATGCCTCCAATATCAGCCCCCAGTGCCTCCACACCGCCTACGCTCTGCTTCCTCCTGCTGTTGGCTGTGCTGTGAACTGGCGCGCACAGAGTGAGATCACAGAGCGCCCTCACACTGTGCGCAGCCCTGCACAGCACAGCCGACAGCTGAACGGAGGACAAGGAAGCTGTGAGTACAGAGTCTTCCTTGTCCGCCGCTCCTTAATGGAAGCGCTCATTAGCATTCGCGCCATAAGACGCAGATACATTTTCCCCCCACTTTTGGGGGGAAAAAATGCGTCTTATAGGGCGAAAATGACGGTATTACTTTTTACCTGTTTTTTTTTTTTTTTTTTTGCATTTTGTCCATGTTTATAGTTGTGGTACATATATCGTTTTGGTTCTTCCAAAGAAATTGCACTATATATTGATTTTCATATAGGATATAAGCATATATTTTGTATGAATGGACATTTTTTTGCATTTTAACATTTAAAATCACTTTCATTGTTTGATTAGTGCCACAGACATTATTAACCACTTCTCTTCTTTGCATTTTGCACCATAATAACTAAGCAATTTTTGCTTTTCATTTTTTGATACATTCCAAGAGCTATAACTTTTTTTGCCTCTTTGTAGCCATATGAGGGCTTAATTTTTGTGAGACAAATTGTAGTCTTTCATGATAGGCATCATTTCAGATTACCTATAATCATTGGTTAATTTTTTATTAAGTCTTTCTAGGGTAGAATGGAAAAAATAGCGATACCACCATTGACTTTTTATGTTATAAATTTTACAACATTCACTTTGCATAAAAAGCATGATTGCTTTATTCTATGGGTCAGTTCAATTACAGAAATACCAACCCTTAGAACATCTCACAGGCATACAACAAAGCAAGCAATCAGACAAAAAGGCAAGGACAAAAACAAATACTTTATTAGGCTACTTTCACACGAATGTTGTGTTTTGCGGTCCGCAAATTGCGGATCCGTGTGCATTCCGTATTTTGCGGAATGGAACAGCGGGCCCCTAATAGGACATGTTCTATTTTTTTGCGGGCCTACGGAACGGGCATACGGATGCAGACAGCACACAGTATGCTCTCAGTATTTTTTGCGGACCCATAGAAATGAATGGGTCTGCATTTTTCATGTGAAAAATGTGGATCGGAGCCCGCCCGTCGTGTGAAAAAGGCCTTCATTTGATATACGAATAATTATATAATATAATATAGCTGTGTAACAAGATAATCTGAAACCCAGTAAACCACACCCAGAACAGAACATTTACCCCATATGAACAGAGACAAACAGAACAGAGTGTCCATATAAACGGGCCCACGTTCACACAAAAGGCCACAGCCAGCTTGCATACACAAACTAGCAAGCATGGGAACCACCCATAGCCAGTACGCAGAGTGCATGCAGGGGCGGTCTTGGGCACTACGCATCCTAAGCATTTGCTTAGGGCCCCCAACGTCCAAGGGGGCCCCCACGCTCCGCTCTTGTGCCGGTGCCCAAGACCGCCCACCCAGCTGTCACTTACTGCATTTGTCCGCCGCAGCCCGCGGACCGGCCTCACTGCGGCTGCTCGCACCGCACCCGCTCACTCTCAAGTCCGGAAGTGTAGCAGGAAGCTCGCGCAGCCGCAGAGAGGCCGGTCCGTACAGCAGAACACAAACTCTGCGGCTGCGCGTCAGTGTCCCAGGCTCCAGCATAGTGATTCATTGATTCATTGTTCAACGGTGAGTTAATTGTTAATTGTTTGACAGTATTTTATTGTTAAAAAAGTCTTTGATGTGTGTGGGGGGCGTGTCATTGGGGGGCGTGGCATCAGAGAGCATGTCATCAGGGGTGTGACGCGTCATTGGGGGGGGGGCCCGGACATAACTTCGCTTAGGGCCCCAGAAATGCCAAGACCGCCCCTGAGTGCATGCAGCCAGCATGCATGGCACATGTGAAAGGAAAGCACAGTGAGATGGTCACCGGGATTTATACACCAGGAATAGTACACACACAGGCTCTCCCAAATTCATGTCACCCAAGGTAACCAGCCTACACAGGAAGACAACAGCCAGTACGCCAGAGCAACTAATGCGAGCACACATGGCGACCCGTGTCACAGAGAACATCACTGTTACACTGGTATATTTTTTTTTACAGTGTTCACCATGAGGAATAAATTATGTGCTAATTGTATAGTGTAGGTTGTTACGGATGACAAACATGTGTAAGGATTTTTTTCATTTTTTTCGATGTTTTATTTTATTAAAAAGTTTTTTTTTCTAATGGATAAAAAAGTGTGCTTTTTTAACTTGGAGATTTTTTTAAAATAAAACTTTATTTTTTTAACCTACTAATTAGTCTGAGAAGGGGACTTTGACTATCATTTCCATAATACACAGTGCTACTCATATAGTACTGTGTATTATGCTGTCAGAAGGATACTGACAGACAAGCAATTAGGCCTTATCTATGTAACGACCTAATAGGGCACATGCACAGAGGAGACTTCATCTCATTTGCGGTGATGCCGATGGCTGACAGAGGGGACACATACCTCTGATGCTGTGGTCAATTGCATCTAAGGAGTTAAATGGCCAGGATCTGCACTTCAGCTGACCCGGATCATTAGAGCAGATTCCAGGCAGTCACAAGAAATCTAATTTGCTGCTCTTTTCTGCATGAAAGACCTTATACTAGGCCACTGTAAAAAGGTATATTTGCAGTCTTTAAAGGTGTTGTCTCATCTCTCCATTACTAAGGCGAGAAGAGACACAGTTCCGACAAACTCTGGCCGGGAAACAGCAGAGTGCTCCAGAGCTCTGCTGTTTCAGTACACTTTTGCACAATGTAAACCCTGACACTTGTGAAGGCTCTTTTTCTCTCTTATATATTTACACTAGCTGAAGGACCCGGCTTCGCCCGGGTATATCTAATTTATTTCATTTACTGTTTGTGTGTGTGTGTGTCGTTAAAAGATATCGAGAGTGACCTCTACAGTGCCCGCCCATTTAACAGTGACCTTTACAGCAGCCTTCCCCTTTAACTGTGACCTCCACAGCAGCTAGAGTGGCCACTGTCTTCATCCCAGAAAGCCAGACCTCACCGGCCATTCCCCCAAACGTGAAACAGCGCCCCCAATTCCCATGAAGACACACCACTAAATATGAGGCCACGCCCCCTGGCTCCATGAAGACACGGTGGAGAAGCTGTCCGAGTGTGAGCTACTGAAAGGGTGGACATCCCTGTGTCTGTCCAGGCACTGCGTCAGACGGAGAACAGGTAGCCAGAAAACTGGACTGTCCAGCCTAAAGCCGGACATCTGGCCACCCTAGCATCAGCCTGCCCCTAGGGTGGCCAGAGGTCTTGTTTTAGGCTGGACAGTCTGGCTTTCAGACTCCCTTTCCTCTGTCATGCGCAGGGCCTGGATGGACAAAGGGATGTCCTTTTGAACAGCTCACTCTCAGCAGCAGCACTGTGCAGTCTAAGCAATGAGATGCAGGGAGAAAGTCACCCTCCCCCCCAACTGCAGCTGAAAGAAGGTGATTTTAACCTATATTTTTAATCCCAGTCAAATGCGGCATGGAAGGGGCGTGACCTGACTGAGTTAGGGGCGTGACTTAGTGGGATCTGGGGGTGGAGCTTTTAAGTCTTTCTTTTGATGGTGGCCTGAATTACAGGTCGATCCCAGAGTAATTTAGGAGGAAGGTGGGTAGCAGTGGAAGAATACATCTTTTATTACTACTGAACAGTAAATATGTGAAATGTACATTATATGAGGTAATGATTAGAGATGAGTGAGCACTAAAATGCTCGGGTGCTCGTTATTCGAGTCAAATTTTTCCTGATGCTCGGGTGCTCGTTTCGAATAACGAACCCCATTGAAGTCAACGGGAGACTCGAGCATTTTTTGCAGGGGACCAGAGCTCTGCATAGGGAAGGTTGCGTGAAAACCTGGAAACCTCAGAAAATGATGGAAACACCATGGAAATGGACAGGAAACAGCAGGGGCAGCATGCATGGATGCCTCTGAGTCTGCCTAATCGTACCATTATGCCAAATTCTAGGCAACAGCCTGGTGGTGACCCTCAAGACAATTGTGCTGACCCAGACCAAGATTGGCAAGGCACATGTGCTGGCACATGTTAGGAAAGCACCCAACTAGGTGCAACGAAGGTCCATCGCCGCCTGCGGTTGACACCACTGCTCATGCTGGCACTGCTGTCCTATCCCCCACCCCACGATGCAGGCATAAGCGTCTCCCTCTCCGCACCCACCCAGTAGTCCACAGCGTACACAAAGTTCTCCCAGCACAGTGCCCAGCTCTCCCCATCCCAGACGGGCAAACACGAACCCACCACCCACCCACCCTGTCCACGGCAGACCTCCAAGCACAGTGCCCAGCTTTCCTAATTCTAGATGGACTAAAACGCACACTGCACCCACCTATTAGTCTCCACACATGGGTGGGTGCAGAGCCTTTTAGTGCCCCTCAAGACAATGTTTGTGTGCCAGGGCCTGGTAGTAACGTCCTTGAAGTTGTTGTTGGAGAGGCCGCCGGTGACCCTGAAGACAATTTTGGCTGACAGTGCAGTGGCAAGCTTCCAAAAAATTGTGGGTGAGAGCCTGGAGGTGACGCTCAGAAACAAATGGTTTAAAAAAGCATGGTGATGCACCCTTGAATGACAG
>ONZH01002507.1:0-27839 GCA_900303285.1 Rhinella marina
GTCAGTGTCCTGTACCCCAAGTATCAGTGTCCTGTACCCCAAGTGTCAGTGTCCTGTACCCCAAGTGTCAGTGTTCTGTGTCCTGTACCCCAAGGTCAGTGTCCTGTACCCCAAGTGTCAGTGTCCTGTACCCCCATAGTGTCAGTGTCAGTGTCCTGTACCCCCCAAGTGTCACCTGTCCTGTACCCCAAGTGTCATCACCCCAAGTGTGTCCCTGTACCCCAAGTGTCAGTGTCCTGTACCCCAAGTATCAGTGTCCTGTACCTGTCATGTCCTGTACCCGAAGTTTCAGTGTCCTGTACCCCAAGTATCAGTGTCTGTACCCAGTGTCAGTGTCCTGTACCCAAAGTATCAGTGTCCTGTACCCGAAGTGTCATGTCCTGTACCCCAAGTGTCAGTGTTCTGTGCCCCAAGTATCAGTGTCCTGTAACCCCAAGTGTCAGTGTCCTGTACCCAAGTGTCAGTGTTCTGTGTGCCCCAAGTGTCAATGTCCTGTACCCCAAGTATCAGGTCCTGTACCCCAAGTGTCAGTGTCCTGTACCCCAAGTGTCAGTGTCCTGTACCCCAGTGTCACTGTCCTGTACCCCAAGTGTCAGTGTCCTGTACCCAAGTGTCAGTGTCCTGTACCCCAAGTACCAGTGTCCTGTCCCCAAGTGTCAGTGTCCTGTGTCCTGACCCCAAGTGTATCAGTGTCCTGTACCCCAAGTGTCAGTGTCCTGTACCCGTGTCAGTGTCCTGTACCCAAGTGTCAGTGTCCTGTACCCAAGTGTCAGTGTACCTGTACCCCAAGTGTCAGTGTCCTGTACCCCAAGTGTCAGTGTCCTTTACCCCAAGTGTCAGTGTCCTGTACCCCAAGTATCAGTGTCCTGTACCCCAAGTGTCAGTGTCTGTCCTGTACCCCAAGTGTCAGTGTGTCCTGTACCCCAAGTGTCACTGTCCTGTACCCCAAGTATCAGTGTCCTGTACCCCAAGTGTCAGTGTCCTGTACCCCAAGTGTCAGTGTCCTGTACCCCAAGTGTCAGTGTCCTGTACCCCAAGTGTCAGTGTCCTGTACCCCAAGTGTCAGTGTCCTGTACCCCAAGTGTCAGTGTCCTGTACCCCAAGTGTCAGTGTCCTGTCCTGTACCCCAGTGTCAGTGTCCTGTACCCCAAGTGTCAGTGTCCTGTACCCCAAGTGTCAGTGTGTCCTGTACCCCAAGTGTCAGTGTCCTGTACCCCAAGTGTCAGTGTCCTGTACCCAAGTGTCAGTGTGTCCTGTACCCCAAGTGTCAGTGTCCTGTACCCCAAGTGTCAGTGTCCTGTACCCCAAGTGTCAGTGTCCTGTACCCCATGTGTCAGTGTCCTGTACCCCAAGTGTCAGTGTCTGTGTACCCCAAGTGTCATGTCCTGTACCCCAAGTGTCAGTGTCCTGTACCCCAAGTGTCAGTGTTCTGTACCCAAGTGTCCCTGTCCTGTACCCAAGTGTCAGTGTCCTGTACCGTGTCAGTGTCCCAAGTGTCCCTGTAGTGTCCTGTACCCCAAGTGTCAGTGTCCTGTACCCCAAGTGTCAGTGTCCCTGTACCCCAAGTATCAGTGTCCTGTACCCCAAGTATCAGTGTCCTGTACCCAAAGTGTCCAGTGTCCTGTACCCCAAGTGTCAGTGTCTGTTACCCCAGAGTACATGTCCTGTACCCAGTGTCCAGTGTCCTGTACCCCAAGTGTCAGTGTCCTGTACCTGTCCTGTCCTGTACCCAAGTATCAGTGTGTACCCCAAGTGTCAGTGTCCTGTACCCCAAGTGTCAGTGTCCTGTACCCCAAGTGTTCAGTGTCCTGTTACCCCAGTGTGTCAGTGTCCTGTACCCAAGTGTCAGTGTCCTGTACCCCAAGTGTCACTGTCCTGTACCCCAAGTGTGTCCTGTACCCCAAGTGTCAGTGTCCTGTACCCCAAGTGTCACTGTCCTGTACCCCAAGTATCAGTGTCCTGTACCCCAAGTGTCAGTGTCCTGTACCCCAAGTATCAGTGTCCTGTACCCCAAGTGTCAGGTCCTGTACCCCAAGTATCAGTGTCCTGTACCCCAAGTGTCAGTGTCCTGTACCCCAAGTATCAGTGTCCTGTACCCCAAGTATCAGTGTCCTGTACCCCAAGTGTCAGTCTGTACCCCAGGTGTCCTGTACCCCAAGTGTCAGTGTCCTGTACCCCAAGTATCAGTGTCCGTACCCCAAGTATCATGTCCTGTACCCAAGTGTCAGTGTCCCTGTACCCCAGTGTCAGTGTCCTGTACCCCAAGTATCAGTGTCCTGTACCCCAAGTGACAGTGTCCTGTACCTCAAGTATCAGTGTCCTGTACCCCAAGTGTCAATTCCAATAGTATAGTAAAACTGCAGGTATTGTAACATAGGAATCATATTGGATGTATTATATACTACAGGAGGGCAGGCAGTGATGTATTATATACTAGAGGGCAGTATTATAGTGATGTATTATATACTAGAGGAGGGCAGGCAGTATTATAGTGATGATATATACTAGAGGAGGGCAGGCAGTATTTATAGTGATGTATTAATTTACTAGACGGAGGGAGGCAGTTAGCCAGGTCATTTATAGAGGAGGGCAGGCAGTATTTATTATTATACTAGAGGAGGGCAGGCAGTATTATAGTGATGTATTATATACTAGAGGAGGGCAGGCAGTATTATAGTGATGTATTATATACTAGAGGAGGGCAGGCAGTATTATAGTGATGTATTATATACTAGAGGAGGGCAGGCAGTATTTATTAGTGATGTATTACTATACTACAGGAGGCAGGCAGTATTTATAGTGATGTATTATATTAACTAGAGGAGGGCAGCAGTATTATGAGTGATGTATTAATATATACTAGAGGAGGGCAGGCAGTATTTAGTGATGTATTGATATAATACAGGCAGGGCAGGCCAGTATTATAGTGCTGTATTATATACTAGAGGAGGGCAGGCAGTATATAGTGATGTATTATATACTAGAGGAGGGCAGGCAGTATTATAATATGTATTATATACTAGAGGAGGGCAGGCAGTATTATAGTGATGTATTATATACTACAGGAGGGCAGGCAGTATTATAGTGATGTATTATATACTACAGGAGGGCAGGCAGTATTATAGTGATGTATTATATACTTAGAGGAGGGCAGGCAGTATTTATAGTGATGTATTATATACTAGAGGAGGGCAGGCAGTATTATAGTGATTGTATTATATACTAGAGGAGGGCAGGCAGTATTATAATTATGTATTATATACTAGAGGAGGGCAGGCAGTATTATAGTGATGTATTATATACTACAGGAGGGCAGGCAGTATTATAGTGATGTATTATATACTAGAGGAGGGCAGGCAGTATTATAGAGATGTATTATATACTAGAGGAGGGCAGGCAGTATTATAGTGATGTATTATTATACTACAGGAGAGCAGGCAGTATTATAGAGATGTATTATATACTAGAGGAGGGCAGGTAGTATTATAGAGATGTATTATATACTACAGGAGGGCCAGGCAGTATTATAGTGATGTATTATATACTAGAGGAGGGCAGGCAGTATTATAGTGATGTATTATATACTACAGGAGGGCAGGCAGTATTATAGAGATGTATTATATACTAGAGGAGGGCAGGCAGTATTATAGTGATGTATTATATACTACAGGAGGGCAGGCAGTATTATAGAGATGTATTATATACTAGAGGAGGGCAGGCAGTATTATAGTGATGTATTATATACTACAGGAGAGCAGGCAGTATTATAGAGATGTATTATATACTAGAGGAGGGCAGGCAGTATTATAGTGATGTATTATATACTAGAGGAGGGCAGGCAGTATTATAGAGATGTATTATATACTAGAGGAGGGCAGGTAGTATTATAGTGATGTATTATATACTAGAAGAGGGCAGGCAGTATTATAGAGATGTATTATATACTAGAGGAGGGCAGGTAGTATTATAGTGATGTATTATATACTAGAGGGGGGCAGGCAGTATTATAGTGATGTATTATATACTAGAGGAGGGCAGGCAGTATTATAGAGATGTATTATATACTAGAGGAGGGCAGGTAGTATTATAGTGATGTATTATATACTACAGGAGGGCAGGCAGTATTATAGAGATGTATTATATACTAGAGGAGGGCAGGCAGTATTATAGTGATGTATTATATACTAGAGGAGGGGCAGGCAGTATTATAGAGATGTATTATATACTAGAGGAGGGCAGGCAGTATTATAGTGATGTATTATATACTAGAGGAGGGCAGGCAGTATTATAGTGATGTATTATATACTAGAGGAGGGCAGGCAGTATTATAGAGATGTATTATATACTAGAGGAGGGCAGGTAGTATTATAGTGATGTATTATATACTAGAAGAGGGCAGGCAGTATTATAGAGATGTATTATATACTAGAGGAGGGCAGGTAGTATTATAGTGATGTATTATATACTAGAGGGGGCAGGCAGTATTATAGTGATGTATTATATACTAGAGGAGGGCAGGCAGTATTATAGAGATGTATTATATACTAGAGGAGGGCAGGCAGTATTATAGAGGATGTATTATATACTAGAGGAGGGCAGGCAGTATTATAGTGATGTATTATATACTAGAGGAGGGCAGGCAGTATTATAGTGATGTATTATATACTAGAGGAGGGCAGGCAGTATTATAGTGATGTATTATATACTAGAGGAGGGCAGGCAGTATTATAGTGATGTATTATATACTAGAGGAGGGCAGGCAGTATTATAGTGATGTATTATATACTAGAGGAGGGCAGGCAGTATTATAGTGATGTATTATATACTAGAGGAGGGCAGGCAGTATTATAGTGATGTATTATATACTACAGGAGGGCAGGCAGTATTATAGTGATGTATTATATACTAGAGGAGGGCAGGCAGTATTATAGTGATGTATTATACTACAGGAGAGCAGGCAGTATTATAGTGATGTATTATATACTACAGGAGGGCAGGCAGTATTATAGTGATGTATTATATACTAGAGGAGGGCAGGCAGTATTATAGTGATGTATTATATACTAAGGGGGGCAGTATTATAGAGATGTATTATATACTACAGGAGGGCAGGCAGTATTATAGTGATGTATTATATACTAGAGGAGGGCAGGCAGTATTATAGTGATGTATTATATACTACAGGAGAGCAGGCAGTATTATAGTGATGTATTATATACTAGAGGAGGGCAGGCAGTATTATAGAGATGTATTATATACTACAGGAGAGCAGGCAGTATTATAGTGATGTATTATATACTAGAGGAGGGCAGGCAGTATTATAGTGATGTATTATATACTACAGGAGAGCAGGCAGTATTATAGAGATGTATTATATACTAGAGGGGGGCAGGCAGTATTATAGAGATGTATTATATACTAGAGGAGGGCAGGCAGTATTATAGTGATGTATTATATACTAGAGGAGGGCAGGCAGTATTATAGTGATGTATTATATACTAGAGGAGGGCAGGCAGTATTATAGAGATGTATTATATACTAGAGGAGGGCAGGCAGTATTATAGTGATGTATTATATACTAGAGGAGGGCAGGCAGTATTATAGTGATGTATTATTACTAGAGCAGGGGCAGTATTATAGAGATGTATTATATACTAGAGGGCAGGTAGTATTATAGAGATGTATTATATACTAGAGGAGGGCAGGCAGTATTATAGAGATGTATTATATACTAGAGGAGGGCAGGCAGTATTATAGTGATGTATTATATACTAAGAGGGAGGGCAGGCAGTATTATAGTGATGTATTATATACTAGAGGGGGGCAGGCAGTATTATAGAGATGTATTATATACTAGAGGAGGGCAGGCAGTATTATAGTGATGTATTATATACTAGAGGAGGGCAGGCAGTATTATAGTGATGTATTATATACTAGAGGAGGGCAGGCAGTATTATAGTGATGTATTATATACTAGAGGAGGGCAGGCAGTATTATAGTGATGTATTATATACTAGAGGAGGGCAGGCAGTATTATAGTGATGTATTATATACTAGAGGAGGGCAGGCAGTATTATAGTGATGTATTATATACTAGAGGAGGGCAGGCAGTATTATAGTGATGTATTATATACTAGAGGAGGGCAGGCAGTATTATAGTGATGTATTATATACTACAGGAGGGCAGGCAGTATTATAGTGATGTATTATATACTAGAGGAGGGCAGGCAGTATTATAGTGATGTATTATATACTACAGGAGGGCAGGCAGTATTATAGTGATGTATTATATACTAGAGGAGGGCAGGCAGTATTATAGTGATGTATTATATACTAGAGGAGGGCAGGCAGTATTATAGAGATGTATTATATACTAGAGGAGAGCAGGCAGTATTATAGTGATGTATTATATACTAGAGGAGGGCAGGCAGTATTATAGTGATGTATTATATACTAGAGGAGGGCAGGCAGTATTATAGAGATGTATTATTATACTAGAGGAGGGCAGGCAGTATTATAGAGATGTATTATATACTACAGGAGGACAGGCAGTATTATAGTGATGTATTATATACTAGAGGAGGTCAGGCAGTATTATAGTGATGTATTATATACTAGAGGAGGGCAGGCAGTATTATAGTGATGTATTATATACTAGAGGAGGGCAGGCAGTATTATAGTGATGTATTATATACTAGAGGAGGGCAGGCAGTATTATAGTGATGTATTATATACTACAGGAGAGCAGGCAGTATTATAGTGATGTATTATATACTAGAGGAGGGCAGGCAGTATTATAGAGATGTATTATATACTACAGGAGAGCAGGCAGTATTATAGTGATGTATTATATACTAGAGGAGGGCAGGTAGTATTATAGTGATGTATTATATACTACAGGAGGGCAGGTAGTATTATAGTGATGTATTATATACTAGAGGAGGGCAGGCAGTATTATAGTGATGTATTATATACTACAGGAGGGCAGGCAGTATTATAGTGATGTATTATATACTAGAGGAGGGCAGGCAGTATTATAGTGATGTATTATATACTACAGGAGAGCAGGCAGTATTATAGAGATGTATTATATACTAGAGGGGGGCAGGCAGTATTATAGAGATGTATTATATACTAGAGGAGGGCAGGCAGTATTATAGTGATGTATTATATACTAGAGGAGGGCAGGCAGTATTATAGTGATGTATTATATACTAGAGGAGGGCAGGCAGTATTATAGAGATGTATTATATACTAGAGGAGGGCAGGCAGTATTATAGAGATGTATTATATACTACAGGAGGGCAGGCAGTATTATAGTGATGTATTATATACTAGAGGAGGGCAGGCAGTATTATAGTGATGTATTATATACTACAGGAGGGCAGGCAGTATTATAGTGATGTATTATATACTAGATGAGGGCAGGCAGTATTATAGTGATGTATTATATACTAGAGGAGAGCAGGCAGTATTATAGAGATGTATTATATACTAGAGGAGGGCAGGCAGTATTATAGTGATGTATTATATACTAGAGGAGGGCAGGCAGTATTATAGTGATGTATTATATACTAGAGGAGGGCAGGCAGTATTATAGAGATGTATTATATACTAGAGGAGGGCAGGCAGTATTATAGTGATGTATTATATACTAGAGGAGAGCAGGCAGTCTTATAGTGATGTATTATATACTAGAGGGGGGCAGGCAGTATTATAGTGATGTATTATACACTAGAGGAGGGCAGGCAGTATTATAGTGATGTATTATATACTAGAGGAGGGCAGGCAGTATTATAGTGATGTATTATATACTAGAGGAGGGCAGGCAGTATTATAGTGATGTATTATACTACAGAAGAGCAGGCAGTACTATAGAGATGTCTTATACTCTAGAAGGCGGGACTCGCTGTCCGGTAGGGGTCAGTCTACCGTCGACCGTGTTCTAGACGTCGGCCAGTCACGTGGCAGCCCCGTCTTAGAGGCCAACTCACCTCCTTGGCGCATGCGCGCTATGACGCCAGAATTTTTTTTTTCTTTCAACTGCCCCCTCGTCTTTGCGCGTGCGCACTACTGCTTTGTACATCCGCCCAACGTCATCGCTCTGCCTGCGCCTGCGCATTAATCTGGCGGCCGCGCCCTGCCCCGCAGCCCGCGCATGAGGTCTCTGACCGCAACCCCGCCTTCTGCCCCGATCTGCGGTTGCGCCGTTCCCGCCTTCGTAGTGACGTCTTCCTAGGCCGGCATCGCGCCTTATATAAAGGGGCGGGGCTGGCGGGACAGGACTCTGCGCGCGCACCAGGCGAAGCCGCACGAGGCACTTACCAGCCACCAACACCCGAGAACACCCGAAGCCGCCCGCACGCCTGCCATGTCTTGGGACGATTACATCGGGAATCTTCTGTGCGCCGAGGTGCAGGACGCCTGCATCTGCGGCATCAACCCGGCCTCTGTGTGGGCCGCGAAGCCGGGTGGCGTTCTTAGCAAAGTCACGGTGAGTAGCGGGCGAGGTCCTGTCCGGGAGTGCCTACAGCCTGTGTCCAGGGGGTGTGGCCTTTTTTTGTCTTGTCACCCGTCTCGCCCGCTCTCTGCAGGGTGGGCCCCACTCTGTTAGGGCCCAACAGGATTCCACGGGGCGCCTGTTTCGTGGTTTGGGGTCCCTCTCCTCTCCCCAGTATTTTACCGCTGCTCCTGGTTTTGGGGCTCGGTATTTCCCGGTGTGGTAGTTTTCTGGGGTGTGTGGGGTCACTGGGGGGCTTGTTGTTGGGGTGATATATTTACCTGCTGGGGCTGGTCCATTGCTGTAGTTGGGAAGTTGGTATCGCCCAGTTGGGTGTCCTCCCCTCTAGTGTTTAGGGGCCTGTATCACCCTTTGGGTCTCATGCTGTCCAGGATTTGGGGTCACAGTATTGCCTGGTTTAGTTGTGTCCCCTGGTTGGGTTCTGTACTGTACTATTTGGGGTGTCATGGTATTGCCTGGTTGGGTCTCACCCTATGTAGTGTTTGGGGTAACAGTATTGCTGTTTTGGGTCTAGTTTGCTTGTATTTGGGGTCACAGTATTGCCTGGTTGGGTCTTGTCCAGTATTTGGGGTCTTGTCCTGTATTTGGGGGTCTTGGTATCGCCTGGTGGGTCTTGTCCAGTCTTTGGGGTCTTGGTATCGCCTGGTTGGGTCTTGTCCAGTCTTGGGGTCTCTGTATTGCCGGTTGGGTCTCGTCCAGTCTTTGGGGTCTCTGTATTGCCGGTTGGGTCTCGTCCAGTCTTTGGGGTCTCTGTATTGCCCGGTTGGGTCTCGTCCTGTCTTTGGGGTCTCTGTATCGCCCGGTTGGGTCTCGTCCTGTCTTTGGGGTCACAGTATCGCCCGGTTGGGTCTTGCCTTGTCCAGTATTTGGGGTCACAGTATCGCCCCGGTTGGGTCTTGCCTTGTCCAGTATTTGGGGTCACAGTATCGCCCAGTTGGGTCTCGCCTTGTCCTGTATTTGGGGTCTCGGTATCGCCCGGTTGGGTCTCGCCTTGTCCTGTATTTGGGGTCTCGGTATCGCCCGGTTGGGTGTCATTCTCTGGTTTTTGGTGTCATGCTGTTGCCCTGCAGCAGGGTTTGGGGTGCTGTGTATCTTGTGGTTTGCGGTTTGAATGTAGCTGAGCTGTGTTTGCGCAGGGTGCTGAGTCTGCCACATGTGGATGGTTGTAGTGATATCCGCTGGGTGTTATACTTCCTGTGGCTGCAGCGCTCACCTCCCTGCAGGAGCTGCACTTCCTCTTTCCCCTCCTGCCGTATACTGGTGGAGATGGGCCCTCTGTGCTGGTCGGAGGGCCCTTCGTGGTTTGGTTGTTAGAAAGCTTCCATCTGGGCCCCTGGAATGTACCTGGAGGGTTAATAGGGGGCACTGAGCAGGTGATGGGCACATGTGGCCCCTGGTGGTGTCTCTGGGGCTCTTGTTTATAAGGAGTCTGATGTAGAGCCTTCATGTGATGAGGTCCTGATAAGGGTAGTAGTTACAGAATGCATGCCCTGCGGGGGGGGGAGGGGAGTGGAGGTGCATGCCCTGTGTGTGTGGAGGTGCATGCCCTGCGGGGGTGGGGGGGGTGTAGGTGCCTGCAGTAGTTGTGGGCTACTGGGGTGTCTCTAGGGATGCTGTGAGACAGATGTGCACCAGGTGCTGGTAGTGGAGGGGCATTCATGGGGGTTGTGGGGTGCTGAGACATGGGTGGAGGGGTGGGCATGCCTTTCGTGGGGCGGCGGTGGAGGGGTGGGCATGCCTTTCGTGGGGCGGCGGTGGAGGGGTGGGCATGCCTTTCGTGGGGCGGCGGTGGGAGGGGTGGGCATGCCTTTCGTGGGGCGGCGGTCATGCCTCTTGTGGAGGGGCGGGGCATGCCTCTCGTGGGGCGGCAGTGGAGGGATGGGCATGCCTCTCGTGGGGCAGTGGAGGGATGGGCATGCCTCTCGTGGGGCAGTGGAGGGGTGGGCGTGCCTCTCGTGGGGCAGTGGAGGGGTGGGCGTGCCTCTCGTGGGGCAGTGGAGGGGTGGGCGTGCCTCTTGTGGGGCGGTCGAGGGGGTGGGCATGCCTTTCGTGGAGGGGTGGGCATGCCTTTCGTGGAGGGTGGGCATGCCTTTCGTGGAGGGGTGGGCATGCCTTTCGTGGAGGGGTGGGCATGCCTTTCGTGGAGGGGTGGGCATGCCTCTCGTGGAGGGGTGGGCATGCCCCGCGTGGGGCGGCGGTGGAGGGGTGGGCATGCCCCGCGTGGGGCGGCGGTGGAGGGGTGGGCATGCCCCGCGTGGGCGGCGGTGGAGGGGTGGGCATGCCTTTCGTGGAGGGGTGGGCATGCCCCGCGTGGGGCGGCGGTGGAGGGTGGGCATGCCTTTCGTGGAGGGACGGGCATGCCTCTTGTGGAGGGGTGGGCATGCCTTTAAGTGGAGGGTGGTCTTGCCCTGCGGGGGCGGCGGTGGAGGGGTGGGCATGCCCCTCGTGGGCGGCGGTGGAGGGGTGGGCATGCCTTTCGTGGGGCGGTCGAGGGGTGGGCATGCCTTTAGTCGAGGGGTGGGCATGCCTTTCGTGGAGCGGGCATGCCTCTTGTGGAGGGGTGGGCATGCCTTTAGTGGAGGGGTGGTCTTGCCCTGCGTGGGGCGGCAGTGGAGGGGTGGGCATGTCTTTCATGGAGCGGCGGTGGAGGGGTGGTCTTGCCCCTGCGTGGAGCAGCAGTGGAGGGTGGGCATGCTCTGCGCGCTCTGTGACTGATGTGTCGGGGGCTGTGCACAGCTGGAGTCGTCCTCGGTGCAGCAGCTGCTTTGCCTATAAAAGGATAAGAGCGCAGTAATAGGAAGCCGTGAAGGGGAAGTGCGGGCGGCTCGCCTTACAGGAAGTGACGAGGCCTCTTCCTCTGTGGTTTGGCCTCACCTAGGAGGCAGATGAAGGGTTAATGGCAGTATATTGGGGGAGCGCCGTCACTTCTAGTGATGTCACCGGCATTCCTGTGCAGAGCGCCGGAGGATGGCTTCTTAAAGGGCCGGTGATCTGCTGCCTCCGGGCTCCGCTTCCAGTAGCTGACACCAGTGAGCAGTGGTCCCCGGTGCAGTGAGCAGTGGTCCCCGGTGGTCCGGCTCTGGTGGCTTCATGCCGATGCCAGGGTGACCTTGATGTCATGTGGAAAGCTTGTGAGTGTCTCCTGGGCATTGTTTGCCACACTGAGCCTGGCATCCGGCTGCTGCACATGGTGGAGGCCGTGAGTCAGTGTCTGTAAGAGCTGCGGTGACTCACCCCTCAGACAGGTGTGCCCCTGCCAGTCCTGGTGCCCGCCTGGGGGAGCCAAGCCTCTGTGGGGGTGTGCAGATATTAGAGAGGAGCAGTATATGTACTGGGGGCGGCCATATACTACAGGGGTCTGGACTGGGGGCGGCCGTATACTACAGGGGTCTGGACTGGGGGCGTCCATATACTACAGGGGTCTGGACTGGGGGCGGCCGTATACTACAGGGGTCTGGACTGGGGGCAGCCATGTACTACAGGGGTCTGGACTGGGGGGTGGCCATATACTACAGGGGTCTGGACTGGGGGCGTCCATATACTACAGGGGTCTGGACTGGGGGCAGCCATGTACTACAGGGGTCTGGACTGGGGGGTGGCCATATACTACAGGGAGGATACAGGGGTCTGGACTGGGGGCGGCCATGTACTACAGGGAGGATACAGGGGTCTGGACTGGGGGCAGCCATGTACTACAGGGGTCTGGACTGGGGGGTGGCCATATACTACAGGGAGGATACAGGGGGCGGCCATATACTACAGGGAGGATACAGGGGGTGGCCATATACTACAGGGAGGTTACAGGGGCGGCCAATATACTACAGGGAGGATACAGGGGTCTGGACTGGGGGTGGCCATATACTACAGGGAGGATACAGGGGGCGGCCATATACTACAGGGAGGATACAGGGGGTGGCCATATACTACAGGGAGGTTACAGGGGGCGGCCATATACTACAGGGAGGATACAGGGGTCTGGACTGGGGGTGGCCATATACTACAGGGAGGATACAGGGGGTGGCCATATACTACAGGGAGGTTACAGGGGGCGGCCATATACTACAGGGAGGATACAGGGGGTGTCCATATACTACAGGGAGGATACAGGGGGTGGCCATATACTACAGGGAGGTTACAGGGGGCGGCCATATACTACAGGGAGGATACAGGGGGTGTCCATATACTACAGGGAGGATACAGGGGGTGTCCATATACTACAGGGAGGATACAGGGGGTGGCCATATACTACAGGGAGGTTACAGGGGGCGGCCATATACTACAGGGAGGATACAGGGGGTGTCCATATACTACAGGGAGGATACAGGGGGTGTCCATATACTACAGGGAGGATACAGGGGGTGGCCATATACTACAGGGAGGATACAGGGGGCGGCCATATACTACAGGGAGGTTACAGGGGGCGGCCATATACTACAGGGAGGATACAGGGGGTGTCCATATACTACAGGGAGGTTACAGGGGGTGTCCATATACTACAGGGAGGATACAGGGGCTCTGGACTGGGGGTGGCCATATACTACAGGGAGGATACAGGGGGCGGCCATATACTACAGGGAGGATACAGGGGTCTGGACTGGGGGCGGCCATATACTACAGGGAGGATACAGGGGTCTGGACTGGGGGCGGCCATGTACTACAGGGAGGATACAGGGGGCGGCCATGTACTACAGGGAGGATACAGGGGGTGGCCATATACTACAGGGGTCTGGACTGGGGGCGGCCGTGTAGTACGGGGCTCTGGACTGGGGGCGTGCACATACCCTGCATTCCTGGGACCTGATGGGACAGGCCCTGAGCTCCTCCAGCTGCTGCGGCTCCGGGGGGAGGACTCAGGTGTGAGCGCTGCTCCGGGGGCTCCTCTGCTGGGTTTGGCACTTTTGGGGCCTGCTCCCATCCATGTGAATGGGATGTGACACTGTTGGTCTTCACTACATGTGGTGCACTACAACTCCCAGCATGCCTTGACATCCTGGTCAGTGTTTCCTCTGGGTTCAGGTTGTACAGTCTTGGTTCATGGGGTGGATCTGCTGAGACTTCCTGCTCCAGTCACCTCCGGAGCTGCGAGCGCTGTCTGCGTCCTCTCATCTGCCGCTCTCTCTCTTCAGGCAGCGGAGATCGCGGCTTTGGCTGCTGACGATCACAGTGCTTTCTACGTAAATGGTCTGACGCTCGGGGGCGTGAAGTGCGGCCTGATCAGAGACAACTTCAACGATTCCTACACGATGGATGTCAGGACAAAGACGACAGGGGAAGGGTCAACGTTCACCATAACTATTGCCAAAACGTGTAGAGGTAGGTGCTCGCCCCTCCTGTAGCGCTGGCCCTCTCACCTGCTCACCCCTCCTGTAGCTGTGGACATCCTGTGCCCCCCCTCTGCCACTCCTGTGGCCCTGCTCTGTCCCTCCTGTAGCTGTGGACCTCCTGTGGCCCCCCCTCTGCCCCTCCTGTAGCTGTGGACCTCCTGTGGGCCGCCCCCCCTCTGCCCCTCCTGTAGCTGTGGACCTCCTGTGGGCCGCCCCCCCTCTGCCCCTCCTGTAGCTGTGGACCTCCTGTGGCCCCCCCCTCTGCCCCTCCTGTAGCTGTGGCCCCCCCCCTCTGCCCCTCCTGTAGCTGTGGACCTCCTGTGGCCCCCCCCTCTGCCCCTCCTGTAGCTGTGGACCTCCTGTGGCCCCCCCCCTCTGCCCCTCCTGTAGCTGTGGACCTCCTGTGGGCCCCCCCCCTCTGCCCCTCCTGTAGCTGTGGCCCTCCTGTGGGCCCCCCCTCTGCCCCTCCTGTAGCTGTGGGCCCCCCCTCTGCCCCTCCTGTAGCTGTGGGCCCCCCCTCTGCCCCTCCTGTAGCTGTGGCCCTCCTGTGGGCCCCCCCTCTGCCCCTCCTGTAGCTGTGGACCTCTCACCCCCTCTGCCCCTCCTGTAGCTGTGGCCCTCTCGCCCCCTCTGCCCCTCCTGTGGCCCCCCTCTGCCCCTCCTGTAGCTGTGGCCCTCTTGCCCCCCTCTGCCCCTCCTGTGGCCCCCCTCTGCCCCTCCTGTAGCTGTGGCCCTCCTGTGGCCCCCTCTGCCCCTCCTGTAGCTGTGGCCCTCTCACACCCTCTGCCCCTCCTGTAGCTGTGGCCCCCCTCTGGACCTCCTGTGGCCCCCCTCTTCTGCCCCTCCTGTAGCTGTGGACCTCCTGTGGCCCTTCCTGTGGGCCCCCCCCTCTGCCCTTCCTGTGGCCCCCCCCTCTGCCCCTCCTGTAGCTGTGGACCTCCTGTGGCCCCCCTCTGGACCTCCTGTGGCCCCCCCCTTCTGCCCCTCCTGTAGCTGTGGCCCTGCTCTGACCCGTTTCTCTCTCCTGCAGCTTTTGTGATGGTGATGGGAGGAGAGGGCGTCCACGGCGGGACAGTCAATGCTAAAGCACACGCCATGGCGAAGTACCTGCGAGATCAAAACATGTGAAGCCTCCATTACTACTGATCAGCTGCCAACACCGGACCAACCAATGATGTCTCCCTCCCCCGCCCCTCTTTTGGTTTTTTAGCACTCGGTTTTGCCCCGGTCATCACAATGAACGATTTTTTTTTTTTTTTTTCCAGGAAAGAAAGTAAAATTTATATCTGATTTAAGAATAAAAAAAAAAATGCCATAAATGTTGTGTGGGCGTCATGTGTCAGCAGGGGCCCCTCTGGGCAGCTTTAGGGGCCCTACCTAACCTGCATTTATCTTACAAAGTTCTGTGCTGTGACGCTTTGTGGCCCCCATGACAACACTTGGTCACTGCCTGGATAAAAATATGGGGGTGGCGGGCCTAGTGATGAGGACAGGAAGTGTTGTCATGTGGTCACAGGCTGGGCGGATCCTGGAGCAGAGGGGGTGTGGCCACAGCATGTGTACAGTATAAGGGACCCTATGCCCCCTCTTCCCATTACACTGATACCTTTATGAGAAGGGTGGAGCATCAGACTCCAACCAATAACATGCTGCTGATGTACAGAGATGGGCGTCGCCTTAAGCACCATCCTCTGGGAGCATTGCCTCCTGCTGGTTGTCACCTGTCACTGCAGTCTCCTCATCCAGGACTGGACTGGTGTGCTCTGCACTCGACTGGTGGTAGTGTGGCCTGGCAGCTGCCCTCTATTGTGCGGTTATCGGCTTTGTTTACTTTCTGGGCCGCCCCGTTATACACTGGACTCCGCTGGGAACGCCAGTCATGTTAACACTTCATTTCCCTGGCACGCCCTGACCACTAAGTGATTGTCATAGTAAACACACTCACTGTTACCAGGCAGCTGCTTTGTTAGGACTGAATAAAGCTTTGAATTTCAGGATATAAAAAAAAAGTTGCCCATAGCTCTTGAAAAACAAAAGCTGGTTGCTATGGGTGACATGGCAGCGCCCCCTAGAGTGCAGGCTGAGAAAATGGAGGGGATATAATGTGGTCACAGCCGGAGCAGCAGAACTGTTCTGGTGGGGAATGAGCAGCTCTGGCTGTGACTGGAGTATAGAAGTAAGAAATGAGCCGGATATCACCTGAGTCTCATAACAGGACTGACTGCAGCTCCGGCTGTGACTGGAGTATAGAAGTAAGAAATGAGCCAGATAGCACTAGTGTCATAACAGGACTGACTGCAGCTCCGGCTGTGACTGGAGTATAGAAGTAAGAAATGAGCCAGATAGCACTAGTGTCATAACAGGACTGACTGCAGCTCTGGCTGTGACTGGAGTATAGAAGTAAGAAATGAGCCGGATAGCACTAGTGTCATAACAGAACTGACTGCAGCTCCGGCTGTGACTGGAGTATAGAAGTAAGAAATGAGCCGGATAGCACTAGTGTCATAACAGAACTGACTGCAGCTCTGGCTGTGACTGGAGTATAGAAGTAAGAAATGAGCCGGGTAGCACTAGTGTCATAACAGGACTGACTGCAGCTCTGGCTCTGACTGGAGTATAGAAGTAAGAAATGAGCTGGGTAGCACTAGTGTCATAACAGGACTGACTGCAGCTCCGGCTGTGAATGGAGGATTCATGGAGACCGCTCTGGTCGTGACTGGAGTATAGAAGTAACAAATGAGCCGGATAGCACTAGTGTCATAACAGGACTGACTGCAGCTCTGGCTGTGAATGGAGGATTCATGGAGACCGCTCTGGTTGTGACTGGAGTATAGAAGTAACAAATGAGCTGGATATCACCTGAGTCTCATAACAGGACTGACTGCAGCTCTGGCTGTGAATGGAGGATTCATGGAGACTGCTCTGGTTGTGACTGGAGTATATGATGTGTAATAAATGAGCAGAGTATCTCCTGAGTCTCAGAACTGACTGCAGCTCTGGCTGTGAATGGAGGATTCATGGAGACCGCTCCGGCTGTGACTGGAGTATAGAAGTAAGAAATGAGCCGGATAGCACTAGTGTCATAACAGGACTGACTGCAGCTCCGGCTGTGACTGGAGTATATGATGTGTAATAAATGAGCAGAGTATCTCCTGAGTCTCATGACTGACTGCAGCTCTGGCTGTGAATGGAGGATTCATGGAGACCGCTCTGGTTGTGACTGGAGTATATGATGTGTAATAAATGAACAGGATATCTCCTGAGTCTCAGAACTGACTGCAGCTCTGGCTGTGAATGGAGTATAGAAGTAAGAAATGAGCCGGGTAGCACTAGTGTCATAACAGGACTGACTGCAGCTCTGGCTGTGAATGGAGGATTCATGGAGATCGCTCCGGCTGTGACTGGAGTATATGATGTGTAATAAATGAGCCAATACTCCGCAGAGAAGGCAGCACTCCAAAAAATGATGTCCTTTATTCAGCCAACGTTTCATCTGCTCAGTGCGGCCATTTTCAAGCATCCAGACGTGGTAGACGTCCACAATTAACAGCAATTTATCAATAAAACTTCAGTCAGAACATTATACCGTCCGTAGTGCAATCCTAAAACTGACATAATATTCATATAAAGTGCGGCGCCTAACAAAAATATGTAATTATGTGAATATTCCTGGGGTGACGCGAGCAGTGCCCCCAGAACATGACTTATACAGTCACCTGGTGTGTAGAGTCCAGAACTATAGATCCACCATCACACAGCTGCAGGGAGGAGGTCACATGACCCACGCCCCCGGAGATCAGGTGACCCTACATCCTCCTCTACTGGCAGCGCATGCGCTCAAACAAAAAAAGGGGGGAGGTGGGAGGAATTAATGTGCGCAAATCATAAACGCGATGGGTTCAAATGTCGCACCAACTGATGTCAATATTTTTATGGCCCGGATGGAGGAAACTGCCGACTTCTCTCATGTACCGCGGTGGTGGAGATACATAGACGACATTTTCCTCATCTGAACAACTACAGGAGTCTTGTTTTTCTTAACACAGTTGACGCTGATACTCGTTCACTGTCACATGTTCAGAGACTTCAATTCCATTTTTGGACACCTTGGCGTTTAGAGGCCAATAAATTGAAAAAGTGATTTATTTAGGAAAGAGACGGATGGGAACAGTAAGGTCCGCTGTACAATCCCTACCCTTTAGCCAGATGCTGAGGGTTCAGAGGATTGTAGATCGTGAACAGAGACGAGATGAGCGCTAGATTTAGGGCTGGTGGTTATCCATACCTCATCGCTGAAAGGTCACTACTAGGGATGTTACCCCGGATCGGTCCGGATCTTCCAGTGCCCAGACATTTCAAAGAGTGAATTAACTTCGATTTTCCATTGTTGACCATGTCCCTGCCCCGCGTCCAGGGGGTGGCAGAGAGCTCATATTGAAAGGACGTGAGGTGGAGATCAGTAGATTACATCTCTGCATCCTAAGGGGCTTAATAGTCATTTTTCACTAAAGGCTTTTAGTTAAATCTCCAGGACCCTTGTTGGTCCACTTCCTCAGCAGTATACTTAAAGGGGTATTCCCACCTCACACATGTAGTTTGTACAGTTAGATATAGCCATACTAATATTATTACTAATAGAATGTATTTATATAAAATGTACCATTTAGAAGATTTCCCTATTTGTATATCCATTGTCCCACACACATCAGTCAGGCTGTTGCCCCTGGTTACAGCCACCACAGCCATGTAGTGGTGGTCAGCTTGCTGTTGTTCAAACCCGCTCTGAGGTAACTGCTGTATTGTGAGCGCACATTACATGAACATGCGGAGACACATCTTAGGGGACTTTCACATTTGCGTTTTGGACACTACCAGTCCTATACACAATGGTCAGGATCCGTCCAAAACGCAGACTTTATAAACGGATCCTGCTCCATAGAGATGAATTGATCTTGGAACAGGATCCGTTTCTCTGCGTTTTGGAAGCGCAGACAAAAATGCTACAACCCTAAGATGTGTCTCCGCATGTTCATGTAATGTGCGTTCACAATACAGCAGTTACCTCAGAGCAAGCCGGCCACCACTACTACATGGCCGCGGTGGCCGTAACCAGGGGCAACGGCCTGACTGATGTGTGTGGGACAATGGATATACAAATAGGGAAATCTTCTAAATCGTACATTTTATATAAATCCATCCTATTAGTAATAATACTGGTATGGCTATATCTAACTATACAAGCTACATCTGTGAGGTGGGAATACCCCTTTAAAGGGGTTCTCCGGGAATTAACAAACTGAAAATACTTAAATATTACTTTATTATAAATATATTCCCAAATACCTTTCATTAGTTATAATGGTTCATTTTGTCTAGGGAACAATCATTAGGAAAAACAAAATGGTCGCCATCCTGTTAGTCCACACAAATCCTGTCATGTCCTCTACTTCATGTCTCTTCATGATCTCCATTCCTACAGAGATTCAGCTGAAGATCTTATCAGCTGTATTCAGGATCATAGTCCCTGACGAGCAGAGAGGAGGATGAGGCAGCTCTTTACCTCAGTGTTGTGAAGTAACTTGTCCTCCTGTGTGATTAGGACAGGTTCTGTGTGCACTAATAGGACGGCGGCCATTTTAATTCTTCTAATCATTGCTCCCCACACAAAACAAACCATTATAACTAATGAAAGGTATTTGGGAATATATTTATTATAAAGTGATATTTAAGTATTTTCATTTTCTTAATTACTGGAGAACCCCTTTAAGTGTTTTTTCTACTATGAAGATGGTTTTATATTTCTAATAGTTTTTTCTTTTTTTAGACACATTTTCCTGATGTTGGCTCTTTTCCACTCTTTAGGTGCCCCCCATGTAGATGAACTACGCTTGGGGTGTCGCGCCCGTTATGGAACTTTTGGTGGCTGTGGGGCTTATGGGTCCTATTATTTTACAATATTGGACTCATTTGGGCGCTTCATGTCATTAACCGCTGCTGCAGTCTCCATAAGGTTGACGCTGTTCACACCACTAGGTTAAGTCCATGTGGTTGTGATCTTCGGACCAGTACTCAGACGATTGCGCTGTTATGATTTGCGCACATTAATTCTTAATCTTTATTTCGTATTTTGTGACTAAAGGATTCTCAGAGACGGCTCCGGCTGTGACTAGAGGATTCTCAGAGACGGCTTCGGCTGTGACTAGAGGATTCTCAGAGACGGCTTCCGGCTGTGACTAGAGGATTCTCAGAGACGGCTCCGGCTGTGACTAGAGGATTCTCAGAGACGGCTCCGGCTGTGACTAGAGGATTCTCAGAGACGGCTCCGGCTGTGACTAGAGGATTCTCAGAGACGGCTCCGGCTGTGACTAGAGGATTCTCAGAGACGGCTCCGGCTGTGACTAGTGGATTCTCAGAGACTGCTTCGGCTGTGACTAGAGGATTCTCAGAGACGGCTCCGGCTGTGACTAGAGGATCTCAGAGACGGCTCCGGCTGTGACTAGAGGATTCTCAGAGACGGCTCCGGCTGTGACTAGAGGATTCTCAGAGACGGGCTTCGGCTGTGACTAGAGGATTCTCAGAGACGGCTCCGGCTGTGACTAGAGGATTCTCAGAGACGGCTTCGGCTGTGACTAGAGGATTCTCAGAGACGGCTCCGGCTGTGACTAGAGGATTCTCAGACATGGCTCCGGCTGTGACTAGAGGATTCTCAGAGACGGCTCCGGCTGTGACTAGAGGATTCTCAGAGACGGCTTTGGCTGTGACTAGAGGATTCTCAGAGACGGCTCCGGCTGTGACTAGAGGATGAGACGTGCAGCTCGGGAGGATCACTCCAGGGATATAATCACTACGTTATTACGGCCTCGGGTGGAGCCGGGACACCGGTTATTACAGCGGTGACTCAGTCCTGGCTCTACCCCGGTTATTACATGTGCCGCGCCCGAGCCGCCATCTTGTGCCTCTCTGGGGGCGACTATACTAAAACGTGAGCGGCGGACAGAGGAGGCGCAGAGACTGCGATCGTTAGGAAATGTCATTTATATAAAACCTGTACAGGAAATTAGATAAAGATTAATTACAGTGCGGGGAGCACCACCCCCATCATCCCCACTACCGCCTCATTAATTCCACAGATGGCAGAAAGCGAAGGCTGCTAGGAAGAAACCAAATCACATCAGAAGGGAGACAACCACCATCATCATCATCACACGGTGCTACCGGGGGGAGGGGAATGTGTCAGTCACAGAGCAGGGGATTATGGGTACTGGGCATCATGTGACAGTGAGGTGGGCGGAGCCTCACACAACTATCGCTGTGGTGGTCGTCCCCTGCTCCCCGCCTTGTGTCACCGGGGATTCATCCATGCTCCCAAAAGTGGGAGAAGGTCGCAGCAGAGGCGTCCGCTCGTTTTCGCTTTCATCCGCGGCGCGCTCGCTGTCAGCCGCTCCGCCATCATCGGAGTCCGAGTCGTCTTCAGAGCGCAGGACGCGGCACTTACAGATGGGACAGCTCCGCTTGGTTTTCGTCAGCCAGGGGTCAATACAGCTGCAGTGATAGGCTGCGACGAGAGGAGACAACATGAGGGCACGCCCCCAAAAACATCCCACAGACGACGCCCCCCGACGGAAGATGTGTGGTCTCCCTGACTGCAGCGTGTTCCTCTAGAATACTCACCATGCGAACACGGAAGAACGCGCAGCTTGTCGCCCTCCTCGTATTCCTCCAGGCAGATGGCGCACACGTCGTACTCGTCACCTGCCGACAAGTAAAACATTTACTGCCATAGACTGTCTGTATAATAAAACGACTGGTCACATGACTCTCCACACAACACACCCGGATGAGCGTTAGACTCCAGGATGTGCAGTGAGCTCCCTCTGGTGGTCAGCATGGTAACTGCGCCTCCATAGAACAGGTAAACATGGAGGCCACAGGGCAAAGAGCTGTAAATACCTGAGATAAGGAGGATCCTGACCGTTAACCCTCAGCTGACGCCCTCCCCCCCACCCTGCCATAAGTTACGCTCACCCTTCTTGAACTTGTGGATGGGGATCTTCTTCAGTTGATCCTTGGTCAGCCGATTCTTCCGCAGCTTCTTCCTGTGCTGCACGCAGCGCACAATCTACAAGGAAAGGGGAGGAGAAAATAACAGGAACCTGCGGCAGGACCACAAGTCCCAGCAAACCCACACCAGACAGTAGACAGGCGGCCAGCGCCAGCATGGGACTCACCATGACGGTGCACATGACGATGATGATGATCACCACGACAACGATGAAGGGGATGAAGTAATAACCGAGATTAAAGGGATACTCCGGGAGCAGGAAGACGTGAGCGCTGCAGAAAGAGAGAGAGGAGCGTCAGAGCGGGCGAGGACCCTGCCACCACACCCGGGGCGCCAATACTTACTTCTTGTAGTAGGTGAACTTCTCAGAGAGATTCTTCCCAGCGCTCGCTCCCGTAAACACCGAGGGGATGGTGATCTGACTGCGGATGTGCTCTGCGGGGGAGGAGCAAGAAGAGCGGGAGTGAGGAGCAGAAGGAAACGGGGAGAGAGACGAGAGGAGCGTCGAGAAAGGGGGAGGGAGAGAAAGACGAGAAGGAGCGTCGAGAAGGGGGAGAGAGAGACGAGAGAGCGTCGAGAAAGGGGAGAGAGAGAGACGAGAGAGGAACGTCGAGAAAGGGGGAGAGAGAGAGACGAGAGGAACGTCGAGAAAGGGGGAGGGGAGAGAGAGAACGAGAGAGAGAGAGACGAGAGGAACGTCGTCGAGAAGGGGGAGAGAGAGAGAGACGAGAGGAACGTCGAGAAAGGGGGAGAGAGAGAGAGAGAGAGACGAGAGGAACGTCGAGAAAGGGGAGAGAGAGAGAGAGAGACGAGAGGAGCGTCGAGAAAGGGGGAGAGAGAGAGAGAGAGACGAGAAAGGAGCGTCGAGAAAGGGGGAGAGAGAGAGAGAGACGAGAGGAAGCGTCGAGAAAGGGGGGAGAGAGAGAGAGAGACGAGAGGAGCGTCGAGAAAGGGGGAGAGAGAGAGAGACGAGAGGAGCGTCGAGAAGGGGGGGAGAGAGAGAGACGAGAGGAACGTCGAGAAAGGGGGAGAGAGAGAGAGACGAGAGGAGCGTCGAGAAAGGGGGAGAGAGAGAGAGACGAGAGGAGAGCGTCGAGAAAGAGGGAGAGAGAGAGAGAGACGAGAGGAGCGTCGAGAAAGGGGGAGAGAGAGAGAGAGACGAGAGGAGCGTCGAGAAAGGGGGAGAGAGAGAGAGAGAGACGAGAGGAGCGTCGAGAAAGGGGGAGAGAGAGAGAGAGACGAGACGGAGAGCGTCGAGAAAGAGGGGAGAGAGAGAGAGAGAGGAGCGAGAGGAGCGTCGAGAAAGGGGGAAGAGAGAGAGAGAGACGAGAGGAGCGTCGAGAAAGGGGGAGAGAGAGAGAGACGAGAAGGAGCGTCGAGAAAGGGGGAGAGAGAGAGAGACGAGAGGAGCGTCGAGAAAGGGGGAGAGAGAGAGAGAGAGAGCGAGAGGAGCGTCGCGAGAAAGGGGAGAGAGAGAGAGACGAGAGGAGCGTCGAGAAAGGGAGAGAGAAAGAGAGAACGAGAGGAGCGTCGAAAAAGGAGAGAGAGAGAGACGAGAGGAGCGTCGAGAAAAGGGGAGAGAGAGAGAGAGAGAGGAGCGTCGAGAAAGGGGGAGAGAGAGAGAGAAGGAGAGAGGAGCGTCGAGAAAGGGGAGAGAGAGAGAGAGACGAGAGGAAGCGCGTCGAGAAAGGGGAGAGAGAGACGAGAGGAGCGTCGAGAAAGGGGGAGAGAGAGAGACGAGAGGAGCGTCGAGAAAGGGGGAGAGAGAGAGAGACGAGAGGAGAGACGTCGAGAAAGGGGGGAGAGAGAGAGAGAGAGAGAGAGAGAGAGCGATCGAGAAAGGGGAGAGAGAGAGAGAGAGAGAGACGAGAGGAGCGAGAGAAAGGAGAGAGAGAGACGAGAGGGAGCGTCGAGAGAGAGAGAGAGAGACGAGAGGAGCGTCGAGAAAGGGGAGAGAGAGAGAGAGACGAGAGGAGCGTCGAGAAAGGGGGAGAGAGAGAGAGAGAGAGAGAGAGAGACGAGAGGACGTCGAGAAAGGGGGAGAGAGAGAGAGAGAGAGCGAGAGGAGCGTCGAGAAAGGGGAGAGAGAGAGAGAGGAGCGAGAGGAGCGTCGAGAAAGGGGGAGAGAGAGAGAGCGAGAGGAGCGTCGAGAAAGGGGGAGAGAGAGAGACGAGAGGAGCGTCGAGAAAGGGGGAGAGAGAGAGACGAGAGAGCGTCGAGAAAGGGGGGGAGAGAGAGAGAGACGAGAGAGCGTCGAGAAAGGGGGAGAGAGAGAGAGAGAGACGAGAGGAGCGTCGAGAAAGGGGGAGAGAGAAGAGACGAGAGGAAGCGTCGAGAAAGGGGGAAGAGAGAGAGACGAGAGAGCGTCGAGAAAGGGGGAGAGAGAGAGAGAGACGAGAGGAGCGTCGAGAAGGGGGAGAGAGAGAGAGAGACGAGAGAGAGCGTCGAGAAAGGGGGAGAGAGAGAGAGAGACGAGAGGAGCGTCGAGAAAGGGGGAGAAGAGAGAGAGAGACGAGAGGAGCGTCGAGAAAGGGGGGAGAGAGAGAGACGACGAGAGGAGCGTCGAGAAAGGGGGAAGAGAGAGAGAGAAACGAGAGGAGCGTCGAGAAAGGGAGGAGAGAGAGAGAGACGAGAGGAGCGTCGAGAAAGGGGGAGAGAGAGAGAGAGAGTACGAGAGAGCGTCGAGAAGGGGGGAGAGAGAGAAGAGAGACGAGAGGAGCGTCGAGAAAGGGGGAGAGAGAGAGAGAACGAGAGGAGCGTCGAGAAGGGGAGAGAGGAGAGAGACGAGAGGAGCGTCGAGAAAGGGGGAGAGAGAGAGAAGAGACGAGAGGAGCCGTCGAGAAAGGGGGAGAGAGAGGAGAGACGAGAGGAGCGTCGAGAAAGGGGGAGAGAGAGAGAGAGACGAGAGGAGCGTCGAGAAAGGGGGAGAGAGAGAGAGAGACGAGAGGAGCGTCGAGAAAGGGGGAGAGAGAGAGAGAGGAGCGAGAGGAGCGTCGAGAAAGGGGAGAGAGAGAGAGAGAGCGAGAAGGGGGAGCGTCGAGAAAGGGGGAGAGAGAGAGAGAGACGAGAGGAGCGTCGAGAAAGGGGGAGAGAGAGAGAGAGCGAGAGGAGCGTCGAGAAAGGGGAGAGAGAGACGAGAGGTGAGAGAGAGAGAGAGAGAGAGAGACGAGAGGAGCGTCGAGAAGGGGGAGAGAGAGAGACGAGAGGAGCGTCGAGAAAGGGGGAGAGAGAGAGAGCGAGAGGAGCGTCGAGAAAGGGGGAAGAGAAGAGACCGAGAGGAGGTCGAGACGAGAAAAGGGGGAGAGAGAGAGAGAGACGAGAGGAGCGTCGAGAAAGGGGGAGAGAGAGACGACGAGAGGAGCGTCGAGAAAGGAGGAGAGGAGAGAGAGAGACGAGAGGAGCGTCGAGAAAAGGGGGAGAGAGAGACGAGAGAGGAGCGTCGAGAAAGGGGGAGAGAGAGACGAGAGGAGCGTCGAGAAAGGGGGAGAGAGAGACGAGAGGAGCGTCGAGAAAGGGGGAGAGAGAGACGAGAGGAGCGTCGAGAAAGGGGGGGAGAGAGAGACGAGAGGAGCGTCGAGAAAGGGGAAGGAGACGAGAGGACCGTCGAAAGGGAGAGAGAGACGAGAGGAGCGTCGAGAAAGGGGGGAGAGAGAGACGAGAGGAGCGTCGAGAAAGGGGAGAGAGAGACGAGAGGAGCGTCGAGAAAGGGGGAGAGAGAGACGAGAGGAGCGTCGAGAAAGGAGAGAGAGAAGAGGAGCGCGAGAAAGGGGGAGAGAGAGCGAGAGGAGCGTCGAAAAGGGGGAGAGAGAGACGAGAGGAGCGTCGGAGAAAGGGGGAGAGAGAGACGAGAGGAGCGTCGAGAAAGGGGGAGAGAGAGACGAGAGGAGCGTCGAGAAAGGGGGAGAGAGAGAGAGAGCGAGAGGAGCGTGCGAGAAAGGGGAGAGGGAGAGAGAGACGAGAGGAGCGTCGAGAAAAGGGGGAGAGAGAGAGAGAGACGAGAGGAGCGTCGAGAAAGGGGGAGAGAGGAGAGAGAGACGAGAGGAGCGTCGAGAAAGGGGAGAGAGAGACGAGAGGAGCGTCGAGAAAGGGGAGAGAGAGAGACGAGAGGAGCGTCGAGAAAGGGGGAGAGAGAGAGACGAGAGGAGCGTCGAGAAAGGGGGAGAAGAGAGAGAGAGAGACGAGAGAGCGTCGAGAAAGGGGGAGAGAGAGACGAGAGGAGCGTCGAGAAAGGGGGAGAGAGAGAGAGGAGCGAGAAGGAGAGCGTCGAGAAAGGGGGAGAGAGAGACGAGAGGAGCGTCGAGAAAGGGGGAGAGAGAGACGAGAGGAGCGTCGAGAAAGGGGAGAGAAGAGACGAGAGGAGCGTCGAGAAAGGGGAGAGAGAGACGAGAGGAGGAGGAGCGTCGAGAAAGGGGGAGAGAGAGACGAGAGGAGCGTCGAGAAAAGGGGGAGAGAGAGACGAGAGGAGCGTCGAGAAGGGGGAGAGAGAGACGAGAGGAGCGTCGAGAAAGGGGGACGAGAGAGACGAGAGGAGCGTCGAGAAAGGGGAGAGAGAGACGAGAGCGTCGAGAAAGGGGGAGAGAGAGGAGAGGAGCGTCGAGAAAGGGGGAGAGAGAGACGAGAGGAGCGGAGAGAAAGGGGGGGAGAGAGAGAGAGGACGTCGAGAAAGGGGAGAGAGAGACGAGAGGAGCGTCGAGAAAGGGGGGAGAGAGAGAGGAGCGAGAGGAGCGTCGAGAAAGGGGAGAGAGAGAGAGACGAGAGGAGCGTCGAGAAAGGGGAGAGAGAGACGAGAGGAGCGTCGAGAAAGGGGGAGGAGAGGACGAGAGAGCGTCGAAGAAAGGGGAGAGAGAGACGAGAGGAGCGTCGAGAAGGGGGGAGAGAAGAGACGAGAGAGCGTCGAGAAAGGGGGGAGAGAGAGACGAGAGGAGAGACGAGAGGAGCGTCGAGAAGGGGGAGAGAGAGAGAGACGAGAGGAGCGTCGAGAAAAAGGGGGAGAGAGAGAGAAGAGAGACGAGAGGGAGCGTCGAGAAAGGGGGAGAGAGAGACGAGAAGGAGCGTCGAGAAAGGGGGAGAGAGAGAGAGAGAGACGAAGGAGCGGTCGAGAAAGGGGAGAGAGAGACGAGAGGAAGCGTCGAGAAAGGGGGAGAGAGAGACGAGAGGGCGTCGAGAAAGGGGAGAGAGAGCGAGAGGAGCGTCGAGAAAGGGGGAGAGAGAGACGAGAGGAGCGTCGAGAAAAGGGGAGAGAGAGACGAGGCGTCGAGGGGGAGAGAGAGACGAGAGGAGCGTCGAGAAAGGGGGAGAGAGAGAGACGAGAGGAGCGTCGAGAAAGGGGGAGAGAGAGACGAGAGAGCGTCGAGAAAGGGGGAGAGAGAGACGAGAGGAGCGTCGAGAAGGGGGAGAGAGAGACGAGAGACGTCGAGAAGGGGGAGAAGAGAGACGAGAGGAGCGTCGAGAAAGGGGAGAGAGAGAGACGAGAGGAGCGTCGAGAAAGGGGAGAGAGAGACGAGAGGAGCGTCGAGAAAGGGGGAGAGAGAGAGACGAGAGAGCGTCGAGAAGGGGAAGAGAGAAAGAGGGGAGAGAGAGAGACGAGAGGAGCGTCGAGAAAGGGGGAGAGAGAGACGAGAGGAGCGTCGAGAAAGGGGGAGAGAGAGACGAGAGGAGCGTCGAGAAAGGGGAGAGAGAGAGAGAGACGAGAGGAAGCGTCGAGAAAGGGGGAGAGAGAGAGAGAGACGAGAGGAGCGTCGAGAGGGGGAGAGAGAGAGAGAGAGAGAAGAGTCGAGAAAGGGGGAGAGAGAGAGAGAGAGGACGAGAGGAGCGTCGAGAAAGGGGGAGAGAGAGAGACGAGAGGAGCGTCGAGAAAGGGGAGAGAGAGACGAGAGGAGCGTCGAGAAAGGGAAGAGAGAGACGAGAGGAGCGTCGAGAAAGGGGGAGAGGA
>ONZH01002509.1:0-249561 GCA_900303285.1 Rhinella marina
TAAAAAAAAAAAAAAAAAAAAAAAAAAAAAAAAAAAAAAAAAAAAAAAAAAAAAAAATTACGTATTATACTATCCTCCTGATGTATCAAGACTAATAGACTCACGATATACTAGCTCCTATGTACAAGACGTAGTTAACTCGCCTGCTACTGTACAAGAATATAACTACTATATACTGCCTAGTACAAGACTATAACTACTTAATACTACTCTATGTAAAGATATAACTACTATAATACTGCTCCTATGTAAAGAATATAACTACTATAATACTCTGTATGAATATAACTACTATAAATACTATGTACAAGAATATAACTATAATACTATGTACAAGAATATAACTACTATAATACTGCCTCCTTGTACAAGATATATATAAATACTGCTCTATGTATATAACTACTATAATACTGCCTCCTATGTACAAGAATATAACTATACATACTGCTTATGTAAAGAATATATATAATACTGCTTGTATGTACAAGAATATACTCCTTAGATGTATATAACTACTATAATACTGCTGCTATGCTCAAGAATATAACTACTATAATACTGCTCTATGTACCTACTGTACAAGAATATAACTACTATAATCTGCTCCTATGTACAACTATAACTACTATAATACTGCCTCCTATGCTACAAGAATATAACTACCTATAATACTGCTCCTATGACAAGAATATAACTACTATAATAGGCCTACTCATATATACTGCCTCTATGTACAGTATAACTACTATAATACTGCTCCTATGTACAAGAATATAACTACTATAATACTGCTCCTATGTACAAGATAACTCTATAATACTGCCTATGCTACAAGAATATAACTACTATAATACTGCTATGTACAAGAATATAACTACTATAATACTGCCTGCTATGTACAAGAATATAAACTACTACAATAACTGCTGCAAGAATATAACTACTATAATACTGCTCTACTTATGTACAAGTATAACTATATAACTACATATAATACTGCCTGCCTATGTAAAGAATATAACTACTATAATACTGCCCTTGATATACTAAGAATATAACTACTATAATACTGCCTCCTTATGTATGTACAGAATATAACTACTAATATACTGCTCCTGTACAAGAATATAACTACTATAATATGCTCTACTATTGTACAAGATATAACTTACTATATACTGCCTATGTACAAGAATTATAAACTGCCTCCTACTAATACTAACTATGTACTATAATACTATATACCTCCTATGTACAAAATATAACTACTATAATGCGCTATGTACAAGAAATATAACTACTATAATACTGCTCCTATGTACAGAATATAACTACTATAATACTGCTCCTATGTACAAGAATATAACTACTATAATACTGCTCCTATGACAAGAATATAACTACTATAATACTGCCTGCCGATGTTAACTACTAATAATGGACTAATTAACTGCTCCTATGTACGAGAATATAACTACTATAATACTGCCTCCTATGTACAGAATATAACTCCTATATACTGCTCTATGTACAAGAATATAACTACTATAATTACTGCTCCTATGTACAAGAATATAACTACTATATACTACTGTCTATAACTACTATAATACTGCACAGAATATAACTACTATAATGCTCCTATGTACAAGAATATAACTACTATAATACTGCCCTATATACAAGAATATAACTACTATAATACTGCTCCTATGTACAACAAAGAATATAATAACTATAATACTGCCTCCTATGTGTACAAGAATATAACTACTATAATACTGCTCCTGCTATGTACAAGAATATAACTCTATAATACTTGCTCCTATGTACAAGAATATAACTACTATAAATACTGCTCCTATGTACAGAATATAACTACTATAATACTGCTCCTATGTACAAGAATATAAACTACTATAATAACTGCTCCTATGTACAAGAATATAACTACTATATACTGCTCTATACATATAACTGCTCTGCTCCTATGTACAAGAATATAACTACTATAATACTGCCTCCTATGTACAAGAATATAACTACTATAATACTGCTCCTATGTACAAGAATATAACTACTATAATATGCTCCTATGTACAAGAATATAACTACTATAATACTGCTCCTATGTACAAGAATATAACTACTATAATACTGCTCTATGTACAAGATATAACTACTATAATACTGCTCCTATGACAAGAATATAACTACTATAATACTGCCTCTATGTACAAGAATATAACTATATAATACTGCCTGCTATGTACAAGAATATAACTACTATAATACTGCCTCCTATGTACAAGAATATAAACTACTATAATACTGCTCCTATGTACAAAATATAACTACTATAATACTGCTCCTATGTACAAGAATATAACTACTATAATACTGCTCCTATGTACAAGAATATAACTACTATAATACTGCTCCTATGTACAAGAATATAACTACTATAATACTGCTCCTGTATGTACAAGAATATAACTACTATAATACTGCCTCCTATGTACAAGAATATAACTACTATGTACTATAATATATGCTCCTATACAAGAATATAAACTACTATAATACTGCCTCCTATGTACAAGAATATAACTACTATATAATACTGCTCCTATGTACAAGAATATAAACTACTATAATACTGCTCCTATGTACAAGAATATAACTACTATAATACTGCTCCTATGTACAAGAATATAACTACTATAATACTGCTCCTATGTACAAGAATATAACTACTATAATACTGCTCCTATGTACAAGAATATAAACTACTATAATACTGCCTCCTATGTACAAGAAATATAACTACTATAATACTGCCTCCTATGTACAAGACTATAACTACTATAATACTGCCTATGTACAAGAATATAACTACTTATAATACTGCTGCTATGTACAAGAATATAACTACTATAATACTGCTCCTATGTACAAGAATATAACTACTATAATACTGCCTCCTATGTACAAAGAACTATAACTACTATAATACTGCTCCTATGTACAAGAATATAAACTACTATAATACTGCTCCTATGTACAGAATATAACTACTATAATACTATGTACAAGAATATAACTACTATAATACTATCCTATGCTACAAGACTATAAATACTATGTACTATAATACTGCTCCTATGTACAAGAATATAACTACTATAATACTGCTCCTATGTACAAGAATATAACTCCTATAATACTGCCTCCTATGTACAAGAAATATAACTACTATAATACTGCTCCTATGTCCTACTATAATACTGCTCCTATGTACAAGAATATAACTACTATAATACTGCTCCTATGTACATATAACTACTATAATACTGCCTATAATACCTATGTACTAACTACTATATACTGCTCCTATGTACAAGAATATAACTACTATAATACTGCCTACCTATGTACTATGCTATAATAACTATGTACAAGATATAACTACTATTTAATACTGCCTCCTATTACAAGAATATAACTACTATAATACTGCCCTCTATGACAAGAATATAACTACTGCTCCTATAAATACCTCCTATGTACAGAATATAATAATAATACTGCCTCTATGTACAAGAATATAACTACTATAATACTGCTCCTATGCTATGTACAGAAATATAACTACTATAAAGAATACTGCTCCTATGTACAGGAATATAATACTATAATACTGCTCTATGTACAAGAATATAACTACTATAATACTTATGTACAAGAATATAACTACTATAACTGCCTATGTACACTCCTACTATAATACTGCCTTGTACAAGAATATAACTACTATAATACTGCCTCCTATGTACAAGAATATAACTACTATAATACTGCTCCTATGTACAAGAATATAACTACTATAATACTGCTCCTATGTACAAGAATATTATAAATACTATAATACTGCCTCCTATGTACAAGAATAATATAAACTGCTATAATACTGGCTATAATATGCTACCTACTATGAATATAACTAGAACTATAACTACTATAATACTGCCTCCTATGTACAAAGAATATAACTACTATAATACTATGTACAGGAATATAACTACTATAATACTGCTCCTATGTACAAGAATATAACTACTATAATACTGCTCCTCTGTACAATGTGTGGCGGGCTGTGCCCGATGCAGTAGGTGACCCTGGGTCATGGACTCACTTCCTGGTACAGTTTGGCAGAGTCGGGGTGGAAGCGCAGGGCTCGCAGGAATAGTTGTCTCGCGCTCTCAGACGACAGCTGATCCTCAAACTCCCACTTTGCTGCCATGATCCACAGAGCTGGAAGGGAGGATAGCGAGGTTTAGGGGGAGTGGGAGTTAGGGGGCAGGTTTAGGGCTGTTTCACACCATAACATATATATAATCATGTGTGTCTCTGCTTGACCTAACTGCCACATAAAGCTGTCAGTATAATGCTGTAGCAGTAAGGTCAGGCAGAGACACACAGCATTATAAATCAGTATTACGCCGTGCACTCCTGTAAGTCCAGAACGGAGGGTCATGCTCCCACACGGAGCGAGATTCCCTGGTGTGGGAGGAGGGGCTCGGGGCGCCCCAGGAGGCGGCGGGGGGCCCCCAGGAGGCAGGCTCGGCGGGGGGGCGGCGGGGGCGGTCGGCGGGGCGGCCAGGAGGGGGCATGCCGGCGGGGCGTGCCCAGGAGGCAGGGCTCGGCGGGGTTACCTGGTTTATCGGGGTGCACAGCCAGGAGGGAGGAGAAGATGCGGCTCAGCTGCTGTTTACAGTTCTGAAATGGAGAAGCGGCAGAGTCAGAGTCTACACGGCGGACAGCCACTTAGCAGTAAGATGGCGGAGACACTCACCCACTTCTTACAGAAGGCCACGTGAGACAGCCACAGCTGCAGATCCTCCTACAAGACAAAAGCCAGGGGATCAGACTCCCACCAGGCAGACTACCACTCCCAAGAGGCTCAGCATCACTTACCTTCCACTTGCTGGTGGCTCGTCTGAAGAGCTCATGGATCCGCTGAAGGATGACATACTCAATCTCCTCCTTCTTAAAGGTGTATCCGATGCGCTGAAGGGAACAGACCGACCAATCACTGGCTCTGTCACTGACCCCGCCCCTGCAGAGCCGCTGACCATGTGGCCACTTACCTGTCGCCTCTTCTTCAGTAGCTCCAGGTAGTTTATCTCATACTGTAATGCAGAGAGAGCAGAGGTGAGTACAGGAGGTGAGGGGGCTGCGGAGGATCACTCCCACCAGACACTCACCTGGATATATTGGAGGTAGTCCTCCTTCTCCGCGGTCCTCCTCTTCAGCTTATACTCCAGTGCCGTCACCTTCTTGATCACCGCCCTGCAGAGAGCAGAGGTTAGGGACCCGAGAATGAGCAGAGCAGGGGCCCCGCTGGAGCCGGCATCCCGGGCCTCACCTGGCTTCCTTCCGGTGAAGACCGACTCTCCCAGCTGCTGGAGCTCGGGATCTGGTTCTCCACCCGGCGCTGCACAAACTCTGCCATGCTGTTCTACAGCTCCGAGGCGTCACTTCCGGCTGTTCTCACGTGGGAGAACTACCTCCTCCTCCTTCTCCACCTGTGGGCGCTATAGCCTTCTTCTTCGGCGCTCCTGTCGGCACTCTATCTTTCTCCTGTCTGCGCTCTATCCTCCTTCTTCTCCTCTACCTGCGGCTCTCTATCGTCTTCACACTTCCGGTTTTGGTTATCTGGTTCTAAAGATGCCGTACGCCAACCAGCCTACTGTGCGGATCACGGAGCTCACCGAAGAAAACGTGAAATTTGTGGTGGAGAACACGGACTGGCGTGAGAAACAAACCTTCTGACTGCTCCCCCCCCCGTATACCTCTGACCTGCTGCTCCCCCCCTCCCGTATATCTGACTGTGCTCCCGCCTCCTGACTGACCTCCTGACTGACTGCTCCCCTCCTCTCTGACTGCCCCCCTCTGTATACTCCTGACTGACATACTCCTGCTTATACCTCCGACTGACTGCTCCCCCTGTATACTGACTGACTGCTGCCCCCTCTGTATCTCCTGACTGACTGCTCCCCCCTCTGTATACCTCCTGACTGACTTCCCCCCTCTGTACCTTGACTGCTCCCCTCTGTATACCTCCTGACTGACTGCTCCCCCCCTGTATCTCCTGACTGACTGCTCCCCCTGTATACCTCCTGACTGACTGCTCCCCTCGATATGTTGCTGACTCTCCCCCCTGACTGGACTGCTCTCCAGACTGACTGCTCCCCCCTCGTATACCTCCTGACTGACTGCTCCCCCTGTACCTCCTGACTGACTGCTCCCCCCTGCTGATACCCCCCCCCCCTGTATACCTCCTGACTGACTGCTCCCCCCTCTGACTGAATCTCCTGACTGCTCCCCCTCTGTATATCTCCTGACTGCTCCCTCTGATGATACTCCTGACGCTCCCCTCTGTATATCTCCTGACTGCTCCCCCTCTGTATATCTCTGACTGCTCCCCCCTCTGTATACCTCCTGACTGACTGCTCCCCCCCTCTGTATACTCCTGACTGACTGCTCCCCCCTCTGTATACCTCCTGACTGACTGCTCCCCCCTCTGTATACCTCCTGACTGACTGCTCCCCCCTCTGTATTACCTCCTGACTGACTGCTCCCCCCTCTGTATACCTGACTGACCTGACTGACTGCTCCCCCCTCTGTAACCTCCTGACTGACTCTCCCCTCTGTATACCTCTGACTGACTGCTCCCCCCTCTGTATACTCTGACTGACTGCTCCCCCCTCTGTATACCTCCTGACTGACTGCTCTCCCCCCTCTGTATATCTCCTGCTGACTGCTCCCCCCTGTATACCTCCTGACTGACTGCCCCCCCCTCTGTATACCTCCTGACTGACTGCTCCCCCCTGTATACCTCCTGACTGACTGCTCCCCCCTACTGTATACTCCTGACTGACTGCTCCCCCCCTCTGTATACCTCCTGACTGACTGCTCCCCCTCTGTATACTCTCTGACTGACTGCTCCCCCCTCTGTATACCTCCTGACTGACTGCTCCCCCCCTGTATAACCTCCTGACTGATGCTCCCCCCTCTGTATATCTCCTGATGACTGCTCCCCCCCTGTATACCTCCTGACTGACTGCTCCCCTCTGTATATCTCCTGACTGACTGCTCCCCCCCTTGTATACCTCCTGACTGACTGCTCCCCCCCTGTATTACCTCCTGACTGACTGCTCCCCCCTCTGTATACTCCTGACTGACTGCTCCCCTCTGTATACCTCCTGACTGCTCCTGATGACCCCCCCCTGTATACCTCCTGACTGACTGCTCCCCCCCCCTGTATACTGCTCTGATACTGACTGACTGCACCCCCCCTCTGTATACCTCCTGACTGACTGCTCCCCCCTCTGTATACCTCCTGACTGACTGCTCCCCCCTTGTACTCCTGACTACTGACCCCCCTCCTGTATACCTCCTGACTGACTGCTCCCCCTCTGTATACCTCCCTGACCTGACTGCTCCCCCCTCTGTATACCTCCTGACTGACTGCTCCCCCCTCTGTATACCTCCTGACTGACTGCTCCCCCTCTCTGTATACCTTCCTGATGACTGCTCCCCCCTCTGTATCTCCTGACTGACTGCTCCCCCTCTGTATACCTCCTGACTGCTGCTCCCCCTCTGTATACCTCCTGACTGACTGCTCCCCTCGTTATAACCTCTGAACTGACTGCCTGCCCCCCTCTGATACTTCTGACTGACTGCTCCCCCCTCTGTATACCTCCTGACTGACTGCTCCCCCTCTGTATATCTCCTGACTGACTGCTCCCCCCCTGTATACCTCCTGACTGACTGCTCCCCCCCTGTATACCTCCTGACTGACTGCTCCCCCTCTGTATACCTCCTGACTGACTGCTCCCCCTCTGTATATCTCCAGACTGACTGCTCCCCCCTCTGTATATCTCCAGACTGGACTGCTCCCCCCTCTATACCTCCTGACTGACTGCTCCTCCCTCTGTATACCTCCTGACTGACTGCTCGTCCCTCTGTATACCTCCTGACTGACTGCACCCCCTCTGTATACCTCCTGACTGACTGCTCCCCCCTCTGTATATCTCCTGACTGACTGCTCCCCCCTCTGTATATCTCCTGACTGACTGCTTCCCCCCTGTATACCTCCTGACTGACTGCTCCCCCCTCTGTATACCTCCTGACTGACTGCTCCCCCCTCTGTATACCTCCTGACTGACTGCTCCCCCCTCTGTATACCTCCTGACTGACTGCTCCCCCCTCTGTATACCTCCTGACTGACTGCTCCCCCTCTGTATACCTCCTGACTGACTGCTCCCCCCTCTGTATACCTCCTGACTGACTGCTCCCCCCTCTGTATACCTCCTGACTGACTGCTCCCCCCTCTGTATATCTCCTGACTGACCTGCTCCCCCTCTGTATACCTCCTGACTGACTGCTCCCCCCTCTGTATACCTCCTGACTGACTGCCCCCGTACCTCCTGACTGCCCCCCTCTGTATACCTCCTGACTGACTGCTCCCCCCTCTGTATACCTCCTGACTGACTGACTGCTCCCCCCTCTGTATACCTCCTGGACTGACTGCTCCCCCTCTGTATACCTCCTGACTGACTGCTCCCCCCTCTTGTATACCTCCTGACTGACTGCTCCCCCCTCTGTATATCTCCAGACTGACTGCTCCCCCCTCTGTATATCTTCCAGACTGAACTGCTCCCCCCTCTGTATACCTCCAGACTGACTGCTCCCCCCTCTGTATAACCTCCTGACTGACTGCTCCCCCCTCTGTATACCTCCTGACTGACTGCTCCCCCCTCTGTATACCTCCTGACTGACTGCTCCCCCCTCTGTATACCTCCTGACTGACTGCTCCCCCCTCTGTATACCTCCTGACTGACTGCTCCCCCCTCTGTATACCTCCTGACTGACTTCTCCCCCCTCTGTATACCTCCTGACTGACTGCTCCCCCCCTGTATACCTCCTGACTGACTGCTCCCCCCTCTGTATACCTCCTGACTGCTCCCCGCGTATCTTTGCCCCTTTGCAGAGCTCAGTAATGATGCGATCGCCATCTCTTTCCGCAGGATCGCTAACTCCATACGCCGCGGTGTTTATTGCAGAGGTTCCTACGATTGGTGAGTGAGGTCATGTGACCTGGGGGTATGCTTTCTGTGTGTGGCACAGCCATGTGGTCTGGATGTCACTGGGCAGACCCTGCGGATATACAGGGGTGTGCGCTGCTGCCTCCTCTGGATATCTGGAGTGACTGCCAGCCGACATTGCTGGTACCCTCCGTGGGCATGTCCCGTGGACGCGGCCACTTCTCTGACTCTTCCTCCACAGCTGTGACCTTGGGGTATGAAGCAGCAGTTGTCCTGTGCGGGGGGCACAGAGTATTGTATTCCGGGGGGGATGTCACGGCCGTTATTCTGTCTCTTGCAGCCATTGACTGGGTCCAGATAGACGCCAACTCCTCTGTCCTCCATGATGAGTTCATAGCGCACAGAGTAGGTGAGTCAGGACACACATGCTCAGACGGTCTCTGTGCCCTGTGCCTCTATGACCCTCCTGTTCCTCGTGTCCGCAGGCCTCGTTCCTCTGACCAGCGATGATATTGTGGACAAGCTGCAGTTCTCCAGGGTGAGTGCGGCGGCGCCTCTGTGCAGTACATACGTCAGTAACTGCCCTGGCGGGGGTATCTGTGTGTTACCCTCGGTGTTTGCCCCGGCAGGATTGCACATGTGATGAGTTCTGCGCAGAATGTTCGGTGGAGTTCACCCTTGATGTCCGGTGCAACGAAGACCAGACGCGTCATGTGACCTCTCGGGACCTCATCTCCAACAGCCACAAAGTGATTCCGGTCAGTGTCCTGGTGGTGTGACCCCCCCTCCCCCCGAGGTGTGACTTACTGCCCCGGCCTCGTCACCTTGTGTTCTGTGCGGGCAGGAAGCTGAAGGCTCCATGTTTGTGGCTTGTTGTGTGTAGTAACCAGATCTTAGCTGCTGTACCCACAAATGGTGACCCTACCACGTCTGGGGTGCCACAGGAGCTGCCATGTGCTGTCCCCACCCCACGTGTTGAGATCACATCTCCCCGCCACGTATGAGGGATCACTCCAGTGTCTGGCTGTACGGACGTTCTCCGGCGGGCCCCTCTCTCTCTCGGGTACGTGGGTGGGGGGTGTACGTTTAGGCTCTTATGCTCGGCGTTTCCATTTTTTTTAGGTGACATCACGGAACAGAGACAACGACCCCAATGACTACGTGGAGCAGGACGGTGAGTTACCAGCAGGGGGACACTGGGGATGCTTAGACTCCCGAAGGGCACGATGGCCACGTT
The DNA here is from genome assembly GCA_900303285.1 of Rhinella marina. Classification (NCBI taxonomy): domain Eukaryota; kingdom Metazoa; phylum Chordata; class Amphibia; order Anura; family Bufonidae; genus Rhinella; species Rhinella marina. The sequence continues at coordinate 10,354 of ONZH01002509.1, forward strand.
TCGGCTGGGGCTCGGCCCACGTGGTGGCCAGACTGGCGGAGTGAGCGGAGGCTGGTCTACGGTGGAGTGTGAGAATTTCATGTCTCCCGACAGATATCCTCCTGGTGAAGCTGCGTAAAGGTCAAGAGCTGCGCCTCAGGGCTTACGCCAAGAAAGGGTTCGGAAAAGAGCACGCCAAGTGGAACCCCACCGCGGGGGTAGCATTCGAATATGACCCGGACAACGCGCTGAGGCACACGGTCTACCCCAAACCTGAGGAATGGTATGTCCGGGGAGGCCCCAGGCTCAGTGCCCCTCACAGTGACCCTGAGGTGTAACAGCAGACTGCACCCTACAGGGGGCGATGTACGGGGTATGGTCACCCTGAGGTGTAACAGCAGACCGCACCCTACAGGGGGCGATGTACGGGGTATGGTCACCCTGAGGTGTAACAGCAGACTGCACCCTACAGGGGGGCGATGTACGGGGTATGGTCACCCTGAGGTGTAACAGCAGACTGCACCCTACAGGGGGCGATGTACGGGGTATGGTCACCCTGAGCCCCTGCAGCTTCTGAAATCTCACCCTTTCCTTGTTTCTGCCTCCAGGCCAAAAAGTGAATACTCTGAAATTGATGAAGAGGAGGCGCAAGCTCCATATGATCCCAATGGAAAGCCAGAGAGGTGAGTGTTTAACCCCCCGACCCCCTCCCCAATAATACATTCCTCTAATGTTCCTCTCCCCCACCTCGCCAGGTTCTATTACAATGTGGAGTCCTGCGGATCTCTCCGGCCCGAGACCATCGTGCTGTCAGCTCTGTCGGGGTTAAAGAGGAAGCTGAGTGATCTGCAGACACAGCTGAGCCACGAGATTCAGAACGACGTCCTCACCATTAACTGACCCCCCCCTATTATTTTTGTAATAAAACTGCTTGCTTGCACCCCCGCACCTGTGCCTCAGAAGTGACTATCACACCGTACGGCAGAACTTTTCTTTTATAGTGCAAAACTGATATTTCTCCAGAATCGCCCCTCCAACGAGCATTGCGCTACAGGGGCCGCTCCATCCGATGTGTGGTCCACGTCCTAGAGTCCACGTCCGGTCACTGTGAGGCTGATGTGGGCAGTTTCCGAGGAAATGTCCTCCTTGTGATGGGATCTGAATCTCTTCCACTGTGAGGTCCTGGAACACAAAGTGTTATCATCATGGAGGGGGCTCCACCCAAAGACGGTGGCCCCAGGACACATTATAGGGAGACATGCTGCACCAACGTGGACCTGAGACCACGCTCCACCCAGAAAAGATTATAGGGAGACATGCTGCACCAATGTGGACCGGAGACCACGCTCCACCCAGGACAGATTATGGGGAGACATGCTGCACCAACGTGGACCTGAGACCACGCTCCACCCAGGACAGATTATGGGGAGACATGCTGCACCAACGTGGACCTGAGACCACGCTCCACCCAGGACAGATTATGGGGAGACATGCTGCACCAACGTGGACCTGAGACCACGCTCCACCCAGGACAGATTATGGGGAGACATGCTGCACCAACGTGGACCTGAGACCACGCTCCACCCAGGACAGATTATGGGGAGACATGCTGCACCAACGTGGACCTGAGACCACGCTCCACCCAGGACAGATTATGGGGAGACATGCTGCACCAACGTGGACCTGAGACCACGCTCCACCCAGGACAGATTATGGGGAGACATGCTGCACCAACGTGGACCTGAGACCACGCTCCACCCAGGACAGATTATGGGGAGACATGCTGCACCAACGTGGACCTGAGACCATGCTCCACCCAGGACAGATTGTGGGAAGACATGCTGCACCAACGTGGACCTGAGACCACGCTCCACCCAGGACAGATTACAGGGAGACATGCTGCACCAACGTGGACCTGAGACCACGCTCCACCCAGGACAGATTATGGGGAGACATGCTGCACCAACGTGGACCTGAGACCACGCTCCACCCAGGACAGATTATGGGGAGACATGCTGCACCAACGTGGACCTGAGACCATGCTCCACCCAGGACAGATTGTGGGAAGACATGCTGCACCAACGTGGACCTGAGACCATGCTCCACCCAGGACAGATTACAGCGAGACATGCTGCTCACTTACTGCTGCTGGAAGACTCTGTGCTGCTGTGGCCGCTGGTGATGTGATGCCAGTATACACTGCGGGGCAGCATGGAGGCGCTGGGACCAGGGTGAGGCACATTCTCTGGTTCTTTGTTCAGTAGCTAAAGCAAAAAATAAAACCCCACAAACCCATGAGCGGCTGCAGGAGCAGTACTGTGCTGAGGGCGCATGCGCAGCGCTGTAGATTAAGGCCCTTTTAGACGGGCCGATGTGTCTCCCTGCCCGAGCGCCGATCAGCAATATCGGCGCTCATGCAGGGAGCCTTTACACGGCCCGATGAATCGAGCGCTGGGCCGCACGAGTGATACAGCGATACTGCCGGGAAGCTCCATACTGTCAGGCGCACATCGCCTGTTTACACAGGGTGATGTGCGCCCGACAGACTGGATCTTTTGTACAAACCAAAAGATCCAATCAGCCGACGAACGAGCGTTTTGCTCGTTCGTCGGCTGATTAGGGCCACTTTTACAAGGGCCGATTATCGGCACTAGCGTTCCTAGGAACGCTTTTTCGGCCGATAATCGGCCCGTGTAAAAGGACCTTTAGACGGGAAGAAAGGTGCGTGTACAGGAAATTACTGTATTAGTTTTCGGATGTGATCTGCACTGTGTGCACGTGGCCTCAGGCTGGTTGTGCAGGAGGCGCAGGGTTACCACACGCAGGACCTGCACCTGGGCCCTAATCTTAAGGACGCCCTATGACTGCTGCCTCCATCAAAACCTTCTTGGATGGAAGAGAAATGTGATTCTCACCCGGGAATTTTTTTCCATCTCGAGAAGGAGAGTCTTGTGCTGTTCAGCCAGAGCCAGGACGGCCGTGTGCACCCGCTCGTAGATCTGCTGTCCTTGGAGGGTCTGGAAGGTGAAGAGCCCCTCGCTGATCCCGCACACCCTAAAAGACAGGAGGAGCGGTCAGGACGGATCGGAGGAGAAGCGGGAATGCTGCTGCATCTGGACATGAAACTGCAGGGCGTCCTGAGCGTTCTCTGGATTTAGGACTTGGGAGTGATGTCATAGCGGTTGCAGCAGCACGAGCCGCCATCACCGTCACTTCTCCTATTTTCTCTACAATATTAAAAACCACCTGAGGAAAGCGAGAGGGAGATCACTGGCAACTGCATCTATGAGACCCCCCCCCCCAAAAAAAAAAAAAAAACCTGTCTCTGCACCGCTCTCAATATATCGCCTGCTGTCTACATGACAGTCTACTCTGCCACCTACGTGACTAACTCCTTGCCGCTCTCCATATACCGCCTGCCGTCTACCTGACTGTCTCCTCACCGCTCTCCGTATACCGCCTGCCGTCTACCTGACTGTCTCCTCACCGCTCTCCGTATACCGCCTGACGTCTACGTCTACCTGACCGTCTCCTCGCTGCTCTCCGTATACCGCCTGCCGTCTACCTGACTGTCTCCTCGCTGCTCTCCGTATACCGCCTGCCGTCTACATGACTGTCTCCTCGCTGCTCTCCGTATACCGCCTGCCGTCTACCTGACTGTCTCCTCGCTGCTCTCCGTATACCGCCTGCCGTCTGTGACCGTCTCCTCACAGCTCTCCGTATACCGCCTGCCGTCTGTGACCGTCTCCTCACCGCTCTCCGTATACCGCCTGACGTCTACGTCTACCTGACCGTCTCCTCACAGCTCTCCGTATACCGCCTGCCGTCTGTGACCGTCTCCTCACCGCTCTCCGTATACCGCCTGCCGTCTACCTGACCGTCTCCTCGCTGCTCTCCGTATACCGCCTGCCGTCTGTGACCGTCTCCTCACCGCTCTCCGTATACCGCCTGACGTCTACGTCTACCTGACTGTCTCCTCGCTGCTCTCCGTATACCGCCTGCCGTCTACCTGACTGTCTCCTCGCTGCTCTCCGTATACCGCCTGCCGTCTACCTGACTGTCTCCTCGCTGCTCTCCGTATACCGCCTGCCGTCTGTGACCGTCTCCTCACAGCTCTCCGTATACCGCCTGCCGTCTACCTGACTGTCTCCTCGCTGCTCTCCGTATACCGCCTGCCGTCTACCTGACTGTCTCCTCGCTGCTCTCCGTATACCGCCTGCCGTCTATGTGACCGTCTCCTCACCGCTCTCCGTATACCGCCTGCCGTCTACATGACTGTCTCCTCGCTGCTCTCCGTATACCGCCTGCCGTCTACCTGTCTCCTCACCGCTCTCTGTATACCGCCTGCCGTCTATGTGACCGTCTCCTCACCGCTCTGCCTCAAATGTGAAGCGCGAGGTGTCGCTCCCGTATCGTCGGAGGGCGCAGAGGGGCCAGGACAGCAGCTTGGTGCGAGGATTGTGAGGGTCCCAGAGGTAGAGGTTCTCTTCCGTTATCTGCATCTTGCACTCTCCGTACACTTCCAGGATGGACGACGGCAGCAGGAAGACATTGAAGCGTTCTGAAAAGAAGAGACGGATCAGGTGTGCAGCGCGTCTCGTCAGTCACGTCTCCCTCCTCCTGTGATGGGGACTATTCAGGGATTCACCTGCAGAGGGCGCCCTCACCTGTCTGCTCGCTCTGCACTCCTGGAGTCAGCAGGTCCGGTTCTCCGAGGTTACAGTCAGTGACCCGTGTGCCCGGACAGTCCATGGACAGCACCTTGAACCACTCCTCAGCGTCCAGCTCTAGAAGGTAGAACAGACCTTCAGCACGCACGACGGCGGACACAGACCCCTTCCACCCACGGACCGTATGAATTATCCAGATTCTGGGGTTATGGCTCACCTGAATCACAGGTAAAGGTGCGGGCGAGGTCGTCACAGAAGATAATGGCCACCGCTTGTCGCTTTGTTTCCTTAGGAAGCCGCATGATGCATTTAACATTACTGATCTCCATCACCTGAAGAGAGAGCGGGTGGGGGCGGAGTCTAGTGACAACCTCCTGTATATAGGGTGGGGGCGGAGTCTAGTGAAAACCTCCTGTATATAGGGTGGGGGCGGAGTCTAGTGAAAACCTCCTGTACATAGGGTGGGGGTGGAGTCTAGTGACAACCTCCTGTACATAGGGTGGGGGTGGAGTCTAGTGACAACCTCCTGTATACTGGGGTGGGGGTGGAGTCTAGTGACAACCTCCTGTATATAGGATGGGGGCGGAGTCTAGTGACAACCTCCTGTACATAGGGTGGGAGCGGAGTCTAGTGACAACCTCCTGTACATAGGGTGGGGGCGGAGTCTAGTGACAACCTCCTGTAAATAGGGTGGGGGCGGAGTCTAGTGACAACCTCCTGTATACTGGGTGGGGGTGGAGTCTAGTGACAACCTCCTGTACATAGGGTGGGGGTGGAGTCTAGTGACAACCTCCTGTATACTGGGTGGGGGTGGAGTCTAGTGACAACCTCCTGTATACATGACCGCAAAGACCCCTCAAGAGACAAGCGGCATTCAGAGGATCAGAAGAGTGACCTAAAGGAGGATATGTGGCAGAGCTGAAGACCTGTATCTCCACATGTCACCTGCAGTCCTATGTAACACCACAGATAACACAGTGATAACTCTCAGTACAGATAATGTAGTAGATGTCACCTGCAGTCCTATGTAACACCACAGATAACACAGTGATAACTCTGAGTACAGATAATGTAGTAGATGTCACCTGCAGTCCTATGTAACACCACAGATAACACAGTGATATCTCTCTGAGTACAGATAATGTAGTAGATGTCACCTGCAGTCCTATGTAACACCACAGATAACACAGTGATATCTCTCTGAGTACAGATAATGTAGTAGATGTCACCTGCAGTCCTATGTAACACCACAGATAACACAGTGATAACTGAGTACAGATAATGTAGTAGATGTCACCTGCAGTCCTATGTAACACCACAGATAACACAGTGATATCTCTCTGAGTACAGATAATGTAGTAGATGTCACCTGCAGTCCTATGTAACACCACAGATAACACAGTGATAACTGAGTACAGATAATGTAGTAGATGTCACCTGCAGTCCTATGTAACACCACAGATAACACAGTGATATCTCTCTGAGTACAGATAATGTAGTAGATGTGACCTGCAGTCCTATGTAACACCACAGATAACATAGTGATAACTCTCTGAGTACAGATAATGTAGTAGATGTCACCTGCAGTCCTATGTAACACCACAGATAACACAGTGATAACTCTCTGAGTACAGATAATGTAGTAGATGTCACCTGCAGTCCTATGTAACACCACAGATAACACAGTGATAACTCTGAGTACAGATAATGTAGTAGATGTCACCTGCAGTCCCATGTAACACCACAGATAACACAGTGATAACTCTCTGAGTACAGATAATGTAGTAGATGTCACCTGCAGTCCCATGTAACACCACAGATAACAGTGATAACTCTCTGAGTACAGATAATGTAGTAGATGTCACCTGCAGTCCTATGTAACACCACAGATAACAGTGATAACTCTCTGAGTACAGATAATGTAGTAGATGTCACCTGCAGCCCTATGTAACACCACAGATAACACAGTGATAACTCTCTGAGTACAGATAATGTAGTAGATGTCACCTGCAGTCCTATGTAACACCACAGATAACACAGTGATAACTCTCTGAGTACAGATAATGTAGTAGATGTCACCTGCAGTCCTATGTAACACCACAGATAACACAGTGATAACTCTCTGAGTACAGATAATGTAGTAGATGTCACCTGCAGTCCTATGTAACACCACAGATAACACAGTAATAACTCTCTGAGTACAGATAATGTAGTAGATGTCACCTGCAGTCCTATGTAACACCACAGATAACACAGTGATAATCTCTGAGTACAGATAATGTAGTAGATGTCACCTGCAGTCCTATGTAACACCAACAGATAACACAGTGATATCTCTGAGTACAGATAATGTAGTAGATGTCACCTGCAGTCCTATGTAACACCACAGATAACACAGTGATAACTCTCTGAGTACAGATAATGTAGTAGATGTCACCTGCAGTCCTATGTAACACCACAGATAACACAGTGATAACTCTCTGAGTACAGATAATGTAGTAGATGTCACCCTGCAGTCCTATGTAACACCACAGATAACACAGTGATAACTCTCTGAGTACAGATAATGTAGTAGATGTCACCTGCAGTCCTATGTAACACCACAGAACAGAGTGATAATTCTCTGAGTACAGATAATGTAGTAGATGTCACCTCAGTCCTATGTAACACCACAGATAACACAGTAATAACTCTCTGAGTACAGATAATGTAGTAGATGTCACCTCAGTCCTATGTAACACCACAGATAAACACAGTGATAACTCTCTGAGTACAGATAATGTAGTAGATGTCACCTTGCAGTCCTATGTAACACCACAGATAACACAGTGATACTCTCTGAGTACAGATAATGTAGTAGATGTCACCTGCAGTCCTATGTAACACCACAGATAACACAGTGATAATCTCTGAGTACAGATAATGTAGTAGATGTCACCTGCAGTCCTATGTAACACCACAGATAACACAGTGATAATCTCTGAGTACAGATAATGTAGTAGATGTCACCTGCAGTCCTATGTAACACCACAGATAACACAGTGATAATCTCTGAGTACAGATAATGTAGTAAGGAATGTCACCAGCAGCCCTATGTAAACACCCACAGATAACACAGTGATAACTCTCTGAGTACTAGATAATGTAGGCTACGATGACAACCTGCAGTCCTATAGTAACACCACAGTATAACACATGTGATAACTCTCTGTAGTACAGATAATGGTAGGTAGATGTCACCTGCAGTCCTATGTAACACCCACAGAATACACAGTGATATCTCTCTTGAGTACAGAAATGTAGTAGATGCACCTACAGGTCCAATGTAACATCACAGATAACACAGTGATAATTCCTCTGGAGTACAGATAATGGTAGTAGATGACACCTGCAGTCCTATGCTAACACCACAAAGATAACCACAGTGATAAACTCTGAGTACAGATAATGTAGTAGATGTCACCTGCAGTCCTATGTAACACCACAGATAACACAGTGATAACTCTCTGAGTACAGATAATGTAGTAGATGTCACCTGCAGTCCCTATGCCTAACATCCACAGATAACACAGTTGGATAATCTCTGAGTACAGATAATGTAGTAGATGTCACCTGCAGTCCTATGTAACACCACAGATAACACAGTGATAATTCTCTGAGTACAGATAATGTAGTAGATGTCACCTGCAGTCCTATGTAACACCACAGATAACACAGTGATAACTCTCTGAGTACAGATAATGTAGTAGATGTCACCTACAGTCCTATGTAACACCACAGATAACACAGTGATAACTCTCTGAGTACAGATAATGTAGTAGATGTCACCTGCAGTCCTATGTAACACCACAGATAACACAGTGATAACTCTCTGAGTACAGATAATGTAGTAGATGACACCTGCAGTCCTATGTAACACCACAGATAACACAGTGATAACTCTCTGAGTACAGATAATGTAGTAGATGTCACCTGCAGTCCTATGTAACATCAACAGATAACACAGTGATAATTCTCTGAGTACAGATAATGTAGTAGATGTCACCTGCAGTCCTATGTAACATCACAGATAACACAGTGATAATTCTCTGAGTACAGATAATGTAGTAGATGTCACCTGCAGTCCTATGTAACACCACAGATAACACAGTGATAACTCTCTGAGTACAGATAATGTAGTAGATGTCACCTACAGTCCTATGTAACACCACAGATAACACAGTGATAACTCTCTGAGTACAGATAATGTAGTAGATGTCACCTGCAGTCCTATGTAACACCACAGAACAGAGTGATAACTCTCTGAGTACAGATAATGTAGTAGATGTCACCTGCAGTCCTATGTAACACCACAGATAACACAGTGATAACTCTCTGAGTACAGATAATGTAGTAGATGTCACCTGCAGTCCTATGTAACACCACAGATAACACAGTGATAACTCTCTGAGTACAGATAATGTAGTAGATGTCACCTGCAGTCCTATGTAACACCACAGATAACACAGTGATAACTCTCTGAGTACAGATAATGTAGTAGATGTCACCTGCAGTCCTATGTAACACCACAGATAACACAGTGATAACTCTCTGAGTACAGATAATGTAGTAGATGTTCACCTACAGTCCTAATGTAACACCACAGATAACACAGTGATAACTCTCTGAGTACAGATAATGTAGTAGATGTCACCTACAGTCCAATGTAACATCACAGATAACACAGTGATAATTCTCTGAGTACAGATAATGTAGTAGATGTCTCCTGCAGTCCTATGTAACACCACAGATAACACAGTGATATCTCTCTGAGTACAGATAATGTAGTAGATGACACCTGCAGTCCTATGTAACACCACAGATAACCACAGTGATAACTCTCTGAGTACAGATAATGTAGTAGATGTCACCTGCAGTCCTATGTAACATCACAGATAACACAGTGATAATTCTCTGAGTACAGATAATGTAGTAGATGACACCTGCAGTCCTATGTAACACCACAGATAACACAGTGATAACTCTCTGAGTACAGATAATGTAGTAGATGTCACCTGCAGTCCTATGTAACACCACAGATAACACAGTGATATCTCTCTGAGTACAGATAATGTAGTAGATGACACCTGCAGTCCTATGTAACACCACAGATAACACAGTGATAACTCTCTGAGTACAGATAATGTAGTAGATGTCACCTGCAGTCCTATGTAACATCACAGATAACACAGTGATAATTCTCTGAGTACAGATAATGTAGTAGATGACACCTGCAGTCCTATGTAACACCACAGATAACACAGTGATAACTCTCTGAGTACAGATAATGTAGTAGATGTCACCTGCAGTCCTATGTAACACCACAGATAACACAGTGATAACTCTCTGAGTACAGATATTATAGTAGATGTCACCTGCAGTCCTATGTAACACCACAGATAACACAGTGATAACTCTCTGAGTACAGATAATGTAGTAGATGTCACCTACAGTCCTATGTAACACCACAGATAACACAGTGATAACTCTCTGAGTACAGATAATGTAGTAGATGTCTCCTGCAGTCCTATGTAACACCACAGATAACACAGTGATAACTCTCTGAGTACAGATAATGTAGTAGATGTCACCTACAGTCCTATGTAACACCACAGATAACACAGTGATAACTCTCTGAGTACAGATAATGTAGTAGATGTCTCCTGCAGTCCTATGTAACACCACATATAACAAAGTGATAACTCTCTGAGTACAGATAATGTAGTAGATGTCACCTGCAGTCCTATGTAACACCACAGATAACACAGTGATAACTCTCTGAGTACAGATAATGTAGTAGATGTCTCCTGCAGTCCTATGTAACACCACAGATAACACAGTGATAACTCTCTGAGTACAGATAATGTAGTAGATGTCACCTACAGTCCTATGTAACACCACAGATAACACAGTGATAACTCTCTGAGTACAGATAATGTAGTAGATGTCTCCTGCAGTCCTATGTAACACCACATATAACAAAGTGATAACTCTCTGAGTACAGATAATGTAGTAGATGTCACCTGCAGTCCTATGTAACACCACAGATAACACAGTGATAATTCTCTGAGTACAGATAATGTAGTAGATGTCACCTGCAGTCCTATGTAACACCACAGATAACAGTGATAACTCTCTGAGTACAGATAATGTAGTAGATGACACCTGCAGTCCTATGTAACACCACAGTGATAATGTACTGTATACTAGAGGTCGGTACAGAACAGGCTCAGATTTCCATGGCGCTGGAATATGGCCTGGGTCACACAGACTCAGTAATACGCCCGCCATTGATGGACTGCACGCAGTGCACTGAGAACAGCTCCCCCCAGAGGTTAGAAGTTGCAGCAGGAATTCTGTCCCTCACCTTTGGGCACATGCGCAGGAGGACTGACCTCTCGTCCGGATACTTCTCCAGTCTCCAGGGTCCTTTACTGGAGGATTTCCTGAGCACCAGCCAGCAGCGGCGGTAGATCTGCAGATGAAAGGGTCACAGGTTAAACAGAGCGGGAGGACCGGAGCGCAGGGCGGGGGATCCTAGGAGAAGACAGCCTCCCACCGCTCCGATCACACAGCTCTGCACCCCCAGCGCTCCGATCACACAGCTCTGCACCCCCAGCGCTCCGATCACAGAGCTCTGCACCCCCAGCGCTCCGATCACAGAGCTCTGCATCCCCACCGCTCCGATCACAGAGCTCTGCATCCCCACCGCTCCGATCACAGAACTCTGCACCCCACCGCTCCGATCACAGAACTCTGCACCCCCAGCCGCTCCGATCACAGAACTCTGCACCCCCACCGCTCCGATCACAGAGCTCTGCACCCCCACCGCTCCGATCACAGAACTCTGCACCCCCAGCGCTCCGATCACAGAACTCTGCACCCCCAGCGCTTCGATCACAGAGCTCTGCACCCCCACCGCTCCGATCACAGAACTCTGCCCCCCCACCGCTCCAATCACACAGCTCTGCACCCCCACCGCTCCGATCACAGAACTCTGCACCCCCACCGCTCCGATCACAGAGCTCTGCACCCCCACCGCTCCGATCACAGAGCTCTGCACCCCCAGCGCTCCGATCACAGAACTCTGCACCCCCAGCGCTTCGATCACAGAGCTCTGCACCCCCACCGCTCCGATCACAGAACTCTGCCCCCCACCGCTCCAATCACACAGCTCTGCACCCCCACCGCTCCAATCACACAGCTCTGCACCCCCACCGCTCCAATCACACAGCTCTGCACCCCCACCGCTCCAATCACACAGCTCTGCACCCCCACCGCTCCAATCACACAGCTCTGCACCCCCACCGCTCCAATCACACAACTCTGCACCCCCACCGCCCCGATCACACAACTCTGCACCCCCACCGCCCCGATCACAGAGCTCTGCACCCCCACCGCTCCGATCACAGAACTCTGCACCCCCACCGCTCCGATCACAGAACTCTGCACCCCCACCGCTCCGATCACAGAGCTCTGCACCCCCACCACTCCAATCACACAGCTCTGCACCCCCACCGCTCCGATCACAGAGCTCTGCACCCCCACCGCTCCAATCACAGAACTCTGCACCCCCACCGCTCCAATCACACAGCTCTGCACCCCCACCGCTCCAATCACACAGCTCTGCACCCCCACCGCCCCAATCACACAGCTCTGCACCCCCACCGCTCCAATCACACAACTCTGCACCCCACCGCTCCAATCACACAACTCTGCACCCCCACCGCCCCGATCACAGAGCTCTGCACCCCCACCGCTCCGATCACAGAACTCTGCACCCCGACCGCTCCGATCACAGAACTCTGCACCCCCACACACAACTCTGCACCCCCACCGCTCCAATCACAGAGCTCTGCACCCCCACCGCTCCGATCACAGAACTCTGCACCCCCACCGCTCCGATCACAAAACTCTGCACCCCCACCGCTCCAATCACAGAGCTCTGCACCCCCACCGCTCCGATCACACAACTCTGCACCCCCACCGCTCCAATCACAGAGCTCTGCACCCCCACCGCTCCGATCACAGAGCTCTGCACCCCCACCGCTCCGATCACAAAACTCTGCACCCCCACCGCTCCGATCACAAAACTCTGCACCCCCACCGCTCCGATCACAAAACTCTGCACCCCCACCGCTCCGATCACAAAACTCTGCACCCCCACCGCTCCAATCACAGAGCTCTGCACCCCCACCGCTCCGATCACAGAGCTCTGCATCCCCACCGCTCCGATCACAAAACTCTGCACCCCCACCGCTCCAATCACAGAGCTCTGCACCCCCACCGCTCCAATCACAGAGCTCTGCACCCCACCGCTCCGATCACAAAACTCTGCACCCCCACCGCTCCAATCACAGAGCTCTGCACCCCCACCGCTCCGATCACAGAGCTCTGCACCCCCACCGCTCCAATCACAGAGCTCTGCACCCCCACCGCTCCAATCACAGAGCTCTGCACCCCCACCGCTCCAATCACACAGCTCTGCACCCCCACCGCTCCGATCACACAGCTCTGCACCCCCACCGCTCCGATCACACAGCTCTGCACCCCCACCGCTCCGATCACACAGCTCTGCACCCCACCGCTCCGATCACACAGCCTGCCCCCACCGCTCTGATCACACAGCTCTGCACCCCCACCGCTCCGATCACAGAGCTCTGCACCCCCACCGCTCCGATCACACAGCTCTGCACCCCCACCGCTCCGATCACACAGCTCTGCACCCCCCACCGCTCCGATCACACAGCTCTGCACCCCCACCGCTCCGATCACACACAAGTATTTGCTGCTGATCATTTACACATAGAAGAACTCGCTAAACATCCCTGACATATGAGAACTTGCTGCTGATCCCCAACACATAGAACTCCCTAATAATCACTGAAACCTTCAATAACTCGCTGCTGATCCCTGACACATGGAAGAACTCGCTGCTGATCCCTGACACATGGAAGAACTCGCTGCTGATCCCTGACACATGGAAGAACTCGCTGCTGATCATGAGCAGACAGAACGCGCTGTTGGTAAATGAAAAGCACAACTCCTGCTGATCTGTTACATTTAGGAACCTCTACAATCCTCACAAGACACAGCACCTGCTCCTGATCCAACATTACAAAAAAGAAGACAAAATACAACATAAAGTCGGATCCAAAACTCTAAGTAATAGTGATTGGTGAGGATTATATCACAGTGCATGTAATAACAGTAATTATTGGGGTGCTCAGTGTTGGGGTGCAGTGCTCATACACAGGGTGCTCAGTGTCGGGGTGCAGTGCTCATACACAGGGTGCTCAGTGTCGGGGTGCAGCGCTCATACACAGGGTGCTCAGTGTTGGGGTGCAGTGTCCATGCACAGGGTGCTCAGTGTTGGGGTGTAGTGCTCATACACAGGGTGCTCAGTGTTGGGGTGCAGTGTCCATGCACAGGGTGCTCAGTGTTGGGGTGCAGTGTCCATACACAGGGTGCTCAGTGTTGGGGTGCAGTGTCCATACACAGGGTGCTCAGTGTTGGGGTGCAGTGTCCATACACAGGGTGCTCAGCGTTGGGGTGCAGTGTCCATACACAGGGTGCTCAGTGTTGGGGTGCAGCGCTCATACACAGGGTGCTCAGCGTTGGGGTGCAGTGTCCATACACAGGGTGCTCAGTGTGGGGTGCAGTGTCCATACACAGGGTGCTCAGTGTTGGGGTGCAGTGTCCATACACAGGGTGCTCAGTGTTGGGGTCCAGCGCTCATACACAGGGTGCTCAGTGTTGGGGTGCAGTGTCCATGCACAGGGTGATCAGTGTCCGGGTGCAGTGTCCATACACAGGGTGCTCAGTGTTGGGGTGCAGCGCTCATATACAGGATGCTCAGTGTCCGGATGCAGTGTCCATGCACAGGGTGCTCAGTGTTGGGGTGCAGTGTCCATGCACAGGGTACGCGGTGTTGGAGCGCTCCCCCGGGAGGTGTATGGAGGGTGGGGTCCCAGGATTCGGATACACACCCCGAGTTTCCTGCTCTTCATCCGCACGTAGCCCTGTCTGACGATGTCCGTGGAGCTGGAGGCCATGACGCAGCTGCCTTGTCCCGGCTCTCCTCATCCTCCTCTCGGCTCCGCTCCTGTCACTGCCCGGTTCCCCCTCCAATAACCAGTGGACAAATCCATGGATCCTAAGGCCAGGGGAGGACCGGCGCGAACCATTACACTAGACGGGGTGGGGTATCCTGGCGGCTCCATTCAGTCAAACATCAGCTCGGCCACATCCATAGATAAGAGGAGGGAGGATGAGAAATTGGAGGGATAGAGACCTATAGAGCATATATAGAGAGAGACGGGTGTGTGTGTAGAGACCTATAGAGTATATAGAGATCTATAGAGTATATAGAGAGACTTGACACCCACAGAGCATATATGGATAGAGCCCTATAGAGTATATATGGATAGTCCTATAGAGTGTGTGTATATATATGTATGGATAGAGACCTGACATCTATAGGATATATATAGAGAGACCAGACACCTATAGGATATGTGTATATATATATATATACACACACACAGCACCTGTAGAATATATATTTATAGACACCTGACACGTATAGAATATATATGGATAGACATCGGCCACCTCTAGAGTATACACTATTCACAAAATTTAGGGATATTTGGCTTTTGGATGAAATTTATGGAAAATGTCAAGAAAGTCTGGAATCAAGTAGAAGCAACGATGGAGATTTCCTCATCTCAGATAATTTACTGACACAAAAGCCAACCCCGGTGCTGGGTATACCGCCACATAATGTCAGTGTCTCTTCGACCCCGGTGCTGGGTATACCGCCACATAATGTCAGTGTCTCTTCGACCCCGGTGCTGGGTATACCGCCACATAATGTCAGTGTCTCTTCGACCCCGGTGCTGGGTATACCCGCCACATAATGTCAGTGTCTCTTCGACCCCAGGTGCTGGGTATACCACCACATAATGTCAGTGTCTCTTCGACCCCGGTGCTGGGTATACCGCCACATAATGTCAGTGTCTCTTCGACCCCGGTGCTGGGTATACCGCCACAAAATGTCCGTGTCTCAGGAACTTATGGAGGACTGTTTAATACCAATTCTAATTGATCCAGGAAATTTATTGGACAATTCATGGATAAAACACGTGTTGTGAATTTTGCAGTTAAGCTCCTTGTTAGAGAACAGCAAGTTGAGCAAAAAGTCCTGAAACATTGAACAGTTGGACATGTGCACTCAGAAGGTTAGAGAAGGTCACATTTAGTTCTCCTGTAAAGGTCAGAGGGCATTTTAGGTTCATCCTGAAATTTCACCTACAAGGCCAATATCCCAAACTTTCTGTGAGGTATGTATGTGTAGACACCGTCACCTACAGAGCATCCATAAATACCTGACACCTATAGAGTATATATGTATAGATACCTGACACCTAAACAGTATATACAGTGAGATGCAAAAGACTGGGCCCCTCTGGTCACTGTTACTGTGAACAGTTAAGCAAGTTGAAGATGAAATGATGAAATCTCCAGAACGTTACAGAAGACACATTCTCTTGTATTGTAAGCAAACACATTTTCATCTTTTACATTTTCAAAATAACAAAAAAAGGCAAAGGTCCTGAAGCAAAACTTTGGGCCCCCTACATGGTTAGTACCTAGTATCGTCCCCTTTGGTAGGTATCACAGCTTATAAAGTCTTGTTGTAGCAGCCAAGAGTCTTTCAGTTCTTGTTTGAGGAATTTTCCTCCGTTCCTCCTGGCAGACGACTTCCATTTTTGTGAGATTCCTGGGCCGTCTTGCAGGCTCTGCTCTTTTGAGGTCTATCCACAGGGGCTACGGCAAAACCTTCAGCTGGAGGGTGTGAGTGCACACCCAGAGGGGGGCAGTAGAGGTCAGTCTAGGGGTCGACGAGGCGCCAATCCACGGATAGTGACCTTGGATGGAGAGGTAAAGAATTGTTCTCCATGATTCCAAACCTCCCTGAGACGGGGAAGCCTTAGGATACAGGATGATCTTGTCTCTTGTGGCATCCTTTTGGTTGGCAGGACCCTTCTGTCGGGCCAAGGTCCTGGAGGTGTACCAGGAGGGAGAGGGCAGGTGGGGATCACCACAAATGCCATTGAAAAAAAATCTTCCCTCTGGATTGCTGCAGGCCACTTCTCAACAAAGCCTTCTGGATTGAGCTTCAGCGTCTGCTCACATAGCTAGGCTCCTACCCAGAGCTTCAGAGACACGTCTGCTCACATAGCTAGGCTCCTCCCCAGAGCTTCAGAGACACGTCTGCTCACATAGCTAGGCTCCTCCCCAGAGCTTCAGAGACACTCTGCTCACATAGCTAGGCTCCTCCCCCAGAGCTTCAGAGACACGTCTGCTCACATAGATAGGCTCCTCCCCCAGAGCTTCAGAGACACGTCTGCTCACATAAGCTAAGCTCCTCCCCCAGGGCTTCAGAGACACGTCTGCTCACATAGCTATAGCAGGGATCACCTGGGGGCCTGTGCCCATTATAAGCCGGGATCACCAGGGGCCAGTGCCCATCATAAGCCAAGATCTTTGAGGGGAGCACTGTGGTTTCATGGCTAGAGGACTTTGCGGCTGTCTGGTTCAGATGGCACACCAGAGAATGCGTCACCTGTAAGTCACTAGTGGATGATGAGTGGTGTAGTCACATGTGAGGGTTATTACAGATCATGATTGCGGTACTCTTATATGGTCTTATGATACAGGGGTGGCCTGGATGTACCATTCACGAACCATGGGGAGGGGAAGATGTGGCGCTGGCACACAGCGATTACTGAGGCGACGCCCCCATATCCCGGACACCACACAGTCTATAAAACCAGTTTATTTCCATCGGCTGCACTTACAGAAAAGTATAAAAATACATTATAGATATAAGGCATTGTGCAGAGCACGTCCCCTATAGAGGGGGTTCCTGCTGACACCACAGAATGTCAGGACACGTACGTCTGTATGGGGTCCTCTGGGGTGATATATGGCACTGAGGCACGCCCACAACCTGATGCAGGTGACTACTACTATATATATTTATTGGGAGCACGCTGTAGATATTGGGGAAATCCACAGCTTCCTTACGACTAACATTTGTACTTTTTCTTTCATCAAAACTTGAGATGGCAGACGTGGCTTACCTGGAGGGAGCGTGGCCTAACAGACAACTCAGAAAAGCGGGTGAATTTTATGTAAATCTACATCTCATCGATTTAATTTTCTGCACCTGATCATACGCTACCACGGAGCGTGAGCCTGGTCATACGCATACCGCGGAGCGTGAGCCTGGTCATACGCATACCGCGGAGCGTGAGCCTGGTCATACGCATACCGCGGAGCGTGAGCCTGGTCATACGCATACCGCGGAGCGTGAGCCTGATCATACGCATACCGCGGAGCGTGAGCCTGGTCATACGCATACCACAGAGCACGAGCCTGGTCATACGCATACGCGCGGAGCGTGAGCCTGGTCATACGCATACCGCGGAGCTCGAGCCTGGTCATTACGCATACCGCAGAGCGTGAGCCTGGTCATACCGCATACCGCGGAGCGTGAGCCTGGTCATATGCATACCACAGAGCACGAGCCTGGTATACGCATACCGCGGAGCTCGAGCCTGGTCATACGCCATACCGTGGAGCGTGAGCCTGATCATACGCATACCGTGGAGCGTGAGCCTGATCATACGCATACCGTGGAGCGTGAGCCTGATCATAACGCATACCGCGGAGCGTGAGCCTGGTCATACGCCTACCGCAGAGCGTGAGCCTGGTCATACGCATACCAACACTGAAGCACGAGCCTGGTCATACGCATACCGCGGAGCTCGAGCCTGGTCCATACGCATACCGTGGAGCGTGAGCCTGATCATACGCATACCGTGGAGCGTGAGCCTGATCATACGCATACCGCGGAGCGCGAGCCTGGTCATACGCATACCGCGGAGCGTGAGCCTGATCATACGCCTACCGCGGAGCGTGAGCCTGGTCATATGCATACCGCGGAGCGTGAGCCTGGTCATACGCATACCGCGGAGCGTGATCCTGATCATACGCATACCGCGGAGCGTGAGCCTGATCATACGCATACCGCGGAGCGTGAGCCGGGTCATACGCATACCGCGGAGCGCGAGCCTGGTCATACGCATACCGCGGAGCGTGAGCCTGGTCATATGCATACCGCGGAGCGTGAGCCTGGTCATACGCATACCGCGGAGCGTGAGCCTGGTCATACGCATTCCGCAGAGCTCGAGCCTGGTCATACGCATACCACGGAGGCACGAGCCTGATCATACACATACCACGGAGTGTGAGCCTGGTCATACGCATTCCGCAGAGCTCGAGCCTGGTCATACGCATACCAGAGTGAGCTGGTCATACGCATACCGCAGAGCGTGAGCCTGGTCATACGCCTACCACGGAGCACGAGCCTGATCATACGCATACCGCAGAGCGTGAGCCTGGTCATACGCATACCGCAGAGCGTGAGCCTGATCATACGCCTACCACGGAGCGCGAGCCTGGTCATACGCATACAGCATAGCGCGAACCTGGTCATACGCCTACCACGGAGCGTGAACATGGCCATATGTATACCACGTAGCGTGAGCCTGGTCATACGCATGATGAGCCTGATCATATGCGTACCACTCATTTGGCTAAAATATGTTGCTTTCAGTCTAGTTGCTGACAATATGTGTCCATACTCCATGACATACTGGTCAGAGGTCTGTGGTCCATTGTGGATCTTATAGATTACATACGACCCTGTACCTTTGAGTCACTGCTTGGAATTCTCTTGGGCCATTATGGATTATTTACCTGTCAGGGGTACGCAGTCCATTATAGTATTAAATACCTGTATATAGTCCCTTAAATAGCAGTTATATACCTGAAGTCCATTATATACTGGTCATATGGTCAATCCCAGACACGGGAGGACAATGAGGTGAAGAGCCGGATGCTGCAGCGTACCTGTCTGCGCACACCTGTATTACACCAGTGACTGGCAGGTAGAGGGCTGTGGATAGGGGGTGGTAGGTCCGTCATGCTCTCCATCTGATAGAGCGGGGTGTCCTCCATGTATGACCACTGATGAATGTGGCACTGACAGACGCTCCTCATCCTCTCAGACTAGGACAGGCACTGCTATGGCACTTGAATCTGAAGATCGTCCTCGTCAGGGTCACTTCCGATCTCCCCTGTGTCGTCATTTCCAAATCGTGACGTGCGCAGCTTCCCGAACAAGGGAGGATTCTGCTGCCGCCGTAGCCTGCGGGAGACAGACAGCGACTACAGGGTTAATGCAGAGGGCAGGGCCTGAACACAACATAATCCGACAACCAGGACCCCCCGCTGGTCAGCCGTTTGAGGAGGCCTTGGCACTTGTTGAGCGCAGCGGCCTTCTCTCAGCTTACCAACCACAGCACTGTCCACGAGATAGAGGCCATGCTTGGTACATAGACTGTGTGGATATATCGCTCATATATGTACATTTACAGACACAGTATATATATATATATATATATAAAGGGTGAAACAGGAAAAAGCATAACCAAGATCACACGGACGATAAAACAGAAAGCCACGCTGCAGGAAGACTAAGCGTGACCCTGTCCACGTAGAGGAGACAACACAACCTCCAGCAGTACATGTGCTATAGGAGCAGTGTGATATATATATATACAGCTGACACGTATATACGTGGGTCTGTCCCAGCATGCACCTGGACTGCAGATGCTCCAATTGAACCTGCAGGTTTTCATTCAGCTCGGTTTGTTCATCGAGGGATCTCTGCAATTTGCGCGTCTGATTCTGCGTCTCATCCAACTGCAATGAGAGAAGAAGCGTCAGATTCATCGAAGACATCAGCAGAAAGGATCCCAACCCCCGGGGAGTGTATTAGGCATGATATACAGGCAGGTTGTCAGCAGTAATAGATGTTCCTGTAGTATAAGGTGTGTGGATCTCATGTCATTATATCAGTGATGTCATCAGCAGGGGGCGGGGCTGTGACTACCTCTCAGACAGGATATACAGGCAGGTTGTCAGCAGTAATAGATGTTCCTGTAGTATAAGGTGTGTGGATCTCATGTCATTATATCAGTGATGTCATCAGCAGGGGGCGGGGCTGTGACTACCTCTCAGACAGGATATACAGGCAGGTTGTCAGCAGTAATAGATGTTCCTGTAGTATAAGGTGTGTGGATCTCATGTCTGGTCACATGTCATTATATAAGTGATGTCATCAGCAGGGGGCGGCGCTGTGACTGTGTGGGCGGGGTCTAGTAGTGGCAGGTATTGACTTCTGGTTCCTGCCCTCTGGTCGTCCACCATGTTACCTGGTCCTCTGCCTGCCCCAGCTCCTTCTTCAGCTCCTCCACCCGGAGGCGCAGTTTCTTCACCTCCCCCTCCAGCTGCTCCAGGCGTCGGCCGGCGTGGGCGAGTTCTGCAGACTTTTCATGATGCTGCTTCTTCAGCTTGGCGTGATTATGCCGCAGGTCGGAGAGCTCCTAGGGTTAACAGGAAACATGGAGGCAATGTCACCTGAGCGTAAAGACATGGCAGGTACAGGGCACAGGAGGGGACACCGGGAGAGGTCTCCCCGTACAGGAGGTGTTGGGGGAGAGGTCTCCCTGTACAGGAGGTGTTGGGGGAGAGGTCTCCCTGTACAGGAGGTGTTGGGGGAGAGGTCTCCCTGTACAGGAGGTGTTGGGGGAGAGGTCTCCCTGTACAGGAGGTGTTGGGGGAGGGGTCTCATGCACCTTGTTCTTCTCGAAGAGCTCTGCCTGTATGGTCTTGAGGTCGGAGTCCAAGGCGCTGACAGTCTGTCTTCTCTTCCGAGTCAGAATCTCCTCCAGGTCCTGGATCTGAAGCCGCAGCTTCTTGTTCTCTCGCTCCAGGTTGAGTTTCTCGGTCTCCAGCCGCTCGCGCCGTCCCCACTCCTCCGCATTCTCCGCCTGGAGCCCCTCCATCTATACAGATCATACAGAGACTTAAAAACGCCACAACAGGAGACGGGGTGATAATGGGGAGAAGAGTGGACAGGTACCTCCGCCCGCAGCTCCGCCAGTTTCTTATCCATGCTGCAGCGCACCCCAAGCTCGTCCTGCAGATCTTCAGAGATCCGACCCAACTCATCCTGGTGCCGCTCCCTGAGGAGGGTGAGCTGGAGAGACAGGGTCAGCCTCCATTATATAGCCTCCAATCACCAGGTGACCCCACCCATGTACGTCTCATCCATCCCCCGGCCTCCAGGCTATACACCCACAGCCCTGCTCCATTATCACCAGATGATACCGCCCTCTTGTCACATTCCTCAGCCCCTGACAATACACCCACAGCCCCTCCCCATTATCATTAGATGATACCGCCCTCATATCCGTCACAATCCCCAGGCCCCCTGACTATACACTGATATAGCTCCACCCACACATCCCATATCCCAACCACCTGACTACACATTCATATAGTCCCGCCCCCACACATCATAGCTATGGCGCTGGATGGAGGTCTGTTACCTGGGTGACGGCCTCCTGTCTTGACTTGTTCAGCTCCTCACATTTCATCCTCCACTGGCTGACCTCGGCCTCCATCTTCTCCAGCCTCTTACTTAGAAGCATCTTGTCTCTATACAGATAGGGATCATTATATACATACCACCATGTGGAGGGGACATCAGGGACACCTATAGGGCAGCTCCTCCCATGTCACACACATCCCGTATAGGGCTTATATACAGACATATATAATGGCTTCTAGAGGCTGTATGTAACTATATGGTCCCAATAATCACTCCGACATACAGGCTCTATATACAGAGCTACATCCCATATAGGACCTATACAGGTTATATACAGAGATACATCCCATATAGGACCTGTACAGGTTATATACAGAGATACATCCCATATAGGACCTGTACAGGTTATATACAGAGATACATCCCATATAGGACCTATACAGGCTCTATATACAGAGATACATCCCATATAGGACCTATACAGGTTATATACAGAGATACATCCCATATAGGACCTGTAACAGGTTATATACAGAGATACATCCCATATAGGACCTGTACAGGTTATATACATAGATACATCCCATATAGGACCTATACAGGCTCTATATACAGAGATACATCCCATATAGGACCTATACAGGTTATATATACAGAGATACATCCATATAGGACCTATACAGGTTATATACAGAGATACATCCCATATAGGACCTATACAGGTTATATATACAGAGATACATCCCATATAGGACCTGTACAGGTTATATACAGAGATACATCCCATATAGGACCTGTACAGCTCTATATACAGAGATACATCCCATATAGGACCTATACAGGCTCTATATACAGAGATACATCCATATAGGACCTATACAGGTTATATATACAGAGATACATCCCATATAGGACCTATACAGGTTATATACAGAGATACATCCCATATAGGACCTATACAGGCTCTATATACAGAGATACATCCCATATAGGACCTATACAGGCTCTATATACAGAGATACATCCCATATAGGACCTATACAGGTTATATATACAGAGATACATCCCATATAGGACCTATACAGGTTATATACAGAGATACATCCCATATAGGACCTATACAGGTTATATATACAGAGATACATCCCATATAGGACCTATACAGGTTATATACAGAGAAACATCCCATATAGGACCTATACAGGTTATCATATACCAGAGATACATCCCATATAGGACCTGTACAGGTTATATACAGAGATACATCCCATATAGGACCTTACAGGTTATATATACAGAGATACATCCCATATAGGACCTATACAGGTTAATATACAGAGATACATCCCATATAGGACCTATACAGGTTATATACAGAGATACATCCCATATAGGACCTATACAGGTTATATACAGAGATACATCCATATAGGACCTGTACAGGTTATATACAGAGATACATCCCATATAGGACCTGTACAGGTTATATATACAGAGATACATCCCATATAGGACCTGTACAGGTTATATATACAGAGATACATCCCATATAGGACCTGTACAGGTTATATACAGAGATACATCCCATATAGGACCTGTCCAGGTTATATACAGAAATACATCCCATATAGGACCTATACAGGTTTATATACAGAGATACATCCCATATAGGACCTATACAGGTTATATACAGAGATACATCCCATATAGGACCTTCAGTTAAGATACCAAGGACTTAAGGTTATATACAGAGATACATCCCATATAGGACCTATACAGGTTATATACATAGATACATCCCATATAGGACCTGTCCAGGTTATATACATAGATACATCCCATATAGGACCTATACAGGTTATATACAGAGATACATCCCATATAGGACCTGTACAGGTTATATACAGAGATACATCCCATATAGGACCTGTCCAGGTTATATATACAGAGATACATCCCATATAGGACCTATACAGGTTATATACAGAGATACATCCCATATAGGACCTGTACAGGTTATATACAGAGATACATCCCATATAGGTCCTGTACAGGTTATATACATAGATACATCCCATATAGGACCTGTACAGGTTATATACAGAGATACATCCCATATAGGACCTATACAGGTTATATACAGAGATACATCCATATAGGACCTGTCCAGGTTATATATACAGAGATACATCCCATATAGACCTACTACAGGTTATATACAGAGATACATCCCATATAGGACCTGTACAGGTTATATCAGAGATACATCCCATATAGGACCTGTACAGGTTATATATACAGAGATACATCCCATATAGGACCTGTACAGGTTATATATACAGAGATACATCCCATATAGGTCCTGTACAGGTTATATACAGAGATACATCCCATATAGGACCTGTCCAGGTATATACAGAAATACATCCCATATAGGACCTATACAGGTTATATACAGAGATACATCCCATATAGGACCTGTACAGGTTATATACAGAGATACATCCCATATAGGACCTGTCCAGGTTATATACAGAGATACATCCCATATAGGACCTATACAGGTTATATATACAGAGATACATCCCATATAGGACCTGTACAGGTTATATACAGAGATACATCCCAATATAGGTCCTGTACAGGTTATATACAGAGATACATCCATATAGGACCTGTACAGGTTATATACATAGATACATCCCATATAGGACCTGTACAGGTTATATACAGAGATACATCCCATATAGGACCTGTACAGGTTATATATACAGAGATACATCCCATATAGGACCTGTACAGGTTATATATACAGAGATACATCCCATATAGGACCTGTACAGGTTATATACAGAGATACATCCCATATAGGACCTGTACAGGTTATATATACAGAGATACATCCCATATAGGACCTATACAGGTTATATACAGAGATACATCCCATATAGGACCTGTACAGGTTATATACAGAGATACATCCCATATAGGTCCTGTACAGGTTTATATACAGAGATACATCCCATATAGGACCTGTACAGGTTATATACAAGATAATCCCATATGGACCTTACAGGTTATATACAGAGATACATCCCATATAGGACCTGTACAGGTTATATACAGAGATACATCCCATATAGGACCTGTACAGGTTATATATACAGAGATACATCCCATATAGGACCTGTACAGGTTATATATACAGAGATACATCCCATATAGGACCTGTACAGGTTATATATACAGAGATACATCCCATATAGGACCTGTACAGGTTATATATACAGAGATACATCCCATATAGGACCTTACAGGTTATATACAGAGATACATCCCATATAGGACCTATACAGGCTCTATATACAGAGATACATCTCATATAGGACCTGTACAGGTTATATACAGAGATACATCTCATATAGGTCCTGTACAGGTTATATACAGAGATACATCCCATATAGGACCTGTACAGGTTATATATACAGAGATACATCCCATATAGGACCTGTACAGGTTATATACAGAGATACATCCATATAGGACCTATACAGGTTATATACAGAGATACATCCCATATAGGACCTGTACAGGTTATATACATAGATACATCCCATATAGGACCTGTACAGGTTATATACAGAGATACATCCCATATAGGACCTGTACAGGTTATATACAGAGATACATCCCATATAGGACCTGTACAGGTTATATATACAGAGATACATCCCATATAGGACCTATACAGGTTATATACAGAGATACATCCCATATAGGACCTGTACAGGTTATATACAGAGATACATCCCATATAGGACCTATACAGGTTATATACAGAGATACATCCCATATAGGTCCTGTACAGGTTATATACATAGATACATCCCATATAGGACCTGTACAGGTTATATACAGAGATACATCCCATATAGGACCTGTCCAGGTTATATACAGAGATACATCCCATATAGGACCTGTACAGGTTATATATACAGAGATACATCCCATATAGGACCTGTCCAGGTTAATACAGATACATCCCATATAGGACCTGTAAAGGTTATATACATAGATACATCCCATATAGGACCTGTACAGGTTATATACAGAGATACATCCCATATAGGAACCTGTACAGGTTATATACAGAGATACATCCCATATAGGACCTGTCCAGGTATATATACAGAGATACATCCCATATAGGACCTATACAGGTTATATACAGAGATACATCCCATATAGGACCTATACAGGTTATATACAGAGATACATCCCATATAGGACCTATACAGGTTATATATACAGAGATACATCCCATATAGGACCTATACAGGTTATATACAGAGATACATCCCATATAGGACCTATACAGGTTATATACAGAGATACATCCCATATAGGACCTATACAGGTTATATATACAGAGATACATCCCATACAGGACCTATACAGGCTCTATATACAGAGATACATCCCATATAGAACCTGTACAGGTTATATACAGAGATACATCCCATATAGGACCTGTACAGGTTATATATACAGAGATACATCCCATACAGGACCTATACAGGCTCTATATACAGAGATACATCCCATATAGGACCTGTACAGGTTATATATACAGAGATACATCCCATACAGGACCTATACAGGCTCTATATACAGAGATACATCCCATATAGGACCTGTACAGGTTATATACAGAGATACATCCCATATAGAACCTGTCCAGGTTATATATACAGAGATACATCCCATATAGGACCTATACAGGCTCTATATACAGAGATACATCCCATATAGGACCTATACAGGCTCTATATACAGAGATACATCCCATATAGGACCTGTACAGGCTCTATACAGATTTTGTCGCAAAATGGCTTGCAACAAAATCTGCGACTAATATGCACCAGAAAAGTGGCGTATATCGTATAAGTGGCGTGTTTCATAAATGTGCCCCTATATACACAAGTATGAATGTGGCCTGTATACGTATCCTATAGCCGTTACTCACTCTCGCTCCTTTAGAAGAAGCTTCTGACTCTCGTCCAGTCTCAGCTTGAGGGCCGTCATCTTGGGCGCTTCCTCTTCTGCCGGGTCTCGCTCCTCCCAGTGCCGGGGTCTCGGGCTGTGAGCCGAGCCTCCGTTGTGTTGCTCCAAGCCCTCTGGTTGAAGGTCGCCATCTTGGTCTGTCTCCTGAAACCAGAATTTGAAGGCTTGTGAGAACCAAAAGTGAGGCACGGGAGGGAGAGAGGCATCTCCAGGTTCTACAGAGGCACAACCTCCTCGGTTCATGGGTTCTCCTGCGGTTCCTGCCAAAGATGCAGATTAGAAATCGGTGACATGATGGCCTCTTTTCTTCGGGCATTGAGCTATCACTGCACCGGTGAAACCTGCTGATTAATTCAACAGCAATCGATAATGCATCTTTGGTAGCGACCACAGGAGATGATGGCCTCCAGGATCCTCAGGGTCTAACCTTGATGTTGACTGGTTTCTCGGTGTCCACATCCCGCACCGGCTCCTCGTTCTCCTGCTCTGTGGTCTCTTTTCCGCGCAGTCTCTCAAGCTCCCGGCGGAGCTGCTCCATTTCGCTGCCGGCCTCCTGACGCTCTCTTTTTAGCGCACTCAGCTCTTTGCTCAGGACCTCCAGTCGACCGCGGAGCTGCGCCCCTTCCTCCCTAGCCTTGTTCCGCTCGGCTCTTACTTTGCTCCACTTCTCTCTCCAGTTGGCCGTGCAGTCCGACCACCAGCGCATAGTCTTCTCCATCTGAGTGGCTCGCGCCCTGGCCTCCTCCAGCTCGCGCTGCCGTAACTCCTCGCGACTCTCCCAGTCCCCAGCGGACATAGGAACAGAAGTCTGAGGAATGGGAGATGGCGGAAGGCTCTTTGGTGAAGGTGTCAGAGAGTCTGAAAGCCGCATCCGTTCGGGCTGCGCGCTTCCCAAACTGCAGAGGAGCTCTGAGCCTTGTAAAAGCAGCGGGGCGTCCACCAGCCGGGCGCTCGGAGAACTGCCCTGACTCATTGTGATGGAGGTCGAAAGTGCTTACAGGACTGGAAGACAAACGTCTGAGGGGGACAGGCTCCTGGAACTGGAGACGCTGACCCCCCTCAGACAGCAGCACCGTAAACGGACCCCAGATCAGTTCTAAAGATGCCAGCCGCCCCACAAACTCTGTGTATCAGCTGAAGACACGGAGCATCTCCCAGGCGTGGACTTCCAGGGTGGAGACTCTGATCAGCCCTGTGACAAAGAAAAAATAACATTACCAGAAAGCAGCGACCACGGATAGTGAGTGGCCGAAAAGTGCGGGCGGAGGGAGGCAGCAACCATGGATAGTGAGCAGCCGAGGAGAGAGGAGCCAGCAACCATGGATAGTGAGCAGCCGAGGAGAGAGGAGGCAGCGACCATGGAGAGTGAGCGGCCGAGGAGAGAAAAGACAGAGGGAGGCAGCAACCATGGATAGTGAGCAGCCGAGGAGAGAGGAGGCAGCAACCATGGATAGTGAGCAGCCGAGGAGAGAGGAGGCAGCAACCATGGATAGTGAGCAGCCGAGGAGAGAGGAGGCAGCAACCAGAGAGAGTGAGTGGCCGAGGAGAGAAGGAGGCACCGACCATGGATAGTGAGCGGCCGAAAAGTGCAGGTGGAGGGAGACAGCAACCAGGGAGAGTGAGCGGCCGAGGAGAGAGGAGGCAGCAAAGGGACGGAGTGAGCGGCAATGGAGAGAGGAGATGGAGGGAGGCAGTGACAACGGATAGTGAGCGGCCGAGGAGAGATGAGGCGCCGACCATGGATAACAAGCGGCCGAAAAGAGTGGGCGGAGGGAGACAGCAACCAGGGAGAGTAAGCAGCTGAAGAGAGGTTGCAGAGGGAGGCAGCGACCATGGATACTGAGCGGCAGAAAGGGAGGCAGCATCCACAGATAGTGAGCAGCCGAGGAAAGAGGAGGCAGAGGGAGGTAGCAACCACAAGTAGTGAGTAGCCGAGGAGAGGGGAGGCAGAAGGAGGCAGCGACCAGGGAGAGCAATTGGCCGAGGAAAGAAGATGGCGGAGGGAGGTAGCGACCACAATAGTGAGAGGCCGAGGAGGGAGACAGCGACCACAGATAGTGAGCGGCCAAGGAGAGAGGAGGCAGAGAGAGACAGTGACCAGGGACAATGAGTGGACGAGGAGAGAGGAGAAGGAGAGAGGCAGCGACCATAGATAATGAGTGTCTGAGGAGAGAACATGAAGGGAGGCAGAGAGTGGGTAGAGAGAGTGCTGCAGAGGGGGGCATCTACACCCCCACTAGAGTGTTCGCATACAGTATGCAGACAAGATAATAAGACACAGGACTGACGGGACCAGGACTGGCAGCGAAACAGCGAGGACGTCATCGAGCCCAAGAAAAGCATCTGCTCAGATTTCCAGCGTCTGTTGTGGTTTGGACGACAATTTCCTTTATATGTGGAGGCCATGCTATGGAGGTGACGAGACCCCCAAATATGTATAGAAGAGCAGCTACGGAATATAAGAGAAGACGGCCTGGAGAATGTAATGCAAGTGAGTGGAGACTGACACAGGATAAACTGCTAGTGGTGCTCGGTCAGTAATCACACAAGGTGGGGCCCCTTTTATGTTGGTTCCCGCACCAGGTGATATGTGGAGGTCACATTAATACTGGGGGCCTCTCCCCCTTACTGTGATATAGGCTGCCCATCCGGCATGGTGGAGGTCATACAGATGCTGGGTATCCTCCTGTGGTGCATATATCTGGGTGCAGTGGAGCAGTATACGGAGTGCACTGTATATAATATCTGGGTGCAGTGGAGTAGTATACGGGCTGCAGTGTATATAGTATCTAGGTGCAGTGGAGCAGTATACGGGGTGCAGTGGAGCAGTATACGGGGTGCAGTGTATATAGTGGGTGCAGTGGAGCAGTATACGGGGTGTACCGGACACTTTCTCCCCGTACTACTGACCTGTAGACGGATCCCGGGAGCAGCCGAAAACTTTTCAACTTCCCGTGAGCCTCGGAGGCCCCGCCCGGCCCGAGCCGCTTCCTTCCCCGCCCCCGGTCCCTCCCCGGGGCGGAGTCCTGATCTCCGTGATCACCGTGCGGTCTGGTGTACTGGGGGCCATGTACATAGTAATTGGGGGGCAGCTTACTGTCTGGGATGGTATACAGGGGTGCACTGTACTTTCTGGGGTTGTACACAAGTGCAGTGTATGATCTAGGTTGGTGTACACGGGGGGTGCACTGTACAGTCAGGGATTGTAGGGGGGTGCAGACAGTGTATGGTCTGGGATAGTATTCAGGGGTGCACTGTACTTTCTGGGATTGTAGATAGTGTATGGTTTGAGGCAGTACACAGAGTGCAGTGTATGGTCTGGTGTGGTACACGGGGTGCACTGTACATTCACGCATTGTAGGGGTGCAGCGTATGGTCTGAGGAGGTATCCCCCTCCAGACTGTAGGTGCAGGTTTTGCGGCAGAGATTAATACCGTACATTATATAGTGATATACAGGTTCTGGGGGCTCCTTATAACAAGTGTAAGTCACCCACATGCACAGTTCAAGATGCGAGGTTGGAGTACGGCCCCGGGCACCATGACTGGGTGGGGGTGAGATATGTAGATGGGCCCTAGGAGCATGAAAAGACATAAGGCCGGTGCGGGAGCAGCAGCTAGTGTTTCCAGGGACTGTCCATGGGAGGAGTTCGAATACCTGTTACTGACTGAGTGCCCCTGTGGATGGGCACAGTGGGACGGAGGCTTGTGGCAGATGGGCCACATCCTATGTGAGGTGGTGCATCTGGAGCAAGTGACTGGGCCGGTTTGAGGACGTGTCAAGAGGAAGCCCTGGGTCAGGATGGGCAGAGGAGAGCAACCATAGCTCCACTGCCACCATTTTCATCTGTGAACTGAAATCATAGGGATAAGATGAGGATCTGAAGGGTGAAGTGTGGACCATCAGACTGTGCAGGGACGAGTGTGGACCGTCAGACTGTGCAGGGAAGAGTGTGGACCGTCAGACTGTGCAGGGAAGAGTGTGGACCGTCAGACTGTGCAGGGAAGAGTGTGGACCGTCAGACTGTGCAGTGAAGAGTGTGGTCCGTCAGACTGTGCAGTGAAGAGTGTGGACCGTCAGACTGTGCAGGGACGAGTGTGGACCGTCAGACTGTGCAGGGACGAGTGTGGACCGTCAGACTGTGCAGGGACGAGTGTGGACCGTCAGACTGTGCAGGGACGAGTGTGGACCGTCAGACTGTGCAGGGACGAGTGTTGACCGTCAGACTGTGCAGGGAAGAGTGTGGACCGTCAGACTGTGCAGGGAAGAGTGTGGACCGTCAGACTGTGCAGGGAAGAGTGTGGACCGTCAGACTGTGCAGGGAAGAGTGTGGACCGTCAGACTGTGCAGGGAAGAGTGTGGACCGTCAGACTGTACAGTGAGGAGTGTGGACCGTCAGACTGTGCAGTGAAGAGTGTGGACCGTCAGACTGTGCAGGGACGAGTGTGGACCGTCAGACTGTGCAGTGAAGAGTGTGGACTGTCAGACTGTATAGGGACGAGTGTGGACCGCCAGACTGTGCAGGGAGGGGTGTGGGCCGCCAGACTGTGCAGGGAAGAGTGTGGACCGTCAGACTGTACAGTGAGGAGTGTGGACCGTCAGACTGTGCAGTGAGGAGTGTGGGACCGTCAGACTGTGCAGTGAAGAGCGTGGACAGTCAGACTGTATAGGGACGAGCGTGGACCGCCAGACTGTGCAGGGAAGAGTGTGGGCCGCCAGACTGTGCAGGGAGGGGTGTGGGCCGCCAGACTGTGCAGGGAAGAGTGTGGACCGTCAGACTGTGCAGGGAAGAGTGTGGACCGTCAGACTGTGCAGGGAAGAGTGTGGACCGTCAGACTGTGCAGGGACGAGTGTGGACCGTCAGACTGTGCAGGGACGAGTGTGGACCGTCAGACTGTGCAGGGACGAGTGCGGACCGTCAGATATGTGAAGCCTAACCATTATAAGTGACATTCTGTTCCTGATACGCGTTGTTTATACATGAATATCTATTAAACCAAAAGATCTGTCTACACCCTCTGCCTGTTGTGAACCATCACAACAGGCAGAGGGTGTAGACAGATCTTCTGGTTTATTAGATATTCATGTATGTGTACTGGTGACAGTCTGAACCTGTATCAATCCTTCTGGGAGCCTGGGCATCTCCACCTCAGGCCTATGATAGAGTTGTGCCTATACCAGCACAGCTGTGCAGGGTGGGAGGCCATGAGCACCAGGAGTGTATGGAGCAATGGGCTGTGGTGACATCTTACTGCCCAGAAGACACTAAATATTCCGCCTCGCTGTCCCTGCATGGCACTGATAAAACAGCAGGGGGCGCTGTGACTCCATTGCTGGTTTTACCCTTTACTTTTATAGACACTCATGTTATACAATGTATAACATCCAGCCTCTAGCCATGTAGTCTACCATTACCACAGTGTATAACATCCAGCCTCTAGCCATGCAGTCTACCATTACCACAGTGTATAACATCCAGCCTCTAGCCATGCAGTCTACCATTACCACAGTGTATAACATCCAGCCTCTAGCCATGCAGTCTACCATTACCACAGTGTATAACATCCAGCCTCTAGCCATGCAGTCTACCATTACCACAGTGTATAACATCCAGCCTCTAGCCATGCAGGTCTACCATTACCACAGTGTATAACATCCAGCCTCTAGCCATGCAGTCTACCATTACCACAGTGTATAACATCCAGCCTCTAGCCATGCAGTCCTACCATTACCACAGTGTATAACATCCAGCCTCTAGCCATGCAGTCTACCATTACCACAGTGTATAACATCCAGCCTCTAGCCATGCAGTCTACCATTACCACAGTGTATAACATCCAGCCTCTAGCCGTGCAGTCTACCATTACCACAGTGTATAACATCCAGCCTCTAGCCCTGCAGTCTATCATTACCACAGGTGTATAACATCAGTCTATCATTACCACAGGTGTATAACATCCAGCCTCTAGCCATGCAGTCTACCATTACTACAGGTGTATAACATCCAGCCTCTAGCCATGCAGTCTACCATTACCACAGTGTATAACATCCAGCCTCTAGCCATGCAGTCTACCATTACCACAATGTATAACATCCAGCCTCTAGCCATGTAGTCTACCATTACCACAGTGTATAACATCCAGCCTCTAGCCATGCAGTCTACCATTACCACAGTGTATAACATCCAGCCTCTAGCCCTGCAGTCTACCATTACCACAGTGTATAACATCCAGCCTCTAGCCGTGCAGTCTACCATTACGACAGTGTATAACATCCAGCCTCTAGCCCTGCAGTCTACCATTACTACAGGTGTATAACATCAGTCTATCATTACCACAGGTGTATAACATCCAGCCTCTAGCCATGCAGTCTACCATTACTACAGGTGTATAACATCCAGCCTCTAGCCATGCAGTCTACCATTACCACAGTGTATAACATCCAGCCTCTAGCCATGCAGTCTACCATTACCACAGTGTATAACATCCAGCCTTTAGCCGTGCAGTCTACCATTACCACAGTGTATAACATCCAGCCTCTATCCATGCAGTCTACCATTACCACAGTGTATAACATCCAGCCTTTAGCCATGCAGTCTACCATTACCACAGTGTATAACATCCAGCCTCTAGCCATGCAGTCTACCATTACCACAGTGTATAACATCCAGCCTCTGGCCATGCAGTCTACCATTACCACAGTGTATAACATCCAGCCTCTAGCCATGCAGTCTACCATTACCACAGTGTATAATATCCAGCCTCTAGCCATGCAGTCTACCATTACCACAGTGTATAACATCCAGGCTGTGGGGCCCAGTCAGTTTTAGTTATGCCACTGATACACACTATACATTACACTATATACACAACAATGGCAAATAATGTCAGAGTGACACTGACATATATAGCAATAGGTAACCGCAACAGCATGTTTAATATCACTGCACCATCACGTGTTCTGCTTTTTCACATACAAACCTTCAAAAAATTGTCCCTTATCAGGGGCAGATGATGTTTAAACACACACTGTGTTATCAGAAATATACAGTAGCTTATTTGGATTAAGTGTCCAAATATTATGCCTTAACAGGGCACATCCCGGCCCCTGTTCATACACACAGAGGTTAATGTCAAAAGAAAATGTAGCTTGTTCTGTACATGTTCAGACATGCCTTAACAAGGGCAGAATGTCTGCCCGGATTTATAGATGCTCAAGTGTTTATTGTCACAACAATGGCTTGTTCTGAACAAACGTCCAAAAATTATACCTTAACAGGGGCAGATTACTGCCATATTTATATTCAAGTACAATGTCTGAAGAAAGAGTGTCTTGTTCTGCAGAAGCATCCAAAAATGATGCCTTAAACAGAGGCAGAAAGCCTGCCCGTATTTATACAAGAACAAGTGTTATTTGTCAGAGGAAACAGTGGCTTGTTCTGAACCAGCAGGGAAAATCCTCCTTTTTATTTGGGAGCAGCAGTAGTGCAGTGAGGATGTGGATGTGCACTGAAAATCCTTTAAAAAACATTTATTAGCAAATCACCTCACCTATTGAGCCCTAAACAAAAGCTCCTGTGCACAACCGTGGACCCATTGAATTTAGTGGGTCTACTACAAAATGCAGACACCACTCAAATTGCATCTGTATTTTGTGGATCTGAGATTTGTTGACCACAATACAGATACAGTCGTGTGAATGCACCCTAATGGGCAGTGAGTGTTCACCCACTGTGCCAACTACCCGGTTTGACTTTGAGCTAGTTCTAAGGGCGTTATCCTGGCAGTCTATTGGTCTTTACCCTTTTACAGGGACCTGGTGTCAGGGTATGACGACACAGTAGCATGAACACACAGGGATAGTGTAGCCCTAAAATTTTCAGACCAGCTGTTACTGCCTACTTACACGGTCACCCTACGAGGTGACCACACAACTGGTCGACGGTCCCTATACTAAGTAAGTGAGGTAGCGACTCACAAACAGGGAACAAACAGACACCATAAAAGCGTTGTAAGTTACAAGGGTCAACAAAGTGCCAAGAATGCCAGAAGCAAGAGAGAAAGCCAGACACGCCAGAAGTAAAAAATCAGGAGAGCAATACAAGGCCAAATCGCCGGAAAACGTAGTCACAATATCAGGTCTAAAAGTCCACAGTCAAAGTAAAGTGCAATACCACAAGGGAACAGCAGGGGGAGTCAGAGGAACAGAAATTTACTGCCATCTGTACTGGGAAGAGGCAGCTCACGCTGGCATGCCCTGATGCTCGGGAGCCCTGATGGAGCCCCAGCACACACGCTTAATGGACTAGGGTTCTGAGGACCGGCCCACACTCCTGGTTCCCCCTGTAACTGGACACTGCAGCAACCAGGGGAACCTCTTGGAATAGTCGCATGTAGCTGGCAGCTGACCCATGGGGGTCAACAACACTGGTGCAATGCTCCAAGAGGTCAGGCAGTACTTGTAGTCCAGTAAGAGGCCAAGCTGAGAGAGTGCAGAGGATGAAACAATCCAATAAACAAGTCTGAGGTCAGAGCAGGCGGCAATGAGGTAAAACAAGATACAGGCTAAGGTCAGGGCAAGCAGCATGGATTCAGGGTAGGTTGTAAGACAGGAGTTCGGTGCATGGGTAGTCTGACAGAATATCATACCTTCACTGGTAACTAGAGACTAGGAACCTAAAGCTCAGTCACTCTACCACCTCAAATACCCAGGGACAACCAGCCATAGGCTGTGTAAGAATTTGGATATGCTCACTGGCCCATTAAAAGTCTGAGAGGGAGTGCTCAGAAAAGGCTAGGAAGAGGGTGAGATACATGGAGCTCCTGAGGCTGGAACTGCAGTGGATGACAGAAGACGGCGTGCGGGTCCTGATCGCTGGTGAAGCTGGAAGTAGGGCCAAGTAAGAAATGTACCTGCCCTGGAGCGTGGAGCAGTGGTGGGTACAGGCAGTGGTGTGCAGTGTTCTAGGGTCATCTGCAGGTATGTACACGTGTCCAATTCTTTATTCCTCTGCAGTCAGTGTGGCTCCAGATACCTGTGACAACCTACCAGGACCTTATTGAATCCCTCCCTGGATGTCTATCTGCTGTCCGTGCTGAACACAGAGGTTACTCTGGAGATTTGCTGCTGCTCAGAATAATGGGACTCCACTGTGTACAACGCTTTCAGTAACATGGGTATAATAATGATGTTATTGCAGTATTGCAGTTACTATAAGACTGAACAGTATCTTGCAGTAATGGGTATAATGCACTGAAATGTCAAATTACAAATTCTAACTAGAAACTGTTTTTTAGGGGGAAAAAGTGGGTAATTCCTCAGTGTTTGCTGCAGAATGTATGCTACTGGGGTGCTGGCAATAAGTCTATGCATTGTGGAAAGATTAAAAACAAAAAGCTGTTGATCATACAGAAAAATAGAGTTTCTTGTAGGATTTTGCATTGCAAAATTTGCAAGCTGTATAAACCAACTCGGACGGAGACAAGTCCCTCCCTGATAACTTTCTGAAATCTACCCAATTATATATCTTTTGTCCCTTAAACACCCCTACGGTTCTCCTCCTACACTGCCCCTATAATTCTCTCCCTACAGTGCCCCTATAATGCTATCCCTACAGTGCCCCTATAATTCTCTCCCTACTGTGCCCCTATAATTCTCTCCCTACAGTGTCCCTATAGTTCTCTCCCTACAGTGTCCCTATAGGTCTCTCCCTACAGTGCCGCTATAATTCTCTACCTACAGTGCCTCTATAGTTCTCTCCCTACTGTGCCCCTATAATTCTCTCCTTACAGTGCCCCTTTAGTTCTCTCCCTACAGTGTCCCTATAATTCTCTCCCTACAGTGCCCCTATAATTCTCACCCTACAGTGCCCCTATAGTTCTCTCCCTACAGTGCCCCTATAATTCTCCCCCTACAGTGCCCCTATAATTCTCCCCCTACAGTGCCCCTATAATTCTCTCCCTACAGTGCCCCTATAGCTCTCTCCCTACATTTCCCCTATAATTTTCTCCCTAAAGTGCCCCTATAGTTCTTTCCCTACAGTGTCCCTATAGTTCTCTCCCTACAGTGCCCCTATAATTCTCTCTCTATAGTTTCTGCAATTGTTTTTGACATCCACAAATGAGAACAGAATGGCATTTAGCTCAGTAGAAGGACCTTGCAGAATACTGCCCTGTGATTGGATGATCAGGCTGTCAGTCTCTGAGCCAATCAGGGCAAGCCACTTCCTCCCTCCTGTTTTCCCAGGCAATTTCC
This sequence comes from Rhinella marina, assembly GCA_900303285.1. Lineage (NCBI taxonomy): Eukaryota > Metazoa > Chordata > Amphibia > Anura > Bufonidae > Rhinella > Rhinella marina. The sequence continues at coordinate 47,893 of ONZH01002509.1, forward strand.
ATATTAAAATGGCGCTCGGTGCCGTACTTGTGTGATTTGTCTGAAATAAATTGGAAAAAACTTTGGATTAGTTTGGCAGATTCATTTTTGTGAAATCCGTAACAAATCTGAATAATTTAGAATCAATCAAATGCTTTGTGGCATGGTGGAGGACGGGTAATGCTATGAGGGGTCTTCAGGGGTCGATGGAGGAAGGGTAATGCTATGAGGGGTCTTCAGGGGTCGATGGAGGAAGGGTAATGCTATGAGGGGTCTTCAGGGGTCAACCTTGACCCCTTAGGTCCAGTGAAAGGAAATCTTAATGCTTCAGAAGATAAGACATCGTGGACAGTTGTATGGGGACAACTTTGTGGGAACACTCTGGGGAAGGCCCTTTTCTGTACCTCTTTTCTGCGCCCCAGTGCACAAGCTCAATAAAGACATGGTTGGGTTAGTTTGGACGAACCCGACCACCTGCCCAGAGCCCCGACCTCAACCCCATCCAGAACAGAGGCTGGGAGCCGTGCCTTATCCTCCAACATCAGTGTCTTCTGGATGAAGGGGCAACAATTCCCACAGACACCCACCAAAAGCTTTCCATAGGAGCAAAGGGGGGACCAGCTCCATATTAACCCCTACGGGTGTAGAATGTGAGGTCAGAAAAGCTCCTGGGGGTGGAATATGTGGTTGTCCCAGTACACGAGCTCTCTTGGGTGAAGGGGCCCCAGTTACATACATCTGACACTCCTAGATGGTGTTCTCTTGGCTACATCTGTGTCTTCATGTCAGATGGTGGTGGTGGAGAATAGCTCGAAATATCTGACCACATTCTCAGTTCCAGCCTCCTCTGCAGCTTTTCTCGACCTCAGCTTCTTGAGTTGATGTAATGTTTCTGCTTACATCGAGTAAAAAAGCCATTCTGGTCAGGATGTAGTGGGTATGCAAAATAATCACTTGATCATGGCGGGTATAATGATGTATGGCGACTATCTTCGCAACAAGATTGTTATGTACTTACCTGTCCAAACTCCCACGAGGAGTCCGGCCTGTAGGGCGGTCTGGCCATGCAGCATGCAGGCCGATTAGGCCCATCGTTCTGTGTGAGCTGACATCACGGCAGGGTCCGGTGAGATATCAGGCCACCAGATGGCCACAGTCACCTGTGATCCGGCCTCCTGAACCTCACCAACATTATTGTTCTTGACTTGAATTCCTGAATTTTGGACCCTTGCTAGCCTTCTAACCTCACTAATATCTGCTGGATCTACCTGACCTGCTGGTTCTGACTTGGTACAGTACTGGTTCTTGGTTCTGACATAATTCGCTGGCTAGGACCTGTTCAGACTCTGCTTTTGATTTCTTATAGTGTCTGCCTGATTTGGTTCTTTCCTTTCCTTTAAGCCCGTGCACTTCGCAGGGAAGGGACTGTTGTCCAGTTGGCAGCCACTGCATACCTGGCGCTAAAACAAAACAAAAAAACTTTATTATAAATATTGGATAAAATAGGGTAGATACATGCGCCCTTCTTCAAAAAGGGTCTTATAGCAAATAGGCCCCAGCCTGATGTGGAGGTCTCCCTGCACACCACTAGTTGCTAAAAAATGGCCAAAATATAGTCAGTATCCCGTCTACCGAACTTGCTCTGTTGGAAAGCAGGACCCGGCCGAACTAGTGCCGGAGGTGCCGCCACAGAGAGAGGTGGCGTGCGCCGTCCTTATATGTTTGTTTGTCTGTTATTAACAATTGGCAGTACTAATTTTGCTCTATTGCTCCTGATGAGGGTGTTATTAGATCACCCAGAAACGCGTTGAGTGATATTTTGTGAGTGAAGTAAGCCATATTTATACAGGCACTATTAGTCAACCGGATAGGAGGCAGGTAGTGAGAGGTCCTGCTTTCCAACAGAGCAAGTTCGGTAGACGGGATACTGACTATATTTTGGCCATTTTTTAGCAACTAGTGGTGTGCAGGGAGACCTCCACATCAGGCTGGGGCCTATTTGCTATAAGACCCTTTTTGAAGAAGGGCGCATGTATCTACCCTATTTTATCCAATATTTATAATAAAGTTTTTTTGTTTTGTTTTAGCGCCCGATAGTACTGTGAGATTTTGTTTATTTGAGGACGCCTACCTTCTAATAATTATAATTATCTGTGAGCCACTGCATACCTCCCAACTTTGCAAAGAGTTGACATATTGGCAAATTTTTTCAGCACTAGGCCACGCCCCTAACTCCGCCCACTATACACCTAATCTCACCCAGTCTCCTTACTGCTCCACATAGTAAATATTCCCCAGTTATGTGCCCTCATTAATATTCCTAGCTGTGCCCCCCAGTAATATGACCAGCTGTGCCCCCCAGGAATATGCCCAGTAATGAGCCCCCAGTAATATGACCAGCTGTGCCCCCCAGTAATATGCCCACATTGTGCCCCACTGTAATATGCCCACATTGTGCCCCCCTGTGATATGCCCACATTGTGCCCCCCAGTAATATGTTGTGCCCCCAGTAATATTCCCACATTGTGCCCCTCACAGAAAGTTAAAAAAATAAAAACCTTATACTTACCTTCTTCCTAGCAGCAGCATCACCAGCAGGACATCAGCTTCTCTAGTCTGGAGAGGGCGGGGCCAAGGCTGACTGTCGGCTGCCCCGCCCCCCGTCCAGGCAAGAGGTACAGAGAGCTGCAGGGGGGAGCCGATTCCGGCTGTCTGCTTCTTCATATAGCAGGCTGCCAGAGGTATGTCCCGGTCTCTGGACGCAGAGACAGCTGCCAGAGACCGAAACAATACTCCCCCGTACCGGGACAGTCACTGCGATCCGGGACTGTCCCGCTGGATCCGGGGAGGTTGGAAGGTATGCCACTGTTTAGGGCAAATCGTCCAAGTAGGTAGGGGCGGTGGTAAGGTTGGAGGTTAGAGGGTGCACTGTTCCCTACCAGACGTGACAGTGATGCTGAGAACACGTGGTGTCATTGTGGCTGTAGTCACTTACATCACTTGTGAAGCGTTTGTTAGATGGCTACAGGCGTTCCTTGTCATGTGGCGGTGGATTTGGCAGTAAAGCACGGAGAAATTATCATGTGCAGGCTGAGAGTTCTTTGGTATGATTAATGATGCGTGGATCCGGTGGTGGGGGGGCGGGTTTTTGACTTTGGCTCTTGGACTTCTCTTGGTCTTGCATTCCTGGAATTCACCTGCGGGGCTTCAGCGTCTCGTCCTCTGCTCTGGGCTCCAATCCACCTTTATTAACAGAGAAGAATGATGGAAGGGATCCAAGAAGGAAATAGGAGGGGGTGGGGGCGTGCGTCAGACTGATTCCCCCCGACCCGGCAGTGAGCAGGTGACATCAACACCTGCCAGAAAAAGACTCCACACCGAGGCAGGCCGAGGCACATCCTACAGGGGCCCACAATTCCCATCAGAGATACCTGATCACTTCAGAAGACCAAAGTCAGCCCCAAAGTGTGCCCTGTGACTCCATGTATAAATACCCCTCATGACTCCATATATACAAGTATCCCCTATGAATCCAGACCTTGTAGCATCAGCTTCAGCAGCAACAGCTTCAAGTCCTGGCTTCTGGATAACTTTATCAGTCTCTTGGTCCCGTCACAACATCTCTGTGGGGTTGAGGTCTGAACTTGGGGCCACTGATTCTTTTCTTTACAACGTTCTTCAGGTCATTGAGGTTTGTAGACGTTCGTTTTGATTTCTTATAGTCCCATCACAGCATTTCCATGGGGTTGAGGTCCTTAAAGGGATTCTTCAGGAATTAAGAAAATGAAAATACTTAAATATTACTTCATTATAAATATATTCCCAAATACCTTTCATTAGTTATAATGGCTCGTTTTGTCTGGGGAGCTTTCATTAGGAGAAAAAAAATGGCCGCCATCCTATCAGTACACACAGAACCTGTTCTAATCACACAGGAGGACAAGTTACTTCACAACACTGAGGTAAAGAGCTGCCTCATCCTCCTCTCTGGTCTGCTTGTCAGGGATTATGGTCCTGAATACAGATTATAAGATCTTCAGCTGAATCTCTGTAGGAATGGAGTTCATGAGGAGACATGACGTACAGAGAAGACGGACAGGACAGACTGTGGTAAATGAGACTGCATACAAGTGCTGCTGCTCATTACTACAACCCCACCGTCCTCTCTGTACTTCATGTCTTCTCCATTCCTACAGAGATTCAGCTGAAGATCATATTAAACTGTATTTAGGATCATAATCCCTGACAAGCAGACCAGAGAGGAGGATGAGGCAGCTCTTTACCTCAGTGTTGTGAAGTAACTTGTCCTCCTGTGTGATTAGGACAGGTTTTGTGTGTACTAATAGGACTGCGGCCATTTTATTTCCCATGATGATTGCTCCCTAGAAAAAACGAGTCATTATAACTAATGGAAGCAGGTATTTGGGAATATATTTATAATAAAGTAATATTTAAGTATTTTAATTTTCTTAATTCCCGGAGAACCCCTTTAAGGTTTGTGGGTGTTCGTTTATCTCTCTTATGGTCCCGACTCCCGTCACATCATTTCTATAGGGTTGAGGTCATTACGGTTTGTGGGTGTGTCCGTTTTGCTCTCTTATGGTCCTGGCACAGCATCTCTATGGGGTTGAGGTCTGGCTTGATTCTATTTTTTCTAGGGCTCCACTGTTCTGCTATAGATGTGCTTGGGTTTATTGTCCTGTTCCATGACCCAGTCTTGTCCAAGCTTTGGCTGTTTGATAGATGGCCTCACATTTGACTCTAGAATATTCTAGTATACATAGTGACTACAAGGTACGTAGGTCCTGTGGCAGCAGAACAAACCCCAGTCATCCCCCTCCGCCCCTGTGCTGGACAGCTGGTATATGGCGGTGCATTATGGCCAAACATCTCCACTTTGGTCTCATCTGTCCATGAATGGGGACTGACAGACTGTGCCAAGAGGTTCTCATCTCACCCACTTATTAGCAGCAGCTAAGATCCTTATTCCTCCACTATGGAGAACTACAACATGCCCCGCTACGTCTCAATGGTTGCTCAAAGTTGACCAATTATACCGCATTGAAGAAGTAGCAGCGTTCGCTAACCATTCACACGCGAAGTTTGTGAAACTATGTTCCTCGTGGACAACTCATCGCAAAACACCCTCCTTAGAACATAAACCAACTGAAAGCCCTAGTAGGACTTGATAGTTTTCATAGCTCATCAAAGTGGAGAGGGAGCAGCAGTTGCAGAGAGAGCAGAGCCTCTAGGTGTAATGGTAACGCCCCTGTTGCTCCTGGAGGCTCATTTGCATATATTAAAACATCCTTTTCTCAGTAATGAGGACACATATGAACATGGGACCAACACAGATGCCTTCAGCTGCCAAGCACACATGTAACAGGTCAGCCAGTGTCATAGGGACAAAACTGCTGACAGATGCCCTTATCCTATGCGTGACTGTGCTGCCTATGGACTACAGGAGATGAAAATTTCAAATAAATTACATTATATAATCTCAGAGATTATCTTATTATATTCTTCTTACAGTATACACCTGCCTTATATAGTCCTATACATTAGAGCTCTACCTTGTATATGGAGTTAATATACAGAGTCCGGGGCTTTATTGTATACAGTCCGGTAGAGGAGGGATTCTCTGCTCCTCATGTACTTCAGGATGTCTAGCTATTATATGAATATCCTGTGTATATATATATATATATTCCTCGGACCCACCATCCAACCTGCAGCCTGAGCTCCTCGTGGAGCTGAGAACTGGTGACGGCTGTAGTCAATGACTATATGTAAACTGGGCTGACTAATGATGAGTCAGTGTGTGTGCTGCTCCAGATAAAGGCCATGTAATCAGCATCAGTGCTACACATCGGGGGGCCGCCTCCAATTATACCAAACAACACATCCTACTAGAGAGAAGAGAAGACCCTGCCAGGAGGAGAGAGGAGAAGAGCCTGCCAGGAGGAGAGAGAGAGGAGAAGAGCCTGCCAGGAGGAGAGAGGAGAAGAGCCTGCCAGGAGGAGAGAGAGAGGAGAAGAGCCTGCCAGGAGGAGAGAGGAGAAGAGCCTGCCAGGAGGAGAGAGAGAGGAGAAGAGCCTGCCAGGAGGGGGAGAGAGGAGAAGAGCCTGCCAGGAGGAGAGAGAGGAGAGGAGCCTGCCAGGAGGAGAGAGGAGAAGAGCCTGCCAGGAGGAGAGAGAGGAGAAGAGCCTGTCAGGAGGAGAGAGAGAGGAGAAGAGCCTGCCAGGAGGAGAGAGAGAGGAGAAGAGCCTGCCAGGAGGAGAGAGGAGAAGAGCCTGCCAAGAGGAGAGAGGAGAAGAGCCTGCCAGGAGGAGAGAGAGGAGAAGGGCCTGCCAGGAGGAGAGAGAGGAGAAAAGCCTGCCAGGAGGAGAGAGAGGAGAAGAGCCTGTCAGGAGGAGAGAGAGGAGAAGAGCCTGCCAGGAGGAGAGAGAGGAGAAGAGCCTGCCCAGGAGGAGAGAGAGTAGAAGAGCCTGCCAGGAGGAGAGAGGAGAAGAGCCTGCCAGGAGGAGAGAGAGGAGAAGGGCCTGCCAGGAGGAGAGAGAGGAGAAAAGCCTGCCAGGAGGAGAGAGAGGAGAAGACCTGTCAGGAGGAGAGAGGAGGAAGAGCCTGCCAGGAGGAGAGAGAGGAGAAGAGCCTGCCAGGAGGAGAGAAAGGAGAAGAGCCTGCCAGGAGGAGAGAGAGGAGAAGAGCCTGCCAGGAGGAGAGAGAGGAGAAGAACCTGTCAGGAGGAGAGAGAGAGGAGAAGAGCCTGTCAGGAGGAGAGAGAGGAGAAGAGCCTGCCAGGAGGAGAGAGGAGAAGAGCCTGCCAGGAGGAGAGAGAGGAGAAGAGCCTGCCAGGAGGAGAGAGAGGAGAAGAGCCTGCCAGGAGGAGAGAGAGAGGAGAAGAGCCTGCCAGGGGAGGAGGGCCAGGAGGAGAGAGAGAGGAGAGGAGAGCCTGCCAGGAGGAGAGAGAGGAGAAGGAGAGCCTGCCAGGAGGAGAGAGAGAGAGAGAGCCTGCCAGGAGGAGAGAGAGAGAGAAGAGCCTGCCAGGAGGAGAGAGGAGAAGATCCTGCCAGGAGGAGAGAGAGGAGGAGGAGAGCCTGCCAGGAGGAGAGAGAGCCTGCCAGAGTTTGCAAGGAAAATATATAAAGATGAACCATGCCTGCTGAGCTGTGTATCTAATCCTATCCTGTGTGATACTGTCTGCTGACATGTGTATCTAATCCTGTCCTGTGTGATACTGTCTGCTGAACTGTGTATCTAATCCTATCCTGTGTGATACTGTCTGCTGAGCTGTGTATCTAATCCTATCCTGTGTGATACTGTCTGCTGAGCTGTGTATCTAATCCTACCCTGTGTGATACTGTCTGCTGAGCTGTGTATCTAATCCTCTCCTGTGTGATACTGTCTGCTGAGCTGTGTATCTAATCCTCTCCTGTGTGATACTGTCTGCTGAGCTGTGTATATAATCCTACCCTGTGTGATACTGTCTGCTGAGCTGTGTATCTAATCCTCTTTTGTGTGATACTGTCTGCTGAGCTGTGTATCTAATCCTCTCCTGTGTGATACTGTCTGCTGAGCTGTGTATATAATCCTACCCTGTGTGATACTGTCTGCTGAGCTGTGTATCTAATCCTCTCCTGTGTGATACTGTCTGCTGAGCTGTGTATCTAATCCTATCCTGTGTGATACTGTCTGCTGACATGTGTATCTAATCCTGTCCTGTGTGATACTGTCTGCTGAACTGTGTATCTAATCCTATCCTGTGTGATACTGTCTGCTGAGCTGTGTATCTAATCCTATCCTGTGTGATACTGTCTTCTGAGCTGTGTATCTAATCCTATCCTGTGTGATACTGTCTTCTGAGCTGTGTATCTAATCCTCTCCTGTGTGATACTGTCTGCTGAGCTGTGTATATAATCCTATCGTGTAGTCTGGGTACGGGTAGGTTTAGCACATATTGATCAGAGCTGAGGAATCACTGAGGGTCCGAGTTCTGGTTGACTCAGGACAGGGCTCTGTCTGTCCAGCAGCTGGTGGTCTCCTCCTGGTTATTGGGATAATGTCTTCTTCTGTGTGGTGGTGACTCTGTCCAGCAGCTGGTGGTCTCCTCCTGGCACCTGCCATGGTGGAAATGTGTGGACCTGCAGACCTTGTGATTCATCCTTAGTCATTAGGACCATAGTGGTTCCTCTCATCACACACAATGCCAGGATATGAGAACATACCCAGCTCCAAATGTGCAGAGAAACCAGCAGCACAAGTCATCGATGGAGAGGACACCAGGGACAGACCAGTTAGGACACCAGGGACAGGCCAAGATGACCATCGGGGACAGGTAAAGAGGACACCAAAGACAGGCCAAGAGGACATCAGCTGCAGGCTGAGAGGATACTGGATGTAGACCGAGAGCAAACAAGGTCAGGCAGAGAGGACATTTGGGACAGACCAATAGGACACCGGGGTCAGGTCAAGAGGAAATTGGGGACAGGCTGAAAGGACCATGGGGACAAGCCATGAGAGCCCTGAGAACAAGCCAAGAGAACACCAGGGACAGGACGCAAGAGCCCCGGGGAAAGGCCGAGAGGACAACAAGGACGGGGGGGGCTGTCGGATGAGAGCTGCTACACACAGCCGCCCTCCTCCATGTACGCGCTGCAGCCTGTATATACACCCGCCCTATACAAGCCACAAACCCTGCAGCTGTGAAATGTGACACAAAGGCGGCACTGAAACTCTCATGATTCCCACAAGTAGATGCGAGCGTGCAAATGTCTGTGACCTCACTGTGTCACGTTACTGTGTGTGAGATGTGTGTATGATGTTACTGTGTGTATGATGTTAGTGTGTGTAAGATGTGTGTATGATGTTAGTGTGTGTGAGATGTGTGTATGATGTGTGTATGAAGTTACCGCGTTTATGATGTGTGTAACTTCACTGTGTCATGTTACTGTACGAATATTACTGTGTATATGATAACTGTATGTATGACGTGTGTATGATGTTATGTATGTATATATCTGTATATACGTGTGTCTGTATGTATGCGTGTGTATGTGTGTGTGTGGGGGGTATATACTTTTCTTCTTCAGAACAGGAAGCATTGACCTCAGGGTTGCACACATCTCCACGTGTGGACATGCCCCAGCATCTGTGCACCCACAAGATAGCGTCTCAGGCCTGGGGGATGGGACGTGGCGCCCTCCTGTATGTGCTTGTAAGTGGGGCAATGTACAGGTGCAGCCACGACAGGGGGGAAATATGCCTGATCCTCAGATATCCGTTAACCCGCCTGAGAATTCAACATGAGAGCACTACAACTCTCAACATGTCAGGTGCCTAGAGAAAGACTACTGCGCAGGGCTAATAAAAGGTGTGACCTCATGCATCCGGGAGGGATCATGGGATTAAGTGATGTTACCTGTGCACACACCTGAGGGGAGGAGCCCTCACCGGAATCTGCCGAGACACCACAGGTAAAGGACAAAGGACAAAACAGAGCACTGCAAAAAATATACGGCACTGTGCACAATATACAGCACTGCACAAAATATACAGCACTGCACGAAATATACGACACTGCACAACATATACAGCACTGCACACAATATACAGCACTTCACGAAATATACAGCACTGCACACAATATACAGCACTGCACACAATATACAGCACTGCACGAAATATACGGCACTGCACAACATATACAGCACTGCACACAATATACAGCACTGCACGAAATATACAGCACTGCACAACATATACAGCACTGCACAACATGTACAGCACTGCACGAAATATACGGCACTGCACAACATATACAGCACTGCACAACATATACAGCACTGCACGAAATATACGGCACTGCACAACATATACAGCACTGCACAAAATATACAGCACTGCACAAAATATATGGCACTGCACAACATATACAGCACTACACAACATATACAGCACTGCACAACATGTACAGCACTGCACAAAATATATGGCACTGCACAACATATACAGCACTGCACAAAATATACAGCACTGGACAAAGCACTGCAGAAAGTGCACAGGGCATTGTAACGGCTCTCTACCATGGGCTGCACACTGTACTCCCTTCTCCTCTACAGACTGTGCAGTGTATCCCCTTCTCCTCTACAGACTGTGCAGTGTATCCCCTTCTCCTCTACAGACTGTGCAGTGTATCCCCTTCTCCTCTACAGACTGTGGAGTGTATCCCCTTCTCCTCTACAGACTGTGGAGTGTATCCCCTTCTCCTCTACAGACTGTACAGTGTACCCCCTTCTCCTCTACAGACTGTGCAGTGTATCCCCTTCTCCTCTACAGACTGTGGAGTGTATCCCCTTCTCCTCTACAGACTGTACAGTGTACCCCCTTCTCCTCTACAGGACTGTACAGTGTATCCCCTTCTCCTCTACAGACTGTGCAGTGTATCCCCTTCTCCTCTACAGACTGTGCAGTGTATCCCCTTCTCCTCTACAGACTGTACAGTGTATCCCCTTCTCCTCTACAGATTGTGCAGTGTACCCCCTTCTCCTCTACAGACTGTACAGTGTATCCCCTTCTCCTCTACAGACTGTACAGTGTATCCCCTTCTCCTCTACAGACTGTACAGTGTACCCCCTTCTCCTCTACAGACTGTACAGTGTACCCCCTTCTCCTCTACAGACTGTGCAGTGTATCCCCTTCTCATCTACAGACTGTGCAGTGTATCCCCTTCTCCTCTACAGACTGTGCAGTGTATCCCCTTCTCCTCTACAGACTGTGCAGTGTATCCCCTTCTCATCTACAGACTGTGCAGTGTATCCCCTTCTCCTCTACAGACTGTGCAGTGTACCCCCTTCTCCTCTACAGACTGTGCAGTGTATCCCCTTCTCATCTACAGACTGTGCAGTGTATCCCCTTCTCCTCTACAGACTGTACAGTGTATCCCCTTCTCTACAGATTGTGCAGTGTACCCCCTTCTCCTCTACAGACTGTACAGTGTATCCCCTTCTCCTCTACAGACTGTACAGTGTATCCCCTTCTCCTCTACAGACTGTACAGTGTACCCCCTTCTCCTCTACAGACTGTACAGTGTATCCCCTTCTCCTCTACAGACTGTGCAGTGTATCCCCTTCTCCTCTACAGACTGTGCAGTGTATCCCCTTCTCCTCTACAGACTGTGCAGTGTATCCCCTTCTCCTCTACAGACTGTGGAGTGTATCCCCTTCTCCTCTACAGACTGTGCAGTGTATCCCCTTCTCCTCTACAGACTGTACAGTGTACCCCCTTCTCCTCTACAGACTGTACAGTGTGCCCCCTTCTCCTCTACAGACTGTGCAGTGTATCCCCTTCTCCTCTACAGACTGTGGAGTGTATCCCCTTCTCCTCTACAGACTGTACAGTGTACCCCCTTCTCCTCTACAGACTGTGCAGTGTATCCCCTTCTCCTCTACAGACTGTGCAGTGTATCCCCTTCTCCTCTACAGACTGTGGAGTGTATCCCCTTCTCCTCTACAGACTGTGCAGTGTATCCCCTCTCCTCTACAGACTGTGGAGTGTATCCCCTTCTCCTCTACAGACTGTGGAGTGTATCCCCTTCTCCTCTACAGACTGTGCAGTGTATCCCCTTCTCCTCTACAGACTGTGCAGTGTATCCCCTTCTCCTCTACAGGACTGTGGAGTGTATCCCCTTCTCCTCTACAGACTGTGCAGTGTATCCCCTTCTCCTCTACAGACTGTACAGTGTATCCCCTTCTCCTCTACAGATTGTGCAGTGTACCCCCTTCTCCTCTACAGACTGTACAGTGTATCCCCTTCTCCTCTACAGACTGTGCAGTGTATCCCCTTCTCCTCTACAGACTGTACAGTGTATCCCCTTCTCCTCTACAGACTGTACAGTGTATTCCCCTTCTCCTCTACAGACTGTACAGTGTACCCCCTTCTCCTCTACAGACTGTGCAGTGTATCCCCTTCTCCTCTACAGACTGTGGAGTGTATCCCCTTCTCCTCTACAGACTGTGCAGTGTATCCCCTTCTCCTCTACAGACTGTACAGTGTACCCCCTTCTCCTCTACAGACTGTACAGTGTATCCCCTTCTCTTCTACAGACTGTACAGTGTATCCCCTTCTCCTCTACAGATTGTGCAGTGTATCCCCTTCTCCTCTACAGACTGTGCAGTGTATCCCCTTCTCCTCTACAGATTGTGCAGTGTACCCCCTTCTCCTCTACAGACTGTGCAGTGTAACCCCTTCTCCTCTACAGATTGTGCAGTGTATCCCCTTCTCCTCTACAGACTGTACAGTGTATCCCCCTTCTCCTCTACAGACTGTACAGTGTATCCCCTTCTCCTCTACAGATTGTGCAGTGTATCCCCTTCTCCTCTACAGATTGTGCAGTGTACCCCCTTCTCCTCTACAGACTGTGAGTGTACCCCTTCTCCTCTACAGACTGTGCAGTGTATCCCCTTCTCCTCTACAGATTGTGCAGTGTACCCCTTCTCCTCTACAGACTGTACAGTGTACCCCCTTCTCCTCTACAGACTGTACAGTGTATCCCCTTCTCCTCTACAGACTGTACAGTGTATCCCCTTCTCCTCTACAGATTGTGCAGTGTATCCCCTTCTCCTCTACAGACTGTGCAGTGTATCCCCTTCTCCTCTATAGATTGTGCAGTGTACCCCCTTCTCCTCTACAGGACTGTGTAGTGTAACCCCTTCTCCTCTACAGATTGTGCAGTGTATCCCCTTCTCCTCTACAGACTGTACAGTGTATCCCCCTTCTCCTCTACAGACTGTACAGTGTATCCCCTTCTCCTCTACAGATTGTGCAGTGTATCCCCTTCTCCTCTACAGATGTGCAGTGTACCCCCTTCTCCTCTACAGACTGTGGAGTGTATCCCCTTCCTCTACAGACTGTGCAGTGTATCCCCTTCTCCTCTACAGACTGTGGAGTGTATCCCCTTCTCCTCTACAGACTGTGGAGTGTATCCCCTTCTCCTCTACAGACTGTGCAGTGTATCCCCTTCTCCTCTACAGACCGTGCAGTGTACCCCCTTCTCCGCTACAGATTGTGCAGTGTATCCCCTTCTCCTCTACAGACTGTGCAGTGTATCCCCTTCTCCTCTACAGACTGTGCAGTGTATCCCCTTCTCCTCTACAGACTGTGCAGTGTATCCCCTTCTCCTCTACAGACTGTACAGTGTATCCCCTTCTCCTCTACAGACTGTGCAGTGTATCCCCTTCTCCTCTACAGACTGTGCAGTGTATCCCCTTCTCCTCTACAGACTGTGCAGTGTATCCCCTTCTCCTCTACAGACTGTGCAGTGTATCCCCTTCTCTGTAGAATAAGCAGGGTGACCCCCGTCTCTGCAGACTATGCAGTGTATCCCCTTCTCTGTAGACTGCGCAGTGTACACCTGCTTCGCAGACAGTCCAGTGTACCCCCTTCTCTGTAGACTATGTAGTGTGACCCCCTTCTCCGCAGACTATGCAGTGTAGCCCCTTCTCTGTAGATTGCACAGTGTACACCTGCTTCGCAGACAGTCCAGTGTACCCCCTTTCTCTGTAGACTGTGCAGTGTGACCCCCTTCTCCGCAGACTATGCAGTGTGACCCCCTTCTCTGTAGACTGTGCCGTGTACACCTGCTTCGCAGACAGTCCAGTGTACCCCCTTCTCTGTAGACTGTGCAGTGTGACCCCCCTGCTGACAGAGCTGTGTTGTCCTTTGCATTGTTGGTGTCAGTCTGAGACTCCCCTCCTCCTCCTCCTCTTCCTCCTCCTTCTGCAAACATTAACAAAGGTTCTTTTCTCCTTCAGCTTCAGTGCCCGGATCACCCTGGAGGATCAGTCACCATGTCCCTGGTGTTCCTGCTGCTACTTCTGCATGGTAGGTGCCGCTCCCCCGAGACCCCTCCACCTGTTCCTCAAATTACATGCACCCCAAATACTGTCCATCCACAGAACACTGCCCCCTGCAGTCCATCTAATGCCCCCAGAATCCTTCCCGTCTCCTATGAAAGCGTCTTCTGAGCTGTGTATCTACTCCTACCAAGTGTGATACTGTCTGCTGTATCTAATCCTACCAAGTGTGATACTGTCTGCTGTATCTAATCCTACCAAGTGTGATACTGTCTGCTGTATCTAATCCTACCAAGTGTGATACTGTCTGCTGTATCTACTCCTACCAAGTGTGATACTGTCTGCTGTACCTAATCCTACCAAGTGTGATACTGTCTGCTGTATCTACTCCTACCAAGTGTGATACTGTCTGCTGTACCTAATCCTACCAAGTGTGATACTGTCTGCTGTATCTAATCCTACCAAGTGTGATACTGTCTGCTGTATCTAATCCTACCAAGTGTGATACAGTCTGCTGTATCTAATTCTACCAAGTGTGATACTGTCTGCTGTATCTAATTCTACCAAGTGTGATACTGTCTGCTGTATCTAATCCTACCAAGTGTGATACTGTCTGCTGTATCTAATCCTACCAAGTGTGATACTGGCTGCTGTATCTAATTCTATCATGTATCAACTTGCAGAATAACAGGCTGAACTAGATGGATAGAGGGCTTTTTTCAGCCTTATGTTACTATGTGTGATACTGTCTGCTGTATCTAATTCTAACATGTGATACTGTCTGCTGTATCTAATCCTACCAAGTGTGATACTGTATCTAATCCTATCATGTATCAACTTAGGCTGAACTGGATGGACAGAGGGCTTTTTCAGCCTTATAAACTATGTTACTATGTGTGGTTCTGTCTACTGTATCTAATCCTATTGTGTGATACCATCTGCTAAGATGCTGTATCTAATCCTATCATGTGTGATACCAGGGGCCATAGACCTTACAGGGAAATTTTGTATCTTGTATCGTATCCTATCTTGTCATGTGTGATACAGTCTGTTGTATCTATTCATATCATGTGTAAAACTCTGCTGTATCTAATCCCATCATGTGTGATACAGTCTGTTGTATCTAATCATGTGTAAAACTGTACAGTATCTAATCCTATTATGTGTAAAACTGTACTGTATTTAATCCTGTAGTCTTTTGTATCTAATCTTGTCATGTGTGATACAGTATTCTGTATCTAATCGTATCATGTGTGATACAGTATTCTGTATCTAATCCTACCATGTGTAAAACTGCTTTCTGTATCTAACGCTATCCTGTGTGATCCTGTCTGGGATGAGGCGCAGTACTACTCCCCCCATTATGTGATGCCGCAGCGTGCTGAGTCTTGTCCTTGTAATCAGTCATATTGTTCTGAAACTCTGATATTTGAAGGAATTTTCTATGTGAAACCAGACGCGGCAGAGCCGACCGTGATGCACTCACCGCCCCCTGAACTAAGAGTGTGAGTCCGAAACACTGCTGGAGGCCACCGCTCCAGAGAGCAGCCGCCAGCATCTCCTCCTCTCCCTGTGACATCTCCTCACCTCCCAGCAGTCTGTAGTCTCCTCTCCCTGCAGCCTCTATGTAATATATATTAGAGGACAGTGACATCTCCTCACCTCCCAGCAGTCTGTAGTCTCCTCTCCCTGCAGCCTCTATGTAATATATATTAGAGGACAGTGACATCTCCTCACCTCCCAGCAGTCTGTAGTCTCCTCTCCCTGCAGCCTCTATGTAATATATATTAGAGGACAGTGACATCTCCTCACCTCCCAGCAGTCTGTAGTCTCCTCTCCCTGCAGCCTCTATGTAATATATATTAGAGGACAGTGACATCTCCTCACCTTCCAGCAGTCTGTAGTCTCCTCTCCCTGCAGCCTCCATGTAATATATATTAGAGGACAGTGAAATCTCCTCACCTCCCAGCAGTCTGTAGTCTCCTCTCCCTGCAGCCTCTATGTAATATATATTAGAGGACAGTGACATCTCCTCACCTCCCAGCAGTCTGTAGTCTCCTCTCCCTGCAGCCTCCATGTAATATATATTAGAGGACAGTGACATCTCCTCACCTCCCAGCAGTCTGTAGTCTCCTCTCCCTGCAGCCTCTATGTAATATATATTAGAGGACAGTGACATCTCCTCACCTTCCAGCAGTCTGTAGTCTCCTCTCCCTGCAGCCTCTATGTAATATATATTAGAGGACAGTGACATCTCCTCACCTCCCAGCAGTCTGTAGTCTCCTCTCCCTGCAGCCTCCATGTAATATATATTAGAGGACAGTGACATCTCCTCACCTCCCAGCAGTCTGTAGTCTCCTCTCCCTGCAGCCTCTATGTAATATATATTAGAGGACAGTGACATCTCCTCACCTCCAGCAGTCTGTAGTCTCCTCTCCCTGCAGCCTCTATGTAATATATATTAGAGGACAGTGACATCTCCTCACCTCCCAGCAGTCTGTAGTCTCCTCTCCCTGCAGCCTCTATGTAATATATATAGAGGACAGTGACATCTCCTCACCTCCCAGCAGTCTGTAGTCTCCTCTCCCTGCAGCCTCCATGTAATATATATTAAGAGGAACAGTGGACATCTCCTCACCTCCCAGCAAGTCTGTAGTCTCCTCTCCCTGCAGCCTCCATGTAATATAATATTAGAGGACAGTGACATCTCCTCACCTCCCAGCAGTCTGTAGTCTCCTCTCCCTGCACCTCCATGTAATATATATTAGAGGACAGTGACATCTCCTCACCTCCCAGCAGTCTGTAGTCTCCTCTCCCTGCAGCCTCCATGTAATATATATTAGAGGACAGTGACATCTCCTCACCTCCCAGCAGTCTGTAGTCTCCTCTCCCTGCCAGCCTCTATGTAATATATATTAGAGGACAGTGACATCTCCTCACTCCCAGCAGTCTGTAGTCTCCTCTCCCTGCAGCCTCTATGTAATATATATTAGAGGACAGTGACATCTCCTCACCTCCCAGCAGTCTGTAGTCTCCTCTCCCTGCAGCCTCCATGTAATATATATTAGAGGACAGTGACATCTCCTCACCTCCCAGCAGTCTGTAGTCTCCTCTCCCTGCAGCCTCTATGTAATATATATTAGAGGACAGTGACATCTCCTCACCTCCCAGCAGTCTGTAGTCTCCTCTCCCTGCAGCCTCCATGTAATATATATTAGAGGACAGTGACATCTCTCACCTCCCAGCAGTCTGTAGTCTCCTCTCCCTGCAGCCTCCATGTAATATATATTAGAGGACAGTGACATCTCCTCACCTCCCAGCAGTCTGTAGTCTCCTCTCCCTGCAGCCTCTATGTAATATATATTAGAGGACAGTGACATCTCCTCACCTCCCAGCAGTCTGTAGTCTCCTCTCCCTGCAGCCTCCATGTAATATATATTAGAGGACAGTGACATCTCCTCACCTCCCAGCAGTCTGTAGTCTCCTCTCCCTGCAGCCTCTATGTAATATATATTAGAGGACAGTGACATCTCCTCACCTCCCAGCAGTCTGTAGTCTCCTCTCCCTGCAGCCTCTATGTAATATATATTAGAGGACAGTGACATCTCCTCACCTCCCAGCAGTCTGTAGTCTCCTCTCCCTGCAGCCTCCATGTAATATATATTAGAGGACAGTGACATCTCCTCACCTCCCAGCAGTCTGTAGTCTCCTCTCCCTGCAGCCTCCATGTAATATATATTAGAGGACAGTGACATCTCCTCACCTCCCAGCAGTCTGTAGTCTCCTCTCCCTGCAGCCTCTATGTAATATATATTAGAGGACAGTGACATCTCCTCACCTCCCAGCAGTCTGTAGTCTCCTCTCCCTGCAGCCTCTATGTAATATATATTAGAGGACAGTGACATCTCCTCACCTCCAGCAGTCTGTAGTCTCCTCTCCCTGCAGTCTCTATGTAATATATATTAGAGGACAGTGACATCTCCTCACCTTCCAGCAGTCTGTAGTCTCCTCTCCCTGCAGCCTCTATGTAATATATATTAGAGGACAGTGACATCTCCTCACCTCCCAGCAGTCTGTAGTCTCCTCTCCCTGCAGCCTCCATGTAATATATATTAGAGGACAGTGACATCTCCTCACCTCCCAGCAGTCTGTAGTCTCCTCTCCCTGCAGCCTCCATGTAATATATATTAGAGGACAGTGACATCTCCTCACCTCCCAGCAGTCTGTAGTCTCCTCTCCCTGCAGCCTCTATGTAATATATATTAGAGGACAGTGACATCTCCTCACCTCCCAGCAGTCTGTAGTCTCCTCTCCCTGCAGTCTCTATGTAATATATATTAGAGGACAGAGACATCTCCTCACCTCCCAGCAGTCTGTAGTCTCCTCTCCCTGCAGCCTCTATGTAATATATATTAGTGGACAGTGACATCTTCTCACCTCCCAGCAGTCTGTAGTCTCCTCTCCCTGCAGTCTCTATGTAATATATATTAGTGGACAGTGACATCTCCTCACCTCCCAGCAGTCTGTAGTCTCCTCTCCCTGCAGTCTCTATGTAATATATATTAGAGGACAGTGACATATCCTCACCTCCCAGCAGTCTGTAGTCTCCTTTCCCTACAGTCTCTATGTAATATATATTAGAGGACAGTGACATCTCCTCACCTCCCAGCAGTCTGTAGTCTCCTTTCCCTGCAGCCTCCATGTAATATCTATTAGAGGACAGAGACATCTCCTCTCCCTGCAGCCTCCATGTAATATATATTAGAGGATAGTGACATCTCCTCACCTTCCAGCAGTCTATAGTCTCCTCTCCCTGCAGTCTCTATGTAATATATATTAGAGGACAGTGACATCTCCTCTCCCTGCAGCCTCTATGTAATATATATTAGAGGACAGTGACATCTCCTCACCTCCCAGCAGTCTGTAGTCTCCTTTCCCTGCAGCCTCCATGTAATATATATTAGAGGACAGTGACATCTCCTCACCTTCCTGCAGTCTGTAGTCTCCTCTCCCTGCAGCCTCCATGTAATATATATTAGAGGACAGTGACATCTCCTCACCTTCCAGCAGTCTGTAGTCTCCTTTCCCTGCAGCCTCTATGTAATATATATTAGAGGACAGTGACATCTCCTTACCTTCCAGCAGTCTGTAGTCTCCTCTCCCTGCAGCCTCCATGTAATATATATTAGAGGACAGTGACATCTCCTCACCTTCCAACAGTCTGTAGTCTCCTCTCCCTGCAGCCTCTATGTAATATATATTAGAGGACAGTGACATCTCCTCACCTCCCAGCAGTCTGTAGTCTCCTCTTCCCTGCAGCCTCTATGTAATATATATTAGAGGTCAGTGACATCTCCTCACCTCCCAGCAGTCTGTAGTCTCCTCCTCCCTGCAGCCTCTATGTAATATATATTAGAGGACAGTGACATCTCCTCACCTCCCAGCAGTCTGTAGTCTCCTCTGCCTGCAGCCTCCATGTAATATCTATTAGAGGACAGAGACATCTCCTCTCCCTGCAGCCTCCATGTAATATATATTAGAGGACAGAGACATCTCCTCACCTTCCAGCAGGCTGTAGTCTCCTCTCCCTGCAGCCTCCATGTAATATATATTAGAGGGCAGTGACATCTCCTCTCCCTGCAGCCTCTATGTAATATATATTAGAGGACAGAGACATCTCCTCTCCCTACAGCCTCCATGTAATATCTATTAGAGGACAGAGACATCTCCTCTCCCTGCAGCCTCCATGTAATATCTATTAGAGGACAGAGACATCTCCTCACCTTCCAGCATAGTTGTTCCTGCTCTCGGCTGAGGGTTTTTTACAGACACCTGTGATTTTACTATATCCTGTGCTCTTGTGTTCCTCAGGGGCGGTGCCAGACGTGCGAGCGCTGTCACTGTGCGGATGGAGGAGGCAGGAGATTGGTGGTAACAACCTGCGATATTGTGGCAGCTCTGGAGAGAATACACTGAGTGTGGTGAACACAGAGGAGGCCCTGATCGTGCGTTCTCCTCTCCTCACCTCTGGGGACGTCATCCTGCAGCCGCAGCCCGGCCATTATACGTTCTGCGTGCACTGGGTTCCTGCTCTTCGCCTCCTCAACTTCACCTATGGAGTGACCAAATCATGGAATGTGTCGGCCAGCCCCCAGCCCCAGAGTGACCCGACCCCATCAGAACCACAACCCCCATCATACACCTGCGAGCCCAGCTACCTGCTCAGCAATGTCACCATCAATGGGCAACCAGTGGGGAACTCCTGCAACTTCAGCTTCCCCCTCCAACCCACCTACACAGGTGAGACTGCGCTGATGAGGATGATAGGAGTAGTAGTGAGACCCTCTGTATATACTCTCTCTCTCTCTCTCTCTGTTTTTTTCTTTCTCTCCTTCTCATTCTATTTTTCTCTCTCTATCGTCTGTCTCTTCCTCTATATTCCCACTTATTCTCTCTCCCTTTCTCTCTTCTGTCTCATCTCTCGCTCTCTTTCTTTTACTATTTCTCTTCCCTCTCTCTCTATATTTCTCTCTTATTCTCCTATCTCTCCATTTTTCTCTTCTGTCTTCTCTTTTTCTCTCATATTCTCTTTTCACGCTTTTTCCTTCTCTCTTTCTTCCTCTCTCTGTTTTCCGTCTGTTTTTCTCTCTCCTCTGTCTCTTTCTCTTCTCTTTCATTCTTTATTTTGTTTCTATCTCTCTCTCACTCTTTATCTGTCTCTTCATTTTCCTCTCTCTCTCTTTATCCATTTCTCTCTCTGGTTTTCTGTCTTTTTCTCTCACTGTCTCTCTGGTTACAATGTGCGCTGTCTCTCTCTAGTTATGATGCGCTCTCTCTCTCTGGTTATGATGTGCGCACTCTCTCTGGTTATGATGTGCGCACTCTCTCTGGTTATGATGTGCGCACTCTCTCTGGTTATGATGCGCTGTCTCTCTCTGGTTATGATGTGCGCTCTCTCTCTGGTTATGATGTGCGCTCTTTCTCTCTGGTTATGATGCGCTCTTTCTCTCTGGTTATGATGTGCGCTCTTTCTCTCTGGTTATGATGCGCTCTCTCTCTGGTTATGATGCGCTCTCTTTCTCTGG
Organism: Rhinella marina; assembly: GCA_900303285.1. Classification (NCBI taxonomy): domain Eukaryota; kingdom Metazoa; phylum Chordata; class Amphibia; order Anura; family Bufonidae; genus Rhinella; species Rhinella marina. The sequence continues at coordinate 68,807 of ONZH01002509.1, forward strand.
TTATGATGTGTGCTCTTTCTCTCTGGTTATGATTTGCGCTCTTTCTCTCTGGTTATGATGTGCGCTCTCTTTCTCTGGTTATGATGTGCACTCTCTTTCTCTGGTTATGATGCGCGCTGTCTCTCTGGTTATGATGCGCGCTGTCTCTCTGGTTATGATGTGCGCTCTTTCTCTCTGGTTATGATATGCGCTCTCTTTCTCTGGTTATGATGCGCGCTGTCTCTCTCTAGTTATGATGCGCTCTCTCTCTCTGGTTATTGATATGCGCTCTCTCTAGTTATGATGCGCTCTCTCTCTCTGGTTATGATGTGCGCTCTTTCTCTCTGGTTATGATATGCGCTCTTTCTCTCTGGTTATGATGTGCGCTCTCTCTCTGGTTATGATGCGCTCTCTTCTCTCTGGTTATGATTGCGCTCTTTCTCTCTGGTTATGATTTGCGCTCTCTTTCTCTGGTTATGATGTGCGCTCTTTCTCTCTGGTTATGATTTGCGCTCTTTCTCTCTGGTTATGATGTGCGCTCTTTCTCTCTGGTTATGATTTGCGCTCTTTCTCTCTGGTTATGATGTGCGCTCTTTCTCTCTGGTTATGATGTGCGCTCTCTGCTCTGGTTATGATGCGCTCTCTTTCTCTCTGGTTATGATTTGCGCTCTCTTTCTCTGGTTATGATGCGCGCTGTCTCTCTCTGGTTATGATGTGCGCTCTCTTTCTCTGGTTATGATGCGCGCTGTCTCTCTGGTTATGATGTGCGCTCTTTCTCTCTGGTTATGATTTGCGCTCTCTTTCTCTGGTTATGATGTGCACTCTCTTTCTCTGGTTATGATGCGCGCTGTCTCTCTGGTTATGATGTGCGCTCTTTCTCTCTGGTTATGATATGCGCTCTCTTTCTCTGGTTATGATGCGCTCTCTCTCTCTGGTTATGATTTGCGCTCTCTTTCTCTGGTTATGATGTGCGCTCTTTCTCTCTGGTTATGATGTGCGCTCTTTCTCTGGTTATGATGTGCGCTCTTTCTCTCTGGTTATGATGTGCGCTCTTTCTCTCTGGTTTATGATTTGCGCTCTTTCTCTCTGGTTATGATGTGCGCTCTCTTTCTCTCTGGTTATGAATTTGCGCTCTTTCTCTCTGGTTATGAATGCGCGCTGTCTCTCTCTGGTTATGATGTGCGCTCTTTCTCTGTTATGATGTGCGCTCTTTCTCTCTGGTTTATGATGTGCGCTCTTTCTCTCTGGTTATGATGCGCGCTGTCTCTCTCTGGTTATGATGTGCGCTCTTTCTCTGGTTATGATGTGCGCTCTTTCTCTCTGGTTATGATGCGCGCTCTTTCTCTCTGGTTATGATGTGCGCTCTTTCTCTCTGGTTATGATTCGCTCTTTCTCTCTGGTTATGATTTGCGCTCTTTCTCTCTGGTTATGATGTGCGCTCTCTTTCTCTCTGTTAGATTTGCGCTCTTTCTCTCTGGTTATGATTTGCGCTCTTTCTCTCTAGTTATGATGTGCGCTCTCTCTCTCTGGTTATGATGTGCGCTCTCTTTCTCTGGTTATGATGCGCGCTCTTTCTCTCTGGTTATGATGCGCTCTCTCTCTCTGGTTATGATGCGCGCTCTTTCTCTCTGGTTATGATGTGCGCTCTTTCTCTCTGGTTATGATTTTGCGCTCTTTTCTCTCTGGTTATGATTTGCGCTCTTTCTCTCTGGTTATGATGCGCTCTTTCTCTCTGGTTATAATGTGCGCTCTTTCTCTCTGGTTATGATTTGCGCTCTTTCTCTCTGGTTATGATTTGCGCTCTCTCTCTGGTTATGATGCGCGCTCTTTCTCTCTGGTTATGATGTGCGCTCTTTCTCTCTGGTTATGATTTGCGCTCTTTCTCTCTGGTTATGATTTGCGCTCTCTCTCTCTGGTTATGATGTGCGCTCTTTCTCTCTGGTTATGATGTGCGCTTCTTTCTCTGGTTATGATGTGCGCTCTTTCTTTCTGGTTATGATTTGCGCTCTTTCTCTCTGGTTATGATGTGCCGCTCTTTCTCTCTGGTTATGATGTGCGCCTCTTTCTCTCTGGTTATGATGTGCGCTCTTTCCTTTGGTTATGATGCGCTCTTTTCTCTGGTTATGATGCGCGCTCTTTCTCTCTGTTATGATGCGCGCTCTTTCTCTCTGGTTATGATGTGCGCTCTTTCTCTCTGGTTATTGATGTGCGCTCTTTCTCTGGTTATGATGTGCGCTCTTTCTCTCTGGTTATGATGTGCGCTCTTTCTCTCTGGTTATGATGTGCGCTCTTTCTCTCTGGTTATGATTTGCGCTCTTTCTCTCTGGTTATGATTTGCGCTCTTTCTCTGGTTATGATGCGCTCTCTCTCTCTGTTATGTCGCGCTCTTTCTCTCTGGTTAGATGTGCGCTCTTTCTCTCTGGTATGAATGCGCGCTCTTCTCTCTGGTTATGATGCGCGCTCTTTTCTCTCTGGTTATGATGTGCGCTCTTTCTCTCTGGTTATGATGTGCGCGCTCTTTCTCTCTGGTTATGATGATGCGCTCTCGCTCTTTCTCTCTGGTTATGATTGCGCTCTTTCTCTCTGGTTATGATGTGCATGATGCGCTCTTTCTCTCTGCTCTTCTGTGATGTGCGTCTTCTCTCTGGTTATGATGTGCGCTCTTTCTCTCTGGTTATGATGATGTGCGCTCTTTCTCTCTGGTTATGATGTGCGGCTCTTTCTCTCTGGTTTATGATGTGCGCTCTCTCTCTCTGGTTATGATGTGCGCTCTCTCTCTCTCTGGTTATGATGTGCGCTCTTTCTCTCTGGTTATGATGTGCGCTCTTCTCTCTCTGGTTATGATGTGCGCTCTCTCTCTCTGGTTATGATGTGCGCTCTCTCTCTCTCTGGTTATGATTTGTGCGCTCTCTCCTCTGGTTATGATGTTGCGCTCTCTCTCTCTCTGGTTATGATGTGCGCTCTTTCTCTCTGGTTATGATGGCTGCTCTCTCTCTGGTTATGATGTGTGCTCTTTCTCTCTGGTTATGATGCCGCTCATCTCTCTGGTTATGATTTGCGCTCTTTCTCTCTGTTATGATGTGCGCTCTCTCTCTGGTTTATGATTTGCGCTGTCTCTCTCTGGTTATGATGTGCGCTCTTTCTCTCTGGTTATGATGTGCGCCTCTCTCTCTGGTTATGATGTGCGCTCTTCTCTCTGGTTATGATGTGCGCTCTCCTTTCTCTGGTATGATGCGCGCTGTCTCTCTCTGGTTATGATGCTGCGCTCTTTCTCTCTGGTTATGATGCGCGCTGTCTCTCTCTGGTTATGATGTGCGCTCTCTCTCTCTGGTTATGATTTGCGCTCTTTCTCTCTGTTATGATGTGCGCTCTTTCTCTCTGGTTATGAATGTGCGCTCTTTCTCTCTGGTTATGATGTGCGCTCTTTCTCTCTGGTTATGATGTGCGCTCTCTCTCTGGTTATGATGTTGCGCTCTTTCTCTCTGGTTATGATGTGCGCTCTTTCTCTCTGGTTATGATGCGCGCTGTCTCTCTCTGGTTATGATGTGCGCTCTCTTTCTCTCTGGTTATGATTTGCGCTCTTTCTCTCTGGTTATGATGCGCGCTGTCGCTCTCTCTGGTTATGATGCGCTCTTTCTCTCTGGTTATGATTTGCGCTCTCTTTCTCTGGTTATGATGCGCGCTGTCTCTCTCTGGTTATGATGTGCGCTCTTTCTCTCTGGTTATGATGCGCGCTGTCTCTCTCTGGTTATGATGTGCGCTCTCTCTCTCTGGTTATGATTTGTGCGCTCTTTCTCTCTGGTTATGATGTGCGCTCTTTTCTCTCTGGTTATGATGTGCGCTCTTTCTCTCTGGTTATTGATGTGCGCTCTTTCTCTCTCTGGTTATGATGTGCGCTCTCTCTCGGTTATGATGTGCGCTCTTTCTCTCTGGTTATGATGTGCGCTCTTTTCTCTCTGGTTATGATGCGCGCTGTCTCTCTCTGGTTATGATGTGCGCTCTTTCTCTGCGCTCTCTCTCTCTCTGGTTATGATGTGCGCTCTTTCTCTCTGGTTATGATGCGCGCTTCTCTCTCTGGTTATGTGTGCGCTCTCTCTCTTGGTTATGATGTGCGCTCTTCTCTCTGGTTATGATTTGCGCTCTCTTCTCTCTGGTTATGATGCGCGCTGTCTCTCTCTGGTTATGATGTGCGCTCTCTTCTCTGGTTATGATGCGCGCTGTCTCTCTCTCTGGTTATGATGTGTGCTCTCTTTCTCTTCTGGTTATGATTTGCGCTCTTTCTCTCTGGTTATGATGCGCGCTGGTCTCTCTCTGGTTATGATGTGTGCTCTCTTTCTCTCTGGTTATGATTTGCGCTCTCTTCTCTGGTTATGATGTGCGCTCTCTTCTCTGGTTATGATGCGCGCTGTCTCTCTCTGGTTATGATGTGCGCTCTCTCTCTCTGTTATGATGTGCGCCTCTCTCTCTCTGGTTATGATGTGCGCTCTCTTCTCTGGTTATGATGCGCGCTGTCTCTCTCTGGTTATGATGTGCACTCTCTCTCTTTCTCTGGTTATGATGTGCGCTCTCTTTCTCTGGTTATGATGCGCGCTGTCTCTCTCTGGTTATGATGTGCGCTCTCTCTCTCTGGTTATGATGTGCGCTCTCTCTCTCTCTGGTTATGATGTGCGCTCTCTTTCTCTCTGGTTATGATGCGCGCTGTCTCTCTCTGGTTATGATGTGCACTCTCTCTCTCTCTGGTTATGATGTGCGCTCTCTTTCTCTCTGGTTATGATGCGCGCTGTTCTCTCTCTGGTTATGATGTGCGCTCTCTCTCTCTGGTTATGATGTGCGCTCTCTTTCTCTCTGGTTATGATGCGCGCTGTCTCTCTCTGGTTATGATGTGCGCTCTCTCTCTCTGGTTATGATGTGCGCTCTCTTTCTCTCTGGTTATGATGCGCGCTGTCTCTCTTCTGGTTATGATGTGCACTCTCTCTCTCTCTGGTTATGATGTGCGCTCTCTTTCTCTCTGGTTATGATGCACGCTGTCTCTCTGGCTTCACCAAGACCTCAGGTTTCCATTTCCCGTCAGTCTGTGATGTCACATCTACAAGTTGTAGATTTCACAACCTCCCACATAAGCCACTGTCTCTTGTGAGCAGATACAAGAGGGGGTGTCTCGCCCCATTCTACACAGACAGACGCACATGAGGTGGTGGAAACAAAGCGCTTGTTCGTGTTCTGTGGGAATACAACTCCCAGCAGACAGTGTCACCCCGAGGATGGTGCCCTGAGTGTGTACAGTGAGAAGGATCAGGACACTGCCGGGGGCTGTAAGAGCATCAGAAGATGGGGGGCTGTGTGAGCGTAGGAGGTCGGGGGCTGTGTGAGCGTAGGAGGGTCGGGGGCTGTGTGACCGTAGGAGGTCGGGGGGCTGTGCGAGCGTAGGAGGACGGGGGCTGTGTGACCATAGGAGGTCGGGGGCTGTGCGTGCATCAGAAGATGGGGGGCTGTGCGAGCGTAGGAAGATGGGGGGCTGTGTGAGCATAGGAGGTCGGGGGCTGTGCGAGCATCAGAAGATGGGGGGCTGTGCGAGCGTAGGAAGATGGGGGGCTGTGTGACCATAGGAGGTCGGGGGCTGTGCGAGCATCAGAAGATGGGGGGCTGTGTGACCGTAGGAGGATGGGGGGGCTGTGTGAGCGTAGGAAGATGGGGGGCTGTGTGAGCATCGGAAGATGGGGGGGCTGTGTGAGCGTAGGAAGATGGGGGGCTGTGTGAGCGTAGGAAGATGGGGGGCTGTGTGAGCATCGGAAGATGGGGGGCTGTGTGAGCATCGGAAGATGGGGGGCTGTGTGAGCATCGGAAGATGGGGGGCTGTGTGAGCGTAGGAAGATGGGGGGCTGTGTGAGCGTAGGAAAGATGGGGGGCTGTGTGAGCGTAGGAAGATGGGGGGCTGTGTGAGCATCGGAAGATGGGGGGCTGTGTGAGCGTAGGAAGATGGGGGGCTGTGTGAGCGTAGGAAGATGGGGGGCTGTGTGACCATAGGAGGTCGGGGGCTGTGCGAGCATCAGAAGATGGGGGGCTGTGTGACCGTAGGAGGTCGGGGGCTGTGTGACCATAGAGGTCGGGGGCTGTGCGAGCATCAGAAGATGGGGGGCTGTGCGAGCGTAGGAAGATGGGGGGGCTGTGTGACCATAGGAGGTCGGGGGCTGTGCGAGCGTAGGAGGTCGGGGGCTGTGTGACCGTAGGAGGTCGGGGGGCTGTGTGACCGTAGGAGGTCGGGGGGCTGGTGTGACCGTAGGAGGTCGGGGGCTGTGTGACCGTAGGAGGTCGGGGCTGTGTGACCGTAGGAGGACGGTGGGGCTGTGTGCCCTATATTGTACTGAACTGGGGCCCCACGCTGTTTTGTCCACCTCTGGGTCACATTCCCCAAAAACCCCATCACAGGTCACATGATTTCTTCTACGTCAGACACCTGACTCCACAATCCCCATTACACCCCTCCCCCATATAGTGGGGGCCCTGTGGATGCCTTTTGCGTCTTCCTCTCCTGCGGCTGAGCCGCCCTCGCACCAGGGTATTGTGTGTGGTACACAGGGTTCTGGGCACAGGGGCTCACACTCTAATACATTCACACAGAATAAGATCCATGATGTAGTGGCCTCCCAGCAGCACAGATAAGTTCAGGAAAAGAGTGAGAAGAATGGGGGTTATTACACGTGTGGCCATACAGTAAGCAGGGAGAGAACAGAGTTGTGTAGAGGGGGAGGGGTCTGCAGGCTGCCTCTACCATCAAAGGCGCTGCCGATCCACTATCATCATGTGTGAGACCAGAGGAGGGGCTGAAGGAAGGCATGGGAGGGGCTGAAGGGAGATAGGGGAGGAGTTGAGTTCAAGCAGGGGAGGAGCTGAAGGGAGAGGAGAGACTGAGCACAGGCAGGGGAGAGGACTAAAGAAAGGCTGGGGAGGGAGTGATTGCAGGCAGGGGAGGGGAAAAGAGCAGGCAGGGGAAGGGCAAAGGGCTGTAGGGGAGGGGCTGAGCTCAGGCATGGGAGGGACTGAAGGAAGAGGGGAGGGGGCTGAGTGCAGGCAGAGAAGGGGCTGAAGGAAGGCCAGAGGAGGGAAAAAGGGCAGGCCAGGGGAGGGGGACAGGGCAGGGATAGGAAGAGGCCAGGCAGGGAAAGGATAGAGCAGATGAAGAGGAGGGATTTGGTCAGGCAGGGTAGGGGTTGAGTAGATGAAGGGAAGGAAGAGCTAGGGATTTTTCCAGCCATTGGATGATTTATGTTGATTTCCCCCATTTACAGCAGATGATGGGGCTCCTGCTCCTTGGGTTCATGCTCCTTGAGGTCCTGCTCCTTGGGTTCATGCTTCTTGGGGTCCTGCTCCTGGGGTCCATGCTTCCTTGGGGTTCCTGCTCCTGGGGGTCCATGCTTCTTGAGGTTCCTGCTCCTGGGAGTCCATGCTTCTTGGGGTTCCTGCTCCTGGGGGTCCATGCTTCTTGGGGTTCCTGCTCCTGGGGGTCCATGCTTCTTGGGGTTCCTGCTCCTGGGGGTCCATGCTTCTTGGAGGTTCCTGCTCCTGGGAGTCCATGCTTCTTGGGGTTCCTGCTCCTGGGGTCACTGTTGATCATTCTTCCTGTCTGTTTTGTAGATGCTAAGAGTGTGGAGCATGAGATATCACAAGTCGCCGACTACTTGGACAAGGACAATTTCCTTGACACTGGACAAGTGTAAGTCATTCTGAGTCCCTGAGGAGCCGGTTGTCCCATCTCCCAACACACAGCCTCTTCTGTCTCCTTTCAGGTTCCGTAGCTGGATTGATGCAACGTTGTCCAAGGTGACATTTGATGAGGACAGGCGCCATTTTGGGAAGGGCTCTCTACAGGCGGCTGTATATAAGCTGCATTCTGCTGAGGTGGTGAGTGGTAATGGAGTCATGATCCACAGGACTGGACACTGGGGCGACATGTGGTGACCTGGTAACCCTAACGTGTCTTCTCCTCACCCCCTACAGCTGAGTTCTCTTCCCGATCATCTGGGCATTTCTTTGTCTTTTCCCCAAGAGCTTATGGAAACAGTGGACCCCGGCACTCGGCTGCAGGTTGTCCGAATCCGCGACTCTGGAGCTCTCTTCCAGGTGAGACCTCGCGCTCATAGTTGTCACACAGTGCAGCCTGAACTGCAGAGAATCATGTACCGATCTATGTGTGCACACAGGATACTGCAAACAGCACAGTCCTGGACAGTCAGGTGGTCGGCGTCACCCTGGAGGGAAAACCCGTCTCTAACCTTTCTGAAGACATTGTCATCACCTTTTACCACCAGTCCTTACAGGTAACAGATGTGGCAACCAGTGCCCCATTAAGGCAGGTAAAAGACCCCGGCCAATGAGGTCGAGCATGCACATAGCCGCTTTCTCTGAAATCTAAAGATGTCATTGCCATCACCCGAGCACCAGCAGGAGGGGGATACCCACTCCAAGAAATGGTGACTGCCGGGTGTAACCAGAAACTGCTGTGCTATTTAGAACAACTAGCCAAGGACCCATGTCACACCAGTCCCAGCTGTCACCTCTCTCCATCACACTTGTCCTGGATGTTAACCTTCTCCCCGTCACACCCGTTTTGGGTGTCACCCCTCTCCCCATTAGACCAGCCCAATGTGTTACCCCTTTCCCCATCACACTTGTGCCATGTGTCACCCCTCTCCTTGTCAGACCAGTCCCAAGTGTCACCCCTCTCCCCATCACACTTGTCCCGGGTGTCACCCCTCTCCCTGTCACACTTGTCACAAGTGTCACCTCTCTCTACATCACACTCGTCCCAGGTGTCACCCCTCTCCCCATTACACCAGCCGTGTGTCACCCCTCTCCCTGTCACACTTGTAACAAGTGTCACCCCTCTCCCTGTCACACTTGTCACAAGTGTCACCTCTCTCTACATCACACTCGTCCCAGTGTCACCCCTCTCCCCATTACACCAGCCCCGTGTGTCACCCCTCTCCCTGTCACACTTGTGCCATGTGTCACCCCTCTCCTTGTCAGACCAGTCCCAAGTGTCACCCCTCTCCCCATCACACTTGTCCCAGATGTCACCCCTCTCCCCATCACACTTGTCCCGGGTGTCACCCCTCTCCCCATTACACCAGCCCGTGTGTCACCCCTCTCCCTGTCACACTTGTAACAAGTGTCACCTCTCTCTACATCACACTCGTCCCAGGTGTCACCCCTCTTCCCTTCACACCCATCGGTGGCACCCAACCTGCTCCCTCATGTCTACGCTGCACCATAGCAGAAACTGAAAAAATCTTCCATCAGTGCAGGAGACCGATGGAGAAAATAATTTATTAAAACAATAAAATATGTAAAATTGCATATAACGAATTTCGGAGGCGCGCTGAGGTATCTGAGGCAGAACGCCTCCTAAACATGTTTCTGCTGTGGGGCCAGTATCCGGGATCCTCTGGACGACTGTCGGTGAAGCTGCAGATTACCGGAGGGGGGGGGGGGTTCATGCCTGTAACTGCACGGCACCGTCTGGTGAGCTGAAGACCGACCCTGTGGTCCTTCACTATGGAGCGCCCTGTGGTCTACACTGGCTGTGTCTGATGCCACGTCACTATGTGGTGGGAGCTGCACCTGTAAAATGTGGTGGTGAATTACAGGAAAAAGACCCAGCGGTCACAAGGCTGCGGATGTCACCGAAGTCTGCTCCATCTGTTGAGGAGAGATAAGCTCAGCATAGACGTGTGTGTGTGGGACGTGTCCACATTCCTGCCCCGGGTGTCAGGGGTCGTTCCTTCACAACAATTTTCCTTAACGTGTCCCCCTCTTTTGTGTCACAGGTGAAGTCGTCTGTGGTCTGCGTGTTCTGGGATGGTGAGTATCCCCCACCGTCTGCTAACATGGGGGTGATCTCCACCATGAATGTCTGGGTATTAACCACTGGTCACGTCCATTCCCACAGAGTTGTCCAAAAACTGGAGGACGGATGGATGCCGCACGGAGCCTGGCGAGGGCCACACCGACTGCAGGTGTAACCACCTGACGTACTTCGCACTGCTGATGGTAAGTTGTGAGGGGAGATCAAGGCCATCACCCCAGAAACACCCTATGTTACAACCAACCAGAAATCCATGACATCCCCCCATCACTGACCCCAGAAATCCATGACACCCCCCCCATCACTGACCCCAGAAATCCATGACATCCCCCCATCACTGACCCCAGAAATCCATGACATCCCCCATCCACTGACCCAGAAATCCATGACATCCCCCCCATCACTGGACCCCAGAAATCCATGACATCCCCCCATCACTGACCCCAGAAATCCATGACATCCCCCCATCACTGACCCAGAAATACATGACATCCCCCCCATCACTGACCCCAGAAATACATTGCCTCACCCCAATAACCCTTCGCTCTCCAGCAGGTGTCCGGGGCGGTCATCTCGGAGGTTCACCTCGTCTCGCTGTCAGTCTTGACATTCGCTGGATGCAGCATCTCCGCCATCTGCTGCTTCTTCACAATCATGTGGATCTGCTGCTCCGGGTATCGTCATACATGTGTCCTGATGTGTTACATGCATGTGTTGACATGTTAAACCAATGCGTGTACAATGCAGTGTGTGGTGACATGTTACATGTATGTGTGCAGTGAGTGGTGACCTGTCACATGTATGTGTGCAGTGCAGTGAGTGCTGACGTGCCACATGTATGTGTGCAGTGAGTGCTGACCTGTCACATGTATGTGTGCAGTGAGTGCTGACGTGTCACATGTATGTGTGCAGGGAGTGCTGACGTGTTACATGTATGTGTGCAGGGAGTGCTGACCTGTCACATGTACAGTTAGGGCCAGAAATATTTGGACAGTGACACAGGTTTTGTTATTTTAGCTGTTTACTAAAACATGTTCAGAAATACAATTATATATATAATATGGGCTGAAAGTGCACACTCCCAGCTGCAATATGAGAGTTTCCACATCCAAATCGGAGAAAGGGTTTAGGAATCATAGCTCTGTAATGCATAGCCTCCTCTTTTTCAAGGGACCAAAAGTAATTGGACAATGGACTCTAAGGGCTGCAATTAACTCTGAAGGCGTCTCCCTCGTAAACCTGTAATCAATGAAGTAGTTAAAAGGTCTGGGGTTGATTCCAGGTGTGTGGTTTTGCATTTGGAAGCTGTTGCTGTGACCAGACAACATGCGGTCAAAGGAACTCTCAATTGAGGTGAAGCAGAACATCCTGAGGCTGAAAAAAAAAGAAAAAATCCATCAGAGAGATAGCAGACATGCTTGGAGTAGCAAAATCAACAGTCGGGTACATTCTGAGAAAAAAGGAATTGACTGGTGAGCTTGGGAACTCAAAAAGGCCTGGGCGTCCACGGATGACAACAGTGGTGGATGATCGCCGCATACTTTCTTTGGTGAAGAAGAACCCGTTCACAACATCAACTGAAGTCCAGAACACTCTCAGTGAAGTAGGTGTATCTGTCTCTAAGTCAACAGTAAAGAGAAGACTCCATGAAAGTAAATACAAAGGGTTCACATCTAGATGCAAACCATTCATCAATTCCAAAAATAGACAGGCCAGAGTTAAATTTGCTGAAAAACACCTCAAGAAGCCAGCTCAGTTCTGGAAAAGTATTCTATGGACAGATGAGACAAAGATCAACCTGTACCAGAATGATGGGAAGAAAAAAGTTTGGAGAAGAAAGGGAACGGCACATGATCCAAGGCACACCACATCCTCTGTAAAACATGGTGGAGGCAACGTGATGGCATGGGCATGCATGGCTTTCAATGGCACTGGGTCACTTGTGTTTATTGATGACATAACAGCAGACAAGAGTAGCCGGATGAATTCTGAAGTGTACCGGGATATACTTTCAGCCCAGATTCAGCCAAATGCTGCCAAGTTGATCGGACGGCGCTTCATAGTACAGATGGACAATGACCCCAAGCATACAGCCAAAGCTACCCAGGAGTTCATGAGTGCAAAAAAGTGGAACATTCTGCAATGGCCAAGTCAATCACCAGATCTTAACCCAATTGAGCATGCATTTCACTTGCTCAAATCCAGACTTAAGACGGAAAGACCCACAAACAAGCAAGACCTGAAGGCTGCGGCTGTAAAGGCCTGGCAAAGCATTAAGAAGGAGGAAACCCAGCGTTTGGTGATGTCCATGGGGTTCCAGACTTAAGGCAGTGATTGCCTCCAAAGGATTCGCAACAAAATATTGAAAATTAAAATATTTTGTTTGGGTTATGTTTATTTGTCCAATTACTTTTGAGCTCCTAAAATGTGGAGTGTTTGTAAAGAAATGTCTACAATTCCTACATTTTCTATCAGATATTTTTGTTCAACCCTTCAAATTAAACGTTACAATCTGCACTTGAATTCTGTTGTAGAGGTTTCATTTCAAATCCAATGTGGTGGCATGCAGAGCCCAACTCGCGAAAATTGTGTCACTGTCCAAATATTTCTGGCCCTAACTGTATGTGTGCAGTGAATGCTGACGTGTCACATGTATGTGTGCAGTGGTGCTGCGTGCCATGTGCAGTGAGTGCTGACGTGTCACATTGTATGGTGCCAGTGAGTGCTGACATGTCACATGTATGTGTGCAGTGAGTGCTGACGCGTTACATGTATGTGGTGCAATGAGTGCTGACATGTCACATGTATGTGTGGCAGTGCAGGAGTGCTGACATGTCACATGTATGTGTGCAATGAGTGCTGACATGTCACATGTATGTGTGCAATGAGTGCCGACATGTCACATGTATGTGTGCAGTGCAGTGAGTGCTGACGTGTCACATGTATGTGTGCAGTGCGTGCTGACATGTCACATGTATGTGTGCAGTGAGTGCTGACATGTCACATGTATGTGTGCAGTGAGTGCTGACATGTCACATGTATGTGTGCAGTGAGTGCTGACATGTCACATGTATGTGTGCAGTGAGTGCTGACATGTCACATGTATGTGTGCAATGAGTGGCTGCACATGTCAGCTGTCTGTTGTGTGCAGTGAGTGCTGACGTGTCACATGTATGTGTGCAGTGCAGTGAGTGCTGACGTGTCACATGTATGTGTGCAGTGAGTGCTGACATGTCACATGTATGTGTGCAGTGAGTGCTGACGTGTCACATGTATGTTTACATATTGTGACACTTATTTTCCTGACAGGAAGATGCAGTCGAACCCCACGTTGCAGATCCACGTGAACCTGTTGGGGGCAGTACTTCTTCTGGACCTGTGCTTCATCCTGAGTGCTGTGCTGGGGGCCCTGGAGGAGCGGGGCCCCTGCATCGGAGCAGCGGCTGCTCTGCACTTTGCTCTGCTCGGCACTTTCTCCTGGATGGCCATTGAAGGCTTCAATCTCTACCGGCTCGTAGTCAAGGTCTTCCCGGCCTCCTCTCTCACCGCTGTGAAGCTGGCCCTGGTGGGCTGGGGTGAGTCCTGGCGCCGGGTCCTCCAGTCCTCATGTGTTGTGTGGCTTCCACACTGACCGCTGTCATGTCTTCTCCACAGGGGTCCCTGTCCTTATTGTGGGTGCCATGTTGTTGCTGGAGAGTTATGGGGTTTATCACATCGCGGTGGAGCGACCGTCTTCCCACAACTCCACAGCCTCCATGTAAGTCCCTCCACCGCACCTCTGACGCCTCCTCAGGTTCTCCTCTTCTACATCTCTGTCTTTTTCTTGTAGCTGTTGGCTGACGGAGCCCATCGTCCGGGTGCTGAATCTGGGCTTCTGTGCCGCCATCCTCCTGTTTAACTTCTGTATGATGGTGGCCATGACCCGCCGCGTCCTGCGACTCTCCGCACACACAAGAGCAGAGAAGATCCGCCATTGTGTCACATTGCTGGGGCTCAGCTGTATGTTGGGCCTGCCGTGGGGCCTAGCCTTCTTCTCACATGGAGCCCTTTACCTGCCCATCCAATATATCTTCAGCATCCTGAACGCCCTGCAAGGTGAGCGCCTGACCGCCATTGCTGGTCCCAGAGTTCCCCAAACAATTCACCACAATGTCCTGTCCACATGGCTAGAGGCTGGATGTTATACACTGCGGTAATGGTAGACTGCATGGATAGAGGCTGGATGTTATATACTGTGGTAATGGTAGACTGTATGGCTAGAGGCTGGATGTTATACACTGTGGTAATGGTAGACTGCATGGCTAGAGGCTGGATGTTATACACTGTGGTAATGGTAGACTGCATGGCTAGAGGCTGGATGTTATACACTGTGGTAATGGTAGACTGCATGGCTAGAGGCTGGACGTTATACACTGTGGTAATGGTAGACTGCATGGCTAGAGGCTGGACGTTATACACTTGGTAATGGTAGACTACATGACTAGAGGCTGGACGTTATACACTGTGGTAATGGTAGACTGCACGGCTAGAGGCTGGACGTTATACACTGTGGTAATGGTAGACTGAATGCACGGTAGGCTGCACGTATAGGCTGGACTGTATATGCGTAATGGTAGACTGCACGGCTAGAGGCTGGACGTTAATGTGGTAATGTAGACTGCACTGAGCTGATACCTTGGTAATGGTAGACTGCATGGCTAGGAGGCTGGATTTTATACACTGTGTAATGGTAGACTGCATGGCTAAGAGGCTGGATGTTATACACTGTGGTAATGGTAGACTGCACGGCTAGAGGCTGGACACTGTTAATACACTGCTGGATGTTATACATGGTAATGGTAGACTGCATGGCTATGAGGCTGGATGTTATACACTGTGGTAATGGTAGACTGCATGGCTAGAGGCTGGATGTTAATACAATGTTATGGTAACTGTATGGCTGCTGCACGCTAGAGGCTGGATGTTATACACTGTGGTAATGTAGACTACACGGCTAGAGGCTGGATGTTATACACTGTGGTAATGGTAGACTACATGGCTAGAGGCTGGATGTCATAACTGCATGGCTGGATATGGTACTACATGACTAGAGGCTGGATGTTATACAGGTAGACTGCAGGCTGGATGTTATACACTGTGGTAATGGTAGACTGCATGGCTAGAGGCTGGATGTTATACCACTGTGGTAATGTAGACTGCACGGCCAGAGGCTGGATGTTATACACTGTGGTAATGGTAGACTGCATGGCTAGAGGCTGGATGTTATACACTGTGGTAATGGTAGACTGCACGGCTAGAGGCTGGATGTTATACACTGTGGTAATGGTAGACTACATGACTAGAGGCTGGATGTTATACACTGTGGTAATGGTAGACTGCATGACTAGAGGCTGGATGTTATACACTGTGGTAATGGCATACTGCATGGACTAGCTGACGAACCAAGAGGGAAAGCCTATTTTCCGATACTTACTCTCTGGTCACCATCTTTCTCCTATGTCACTCTGGTAGCTCCACTGCCACAATATCTATAGGTGAGGTCACCTCCAGCCCCCCTGTACTTATCTATAGGTGACATTGGCTCTCCTGTAATGGCCTCTGGTGTTTTCTTCCCTCCAGGTCTCTTCATCTTCCTCTGGTATTGCACACTGTCTCAGCCTTCAGCCAAGAAGCAGTCTCACTCCTCGGACTGTACAAGTGCAACCCCAGCCTCGCCCAGGGCCGACCAGAGCCTCAGCAGTGACCACAAGAAGCTCCTGGGATGATGGGAGTGCTCCCAATGTGACAAGCACTTTATGAAGAATGGGAGCCCACGGCCAGATCCACAGCCTGGACTAGAGTCCGCCCCTCGGGGCGCTCTAAAGAACGACACTTTATGCGGCTGTCTCTTTGATAGAGAGCGCAGGCACCCGGCAGCCATTGTCCTTCTTTGTGGTATTCGAGACGTTTTTACTGTTCGTGTTTTAATTGTAGAAAATTCTACGGCAAAATTATATCTTAATTTATAGGATCTAATCTCGGCCAAAGGCCAAGCCCATCCCCCACCCTGCAAATTGTGTCCACATCTGATCCAGGAAAAGGGAAATGAGATTTCCAGTAAAACGTGGAACATTGTGTGACCGTCTATCCCCGTGAGAGCCGCCGCACCGAGCGAGGATGTGAGGAGGGAAATGGGGCAGAAAAGGCGTATAAATAGCGGCTGGGACCGCGGCCAATGGGAGCGCACGACTCTGCCAAGTCATTCTACAGCAGAAAACCGTGTGCTCGCATCATCATGGCGCACGGCGGCGGGTGTATTGTATGATTGCGCCGTATATAAATGTCTCCTGTTGTACAGAAGCCTCGTGGTTCTATATGTTGTACTGTATATGGAGGAAATGTCCTGCGGGGAGTAGGCAGCACACAATGGGTTAATCCTCCCAGCAGATTCAGACATGGCGTGTAGTTACACATGTCACCGCGTGTGGCGGGAACCGAACACGGTGCAGTTATCGGGGGAGCCCCAAACTAAGAGGATCTGGATACAATTAGTAGCTCAGGCTGATACATTGTAACTGCCGGGCTCACACAGCATTGTATACGCCGGATACATCCTCAACAGACTGATACATTGTAACCACCGGGCTCACACAGCATTGTATACGCCGGATACATCCTCAACAGACTGATACATTGTAACCACTGGGCTCACACAGCATTGTATACGCCGGATACATCCTCAACAGACTGATACATTGTAACCGCCGGGCTCACACCGCATTGTATACGCCGGATATATCCTCAACAGACTGATACATTGTAACCGCCGGGCTCACACAGCATTGTATACGCCAGATACATCCTCAACAGACTGATACATTGTAACGGCCGGGCTCACACAGTATTGTATGCACCGGATACATCCTTAACAGACTGATACATGTAACGGCCGGGCTCACACAGCATTATATACGCCGGATACATCCTCAACAGACTGATACATTGTAACCACCGGGCTCACACAGCATTGTATAGGCCGGATACATCCTCAACAGACTGATACATGTAACGGCCGGGCTCACACCGCATTGTATACACCGGATACATCCTCAACAGACTGATACATTGTAACCGGCAGGCTCACACCGCATTGTATACGCCGGATACATCCTCAACAGACTGATACATGTAACGGCCGGGCTCACACAGTATTGTATGCGCCGGATACATCCTTAACAGACTGATACATGTAACGGCCGGGCTCATACAGTATTATATACGCCAGATACATCCTTAACAGACTGATACATTGTAACCACCGGGCTCACACAGCATTGTGTAGACTTTTGAATGAACAGGTCTAGGCTCTAGGTTCTTATTCACTGACAGAAAACAGCGGTAGTGAGGAACTGGAAGAACATTGAAGAATAAAAGGGAATAAGCGGCGCCTGGACCCCTCTACCACATCCTGACCCACAGTCAGATCACGACCACACACACGAGAGCAGCGGAGGACGGCGGCTATCTGCTTCCTCAGGTCATTTCTGAGACGGGTGATCGTTAACTGGTTATTAAAGGGGTCACTTCCCGTCTCCTTCACCCCAGCCTTGTATCTGCACATGCACTGGATGCTTTTAGCTGCTGTTGAGCGCATGCACAGAAGTGAATGCAGCAAGATGAAGCTGAAGAAGTGGCCGTGTGGATAAAGCGCCTGCCTGCTGCCATCTTACGTCCTATGGGGACCGCCGTTTCGTCCATGAGCAGCAGGGGGCGCTGGGGTAAGTGCATGTGACAACGAGATGACGTGAAATACAGGGAAGCCTTCACACCAGGAGTCCAGTGCAGAAATTCAGGGGCGGTATCACCGAGCGTGGACGTCAGCCAATGGTAATACATGAAATCCAGTGGCAGTATCACCGAGCGTGGACGTCAGTCAATGGTAATACATGAATTCCAGCGGCGGTATGACCGAGTGTGAACGTCAGACAATGGTAATACATGAAATCCAGCGGCGGTATCACCGAGCGTGAACATCAGCCAATGGTACTACATGAAATCCCAGCGGGCTGGTATCAACCGAGCGTGGACGTCAGCCAATGGTAATACATGAAATCCAGCGGTGGTATCACCGAGCGTGGACGTCAGCCAATGGTAATACATGAAATCCAGCGGCGGTATCACCGAGCGTGAACGTCAGCCAATGGTACTACATGAAATCCAGCGGTGGTATCACCGAGCGTGGACGTCAGCCAATGGTACTACATGAAACCCAGCGGCGGTATCACCGAGCGTGGACGTCATCAGTACAATAATATACCGATCACACCGTGATAAAACACAATATAATGTACAAGCCCCACACCGTGATAATACACAGGAATAATACAGCACTATATTATAATGTACCGGTCACACCGTGATAGTACCGCACTGTGCATGTCGTCTACCAGCGGAGCCTATAGGGAAGCAGGCAGCACCTCAGGGGCGTCTATCATCTATATGGGACCCTCATAAGCTGCTGACACAAGAGGCAGACACGACGTGACAGGTTAAACCTTTATTTAGCGCCATGGCATCGCACGACCAGGACTGGCGCATTTCCGTCGTGAAGTCATTTTCTTTAACGCTTTTGCAAAAGCAACAGAACCGAGGAGGAGGAGAACGGCCCCGGCCGCAAAGCATCCTGGGAGGAGGAGCACACTGAGCCCTGCAAGAGAGAAGTCAGGAGGCTATGCAAATATATGCAAATCAGTTCCATTGAGCTGTGGTAAAGAGGCGGGGCCACGCAAGCAGACCACACTACCACCCACCGCCACAAGAGGTCACTGGAGGAGGGTCCACATAACGGACAGTCAGGAGCCCAGGATGGGGCCACACAACAGCGTCTATGGTCCCCCCTCAGGCCTGCAGGGAGTGCGTCATGTGACAGTCCCCGCTCTACTAATTGGGAAGTTAGCAGTGGCCTGCACCGCCATAACTGGACCACGATGTATGGCGGACACGCACATGGAGCAGCCAGGACCGAGGTTGCACCTGCACTACAGGAATCCCACCATTCAGGACAGGACGTACCAGACTTCGGCTCGTCCACGCTGCTCCTGACATCATCTTCCAGCTGGATGGGGCCACAGGTCACCACCTTCCTGTACGGGTCACTCAGGTCCCTCTTCTTCCGTCCGGGCATTGGCTGCGGGGACACCAGATATGAGTCAGCCGGTCGTAGCCACTATGGCTGCCGCTGTGCAGGGGCGACACTTACCTGCTGCTGGCACATCGTCTCATTGTACGGGCAGAGCCAGATGCGGCAGTGCAGGTAAACCGTCCTATAGTGGATGAAGCGGAACATCTTCAGGGAGAAGCGGCTCAGGGAGCGGTTTCCAGAGGGAGTCACGTCCACAGTGGAGTCATTGGCCACCCTGCGGAGGAGACGGGTCAGCGAAGAAGCCACCGGACGCCCCACAGACGTCCCTGAAGGCGACACTCACCCATCTGTAATGAGGAGATGGTGGACGGTCCCCCCATGGGACGCCCCCGGGGTGGCCCAGCATTCCTCCAGCTTCAGGGTGAAGAAGGTCTCGGGGCCTGGACCCTGGATCTGCAGCTGGACATACAGCCGCTGGTTGAGGGGGATGACCGGGGGGTGATAGTACGGCACCAGGTACTCCGCCGAGGGGTACAGACTCATCGCGACATTAAACTTCCCTTCCCTCACCGTGAACGTCACCAACCTGAACATAAAGAAAAGAAGCGGCGGTCAGACGGGGGCGACCCAGCAGATACCGGACACAGCCCCGCCACACAGCTCACCCGCTACTTACGCAGCTATGGTGAGCAAAGGAAACGGGAGGGACACAACCTGGTCACGGCGGTACACGCAGGAGAAGACAATCTGGAGGCCTGAGGACCTGGATATCAGGGTGCTGGGGAGCTCTGCCCTCTCCTCCACTGTTCTTGCGCTCAGCTCATTGGTGAAGGTAAGATGGCTGCCGTTCACCTGAGGCAGGAGACAGAACATTCACAGCAGCTGTAAAGCGAGAGTTCTCTGCAGACCGGTCTCTGGTGACACCTAGTGGCCAATATCAGAACTGCAACAGGCTTTACTCAGAAGCAGGATAAGCTCCAGCACCAACCAAGGAGGTGATGTTGGGGTGGAAAATTGTTCCTCAAGGCCCCCACCCCCAGGTCAAAAACGGTGCCCCTCTTAAAGGAACCCTAAGACACTGACAAGCCACCTACTCCTCCTCTATCTGTTGGGTGAAGGAGGCACCGACCTCTACAACGGCTCGGCAATGCGCTCAGAGCCGGGGACCCTTTACCTGGATGGTGGTGCCGCACAGACTGTGGTTCTCGTGGGTCAAGGTGGTGGAGAAGTGCAACCCAGACGTGTCCAGCAGCTTACATGCCGGGTTAGATAAGTGCAGGGCGGACACGTTCATGGCCAGCTCATGGAGAACGCTCTTCAGGATCCCGATGGTCATCCTGTCAGAGTCACAGCTCAGCTGCAGCTGCAGGTCTGGAGAGAAGGACGTGAACGTCTGAGTTTTGACTCTGATCCAGAGTCTCAGAATAGGCTAACACCTCCTGTCCTGGAGACCACCCCTCAGCAGTCACTTCATCATCACCACAGGCAGGATTAAAAGGACACACAACATAGGATTCACCATTCATAATCAGTGATTATCATAGTGCACCTCCTCCTCCTCCCCGCAAAGATCACAGAGCATGCCCACAACTCTCCCAAGTGCTGAAACGTCCTCTTCTGCACAGATCACTTCACAGCAGTCATCTCATTATCACAGGCAGGATTACAATGACAGATAACTATATACAGATAACATAGGTCTGACCATTTACAAAATGTAATGTTACAGCTCATCTCCTGCCCCTCCCTGCACAATGAACTATGTACAGGTCACACAGCATGCCTATAACACTCATAGAAGTCAAACATCTTTAGGCTGCTCTAAATCTCTAAATGTCCCCAACAGCTCAGGCAAGATGGCAATATAGAGCAGGAGGAGCTGAGCAGATTATATATAAAGAGAACCTGTCACCATGTAATCTGCAGGCAGTGTGTTATAGAGCAGGAGGAGCTGAGCAGATTATATATAAAGAGAACCTGTCACCATGTAATCTGCAGGCAGTGTGTTATAGAGCAGGAGGAGCTGAGCAGATTATATATAAAGAGAACCTGTCACCATGTAATCTGCAGGCAGTGTGTTATAGAGCAGGAGGAGCTGAGCAGATTATATATAAAGAGAACCTGTCACCATGTAATCTGCAGGCAGTGTGTTATAGAGCAGGAGGAGCTGAGCAGATTATATATAAAGAGAACCTGTCACCGTGTAATCTGCAGGCAGTGTGTTATAGAGCAGGAGGAGCTGAGCAGATTATATATAAAGAGAACCTGTCACCGTGTAATCTGCAGGCAGTGTGTTATAGAGCAGGAGGAGCTGAGCAGATTATATATAAGAGAACCTGTCACCATGTAATCTGCAGGCAGCGTGTTTATAGAGCAGGAGGAGCTGAGCAGATTATATATAAAGAGAACCTGTCACCATGTAATCTGCAGGCAGCGTGTTATAGAGCAGGAGGAGCTGAGCAGATTATATATAAAGAGAACCTGTCACCATGTAATCTGCAGGCAGTGTGTTATAGAGCAGGAGGAGCTGAGCAGATTATATATAAAGAGAACCTGTCACCATGTAATCTGCAGGCAGTGTGTATAGAGCAGGAGGAGCTGAGCAGATTATATATAAAGAGAACCTGTCACCGTGTAATCTGCAGGCAGTGTGTTATAGAGCAGGAGGAGCTGAGCAGATTATATATAAAGAGAACCTGTCACCATGTAATCTGCAGGCAGTGTGTTATAGAGCAGGAGGAGCTGAGCAGATTATATATAAAGAGAACCTGTCACCATGTAATCTGCAGGCAGTGTGTTATAGAGCAGGAGGAGCTGAGCAGATTATATATAAAGAGAACCTGTCACCATGTAATCTGCAGGCAGTGTGTTATAGAGCAGGAGGAGCTGAGCAGATTATATATAAGAGAACCTGTTCACCATGTAATCTGCAGACAGTGTGTTATAGAGCAGGAGGAGCTGAGCAGATTATATATAAAGAGAACCTGTCACCATGTAATCTGCAGGCAGTGTGTTATAGAGCAGGAGGAGCTGAGCAGATTATATATAAGAGAACCTGTCATCATGTAATCTGCAGGCCAGAGTGTTATAGAGCAGGAGGAGCTGAGCAGATTATATATAAAGAGAACCTGTCACCGTGTAATCTGCAGGCAATGTGTTATAGAGCAGGAGGAGCTGAGCAGATTATATATAAAGAGAACCTGTCACCGTGTAATCTGCACAGTGTGTTATAGAGCAGGGAGGAGCTGAGCAGATTATATATAAAGAGAACCTGTCACCATGTAATCTGCAGGCAGTGTGTTTATAGAGCAGGAGGAGCTGAGCAGATTATATATAAAGAGAACCTGTCACCATGTAATCTGCAGGCAGTGTGTTATAGAGCAGGAGGAGCTGAGCAGATTATATATAAAGAGAACCTGTCACCTTGTAATCTGCAGGCAGTGTGTTATAGAGCAGGAGGAGCTGAGCAGACTATATATAAAGAGGACCTGTCACCATGTAATCTGCAGGCAGTGTGTTATAGAGCAGGAGGAGCTGAGCAGATTATATATAAAGAGAACCTGTCACCATGTAATCTGCAGGCAGCGTGTTATAGAGCAGGAGGAGCTGAGCAGATTATATATAAAGAGAACCTGTCACCATGTAATCTGCAGGCAGTGTGTTATAGAGCAGGAGGAGCTGAGCAGATTATATATAAAGAGAACCTGTCACCATGTAATCTGCAGGCAGTTTGGTTATAGAGCAGGAGGAGCTGAGCAGATTATATATAAAGAGAACCTGTCACCATGTAATCTGCAGGCAGTGTGTTATAGAGCAGGAGGAGCTGAGCAGATTATATATAAAGAGAACCTGTCACCATGTAATCTGCAGACAGTGTGTTATAGAGCAGGAGGAGCTGAGCAGATTATATATAAAGAGAACCTGTCACCATGTAATCTGCAGCAGTGTGTTATAGAGCAGGAGGAGCTGAGCAGATTATATATAAAGAGAACCTGTCACCGTGTAATCTGCAGACAGTGTGTTATAGAGCAGGAGGAGCTGAGCAGATTATATATAAAGAGAACCTGTCACCATGTAATCTGCAGGCAGTGTGTTATAGAGCAGGAGGAGCTGAGCAGATTATATATAAAGAGAACCTGTCACCATGTAATCTGCAGGCAGTGTGTTATAGAGCAGGAGGAGCTGAGCAGACTATATATAAAGAGAACCTGTCACCATGTAATCTGCAGGCAGTGTGTTATAGAGCAGGAGGAGCTGAGCAGTTTATATATAAAGAGAACCTGTCACCATGTAATCTGCAGGCAGTGTGTTATAGAGCAGGAGGAGCTGAGCAGATTATATATAAAGAGAACCTGTCACCATGTAATCTGCAGGCAGTGTGTTATAGAGCAGGAGGAGCTGAGCAGATTATATATAAAGAGAACCTGTCACCGTGTAATCTGCAGGCAGTGTGTTATAGAGCAGGAGGAGCTGAGCAGATTATATATAAAGAGAACCTGTCACCATGTAATCTGCAGGCAGTGTGTTATAGAGCAGGAGGAGCTGAGCAGATTATATATAAAGAGAACCTGTCACCGTGTAATCTGCAGGCAGTGTGTTATAGAGCAGGAGGAGCTGAGCAGATATATATAAAGAGAACCCGTCACCATGTAATCTGCAGGCAGTGTGTTATAGAGCAGGAGGAGCGGAGCAGATTATATATAAAGAGAACCTGTCACCGTGTAATCTGCAGGCAGTGTGTTATAGAGCAGGAGGAGCTGAGCAGATTATATATATAAAGAGAACCTGTCACCATGTAATCTGCAGGCAGTGTGTTATAGAGCAGGAGGAGCTGAGCAGATTATATATAGAGAGAACCTGTCACCATGTAATCTGCAGGCAGAGTGTTATAGAGCAGGAGGAGCTGAGCAGATTATATATAAAGAGAACCTGTCACCATGTAATCTGCAGGCAGTGTGTTATAGAGCAGGAGGAGCGGAGCAGATTATATATAAAGAGAACCTGTCACCATGTTATCTGCAGGCAGTGTGTTATAGAGCAGGAGGAGCTGAGCAGATTATATATAAAGAGAACCTGTCACCATGTAATCAGCAGGCAGTGTGTTATAGAAGCAGGAGGAGCTGAGCAGAATATATATATAAAGAGAAACCTGTCACCATGTAATCTGCAGGCAGTGTGTTATAGAGCAGGAGGAGCTTGAGCAGAATATATATATAAAGAGAACCTGTCACCATGTAATCTGCAGGCAGTGTGTTATAGAGCAGGAGGAGCGGAGCAGATTATATATAAAGAGAACCTGTCACCATGTAATCTGCAGGCAGTGTGTTATAGAGCAGGAGGAGCTGAGCAGATTATATATAAAGAGAACCTGTCACCATGTAATCTGCAGGCAGTGTGTTATAGAGCAGGAGGAGCTGAGCAGATTATATATAAAGAGAACCTGTCACTGTGTTAATCTGCAGGCAGTGTGTTATAGAGCAGGAGGAGCTGAGCAGATTATATAACATCCAGGAGATATATTGCCCCTACCCGTCAGAGACAGGTTTGCCCCTCTACCTTGGCAGGTGTCACCCATGAAGCCAGGTTCGCACACACAGCGAGGTTCTCCTTGGAGCATTTGGCATTGTCCTCCATTCTCACACACACTGGCACATGCACTCGGCGTGGCAGGGGATGCGGCCTCTGTGCTCTGCTCTGGGGGCCACGGGTCCTTGTAGAATCTGCGTACTATGCTGGGCGTACTCGCTTCTGAAAACGGAAAAAAACATGTTAGTGGAGAAACTTAGTATGATTGGGCAGAGCTGCGGACAGCGGGTGCGAGTCCCACACTTACCATTGACCAGCTCTGCACTGACCACGGACAGCAGCCCCAACACTGAGACGAACCACCAGCAAGGATTCAGAGGAATCATCTACACAACAGAGACAGTCAGTCCAGCACGCACATCCCCCTGTAAAGGGGCGCCCGATAGTTTGTGAAACCTTCAGAATTCTAGATTTCTGCATGAATTTTACCTAAAACTCCCTCAGATTTTCACACAAGTCCTAAAAGTAGATGAGGAACCAAATCAAAGAAATGAGTCACAAATATTAGACGTGGAGCAAAATGGTGAGTGGTATAAGTATGTGAACCCTTGCGGTCAGTATCTGTTGTGGATTAGTCCTGCACATGGACCTGGGGGAGTTTTAGCCCATTCCTCCATACAGAACAGCTTCAGCTCTGCTATGTTGGCGGTTTCCTCCCATACACTGCTGGCCTCAGGTCCTTCCACCACGTTCCTATTGGATTAAGGTCTGGCCTCGACCTCTTTGGCAGAAGGACTTGTGAGCTCAGGGCCGTTATCTTGCTGCATGACCCATGTTCTCCTGAGATTCAGCTCCAGGACAGAAGTCTCGACATTTTTCTTTAGAGTTTGATGGTATAATTCAGAATTCACTTTCCCAATAGCATGCTGGCTTGTCCAGGTGATCTTTACAAACTGCAGACGAGCAGCAATGTTCTTTTTGGAGAGCAGCAGCTTCCTCCTTGCACACCATTGTAATTAAGTGTCCTCCTGATGGTGGACTTGTGGACAACAATATTAGGTAATGGGAGAAAGGCCTTTAGTTACCTAGAGGTTACCTTGGGCTCCTTTGTGACTTCGAGGACCATTACGTGCCTTGCTCTTGGCATGATCTTTGTGGGTCGACCACTCCTAGGTAGGGAGATATTCGTCTTGAATTTCCTCCATTTGTACACAATCTGACTGTGGACGGTGGAGTCCAGACCTTTAGAGACGTTCTGTGACTTTCTTCAGCCTGATGAGCATCAAGAATTCTTTTTCTGAGGTCCACAGAAATCTCCTTTGCTCGTGCCAACAATACACCATCGATTGAAGACATCTTGACATCAGCCGCTGATCCTGACGGTTCACATACTTTCACTGTTTACAGACGTGATATTGGAGCAGTTTCCTCCAGGCATAATATTTGAGACTCATTTCTTTGTATGAACAGCGGTGAATAGTGACTACATATACAGGGCACTGCTCTCTGTTATCAGCCATATCAGGTCATAGGATTACTGTAATACACAGCACAATCATCAACATGTCTCAGACCTGCTACATCACACATACAAGAGACGCAATATACATAATGGGTGGGGTGTATATGGGGGACAGGTGATGTATATAGTGTGTAGGGGGTGTATATGGGGGAGCAGGTGATGTATACAGGGTGTAGGGGTGTATATGGGGGACAGGTGATGTATACATGGTGTATATGAGGAACAGGTGATGTATATGGGAGAGCAGGTGATGTATACAGTGTGTAGGGGGTGTATATGGGGGAGCAGGTGATGTATACAGGGTGTAGGGGGTGTATATGGGGAGCAGGTGATGTATACAGGGTGTAGGGGGTGTATATGGGGGAGCAGGTGATGTATATAGTAGTGTAGGGGTGTATATGAGGGAGCAGGTGATGTATATGGGGGAGCAGGTGATGTATATAGTGTGTAGGGGGTGTATATGGGGGAGCAGGTGATGTATGGGTGTATATGGGGGAGCAGGTGATGTATACAGGGTGTAGGGGATGTATATGGGGGAGCAGGTGATGTATACAGGGTGTAGGAGGTGTATATGGGGGAGCAGGTGATGTATACAGCGTGTAGGAGGTGTATATGGGGGAGCAGGTGATGTAAACAGGGTGTAGGGGTGTATATGAGGAGCAGGTGATGTATATAGTAGTGTAGGGGTGTATATGAGGGAGCAGGTGATGTATATAGTAGTGTAGGGGTGTATATGAGGGAGCAGGTGATGTATATAGTGTGTAGGGGGTGTATATGGGGGAGCAGGTGATGTATGGGTGTATATGGGGGAGCAGGTGATGTATACAGGGTGTAGGGGATGTATATGGGGGAGCAGGTGATGTATACAGGGTGTAGGGGTGTATATGGGGGAGCAGGTGATGTAAACAGGGTGTAGGGGATGTATATGAAGGAGCAGGTGATGTATACAGGGTGTAGGGGTGTATATGGGGGAGCAGGTGATGTAAACAGGGTGTAGGGGGTGTATATGAGGGAGCAGGTGATGTAAACAGGGTGTAGGAGGTGTATATGGGGGAGCAGGTGATGTATGGGTGTATATGGGGGAGCAGGTGATGTATATAGTGTGTAGGGGGTGTATATGGGGGAGCAGGTGATGTATGGGTGTATATGGGGGAGCAGGTGATGTATACAGGGTGTAGGGGATGTATATGGGGGAGCAGGTGATGTATACAGGGTGTAGGGTGTATATGGGGGAGCAGGTGATGTAAACAGTGTGTAGGAGGTGTATATGAGGGAGCAGGTGATGTATACAGTGTGTAGGAGGTGTATATGGGGAGCAGGTGATGTAAACAGGGTGTAGGGGGTGTATATGAGGGAGCAGGTGATGTATACAGGGTGTAGGGGGTGTATATGAGGGAGCAGGTGATGTATACAGGGTGTAGGGGTGTATATGGGGGGAGCAGGTGATGTAAACAGGGTGTAGGCGGTGTATATGAGGGAGCAGGTGATGTAAACAGGGTGTAGGGGGTGTATATGAGGGAGCAGGTGATGTAAACAGGGTGTAGGGGGTGTATATGAGGGAGCAGGTGATGTATACAGGGTGTAGGGGTGTATATGGGGGAGCAGGTGATGTATACAGGGTGTAGGGGTGTATATGGGGGGAGCAGGTGATGTAAACAGGGTGTAGGGGGTGTATATGAGGGAGCAGGTGATGTAAACAGGGTGTAGGGGGTGTATATGAGGGAGCAGGTGATGTATACAGGGTGTAGGGGTGTATATGGGGGAGCAGGTGATGTATACAGTGTGTAGGGGGTGTATATGAGGGAGCAGGTGATGTAGACAGGGTGTAGGAGGTGTATATGGGGGAGCAGGTGATGTATACAGCGTGTAGGAGGTGTATATGGGGGAGCAGGTGATGTATACAGGGTGTAGGAGGTGTATATGAGGGAGCAGGTGATGTAAACAGGGTGTAGGGGGTGTATATGAGGGAGCAGGTGATGTATACAGTGTGTAGGGGGTGTATATGGGGGAGCAGGTGATGTATGGGTGTATATGGGGGAGCAGGTGATGTATATGGGGGAGCAGGTGATGTATACAGGGTGTAGGGGATGTATATGGGGGAGCAGGTGATGTATACATGGTGTAGGGGGTGTATATGGGGGAGCAGGTGATGTATATGGGGGAGCAGGTGATGTATACAGGGTGTAGGGGTGTATATGGGGGAGCAGGTGATGTAAACAGTGTGTAGGAGGTGTATATGAAGGAGCAGGTGATGTAAACAGGGTGTAGGAGGTGTATATGAGGGAGCAGGTGATGTAAACAGGGTGTAGGGGGTGTATATGAAGGAGCAGGTGATGTATACAGGGTGTAGGGGTGTATATGGGGGACAGGTGATGTATACAGGGTGTAGGGGTGTATATGAGGAACAGGTGATGTATATGGGAGAGCAGGTGATGTATACAGTGTGTAGGGGGTGTATATGGGGGAGCAGGTGATGTATACAGGGTGTAGGGGGTGTATATGGGGGAGCAGGTGATGTATACAGGGTGTAGGGGGTGTATATGGGGGAGCAGGTGATGTATACATGGTGTATATGAAAAGCAGGTGATGTATATAGTAGTGTAGGGGTGTATATGAGGGAGCAGGTGATGTATATGGGGGAGCAGGTGATGTATACATGGTGTATATGAGGGAGCAGGTGATGTATATAGTGTGTAGGGGGTGTATATGGGGGAGCAGGTGATGTATGGGTGTATATGGGGGAGCAGGTGATGTATACAGGGTGTAGGGGATGTATATGGGGGAGCAGGTGATGTATACAGGGTGTAGGGGTGTATATGGGGGAGGCAGTGTGATGTAAACAGTGTGTAGGAGGTGTATATGAGGGAGCAGGTGATGTATACAGTGTGTAGGAGGTGTATATGAGGGAGCAGGTGATGTAAACAGGGTGTAGGGGTGTATATGAAGGAGCAGGTGATGTATACAGGGTGTAGGGGGTGTATATGAGGGAGCAGGTGATGTAAACAGGGTGTAGGGGGTGTATATGGGGGAGCAGGTGATGTAAACAGTGTGTAGGAGGTGTATATGAGGGAGCAGGTGATGTAAACAGGGTGTAGGGGGTGTATATGGGGGAGCAGGTGATGTATACAGTGTGTAGGGGGTGTATATGAGGGAGCAGGTTGATGTAAACAGGGTGTAGGGGGTTTATATGAGGGAGCAGGTGATGTATACAGTGTGTAGGAGGTGTATATGAGGGAGCAGGTGATGTAAACAGGGTGTAGGGGGTGTATATGGGGGAGCAGGTGATGTAAACAGGGTGTAGGGGGTGTATATGAGGGAGCAGGTGATGTATACAGTGTGTAGGAGGTGTATATGAGGGAGCAGGTGATGTATACAGGGTGTAGGGGGTGTATATGAGGGAGCAGGTGATGTATACAGGGTGTAGGGGGTGTATATGGGGGAGCAGGTGATATATACAGTGTGTAGGGGGTGTATATGGGGGAACAGGTGATGTAAACAGGGTGTAGGGGGTGTACATGGGGGAACAGGTGATGTATACAGCGTGTAGGGGGTGTATATGGGGGAGCAGGTGATGTATACAGTGTATCGTGGCCCCTCGTGTATACCGCTATCAGTCACCACGTGACCCGGCTCCAGCACGCCCCGCCCCGCTCCTCCTCCCTTTTATGGGAGCTGTCAATCATTCTCTGCCCGCTCCTCCCAGCAGCCCCTGAGATACAGTGTATTAGCAAAGGCTCGTCTGCAGGACTACATTTCCCGGCAGCCTTTGCGGCCAACTTCCGGCTTTGTTGCTGGGCAACTAGACGCGGAGACGAAAGTTGCAGGTGAGTAATGTTTTGAGGCGGCTCCGGGATTTGAACCAAGGGTGACCCCCTCAACGCTATCAACCCCATCATTTCAGCCCTCCACAGTATCACCCCCCATCATCTTCCTCAGGATGTAATAGGAGTGTCCATCCTCCACACTATCACCTCCAACATCTTCATCAGGATGTAATAGGACGGTCTGACTTCCACACTACTACCCCCATCATCTCTGGTGTCTTCTAGGTGTCATGGCAGCTGTGGAGGAGGACGTCCTCGAGGACAAGGAGTTGCAGAGTATTCAGGAGCAGATGGCGATGATCGAGGTGATGGACGCCCCCGGGTGAGTCCTGTCCAGTGATGGCGCTAGTTCTGCCCCTGCACTGACAGCTCCACACATGGTGAAGACTCTGCACCCCCTCACTATAATGACTCTGCACCCCCTCACTGTAAAGACTCTGCACCCCCTCATTGTGAACACTCTGCGCTCTGCACCCCTTCATTGTGCAGACTCTGCGCTCTGCTCCCCTTCATTGTGCAGACTCTGCGCTCTACTCCCCCTCATTGTGAACACTCTGCGCTCTGCACCCCTTCATTGTGCAGACTCTGCGCTCTGAATCCTCTCATTGTGCCAGACTCTGCGCTCTGCTCCCCCTCATTGTGCAGACTCTGCGCTCTGAATCCTCTCATTGTGCAGACTCTGCGCTCTACTCCCCCTCATTGTTCAGACTCTGCGCTCTACTCCCCCTCATTGTTCAGACTCTGCGCTCTGCTCCCCTTCATTGTGCAGACTCTGCGCTCTGCTCCCCTTCATTGTGCAGACTCTGCGCTCTGCTCCCCTTCATTGTGAGGACTCTGCGCTCTGCTCCCCCTCATTGTGCAGACTCTGCGCTCTGCTCCCCATCATTGTGAGGACTCTGCGCTCTGAATCCTCTCATTGTGCACACTCTGCGCTCTGCTCCCCCTCATTATGAAGACTCTGTGCTCTGCTCCCCCTCATTGTGAAGACTCTGTGCTCTGCGCCCCCTCATTGTGAAGACTCTGTGCTCTGCACCCCCTCATTGTGCAGACTCTGCGCTCTGCTCCCCCTCATTGTGAAGACTCTGCGCTCTGCACCCCCTCATTGTGAAGACTCTGCGCTCTGCTCCCCCTCATTGTGAAGACTCTGCTCTCTGCACCCCCTCATTGTGAGGACTCTGCGCTCTGCTCCCCATCATTGTGAAGACTCTGCGCTCTGCGCCCCCTCATTGTGAAGACTCTGCGCTCTGCTCCCCATCATTGTGAAGACTCTGCGCTCTGCTCCCCATCATTGTGAGGACTCTGCGCTCTGCGCCCCCTCATTGTGAAGACTCTGCGCTCTGCTCCCCATCATTGTGAAGACTCTGCGCTCTGCGCCCCCTCATTGTGAAGACTCTGCGCTCTGCGTCCCCTCATTGTGAAGACTCTGTGCTCTGCGCCCCCTCATTGTGAAGACTCTGTGCTCTGCACCCCCTCATTGTGAAGACTCTGCGCTCTGCACCCCCTCATTGTGATGATTCCTGGATTATCTCATTTTCTGTCTCTTTTCAGGGAGATGATGGGAGTAGTGGACGTGACAAGATTCCCATCATCCTACACCCAGAATTCTCCTCAGGAACAGACTCTGCTGAATATGGCTGATAACTTCTGCCGCCAGTACTCGCACCTCTACCCCGACCGAAGGCCGCTCTTCATATCCCCCCTCAACGAGTGCAACGTGGAGGTGAGTGTCAGGCCCCGTGCACACTGCGCTCTACAGAAACTGCAGTGCATCCGCCATCACCAGACAGATGTATGACTACAGCTGTCTCCTGGTGTATACAGTCTTCTGACTGCAGCTGTCTCCTGGTGTATATGCTCTGCTGACTGCAGCTGTCTCCTGGTGTATACGCTCTGCTGACTGCGGCTGTCTCCTGGTGTGTACACTCTGCTGACTGCAGCTGTCTCCTGGTGTATACGCTCTGCTGACTGCAGCTGTCTCCTGGTGTATACGCTCTGCTGACTGCAGCTGTCTCCTGGTGTATACCCACTGCTGACTGCAGCTGTCTCCTGGTGTATATGCTCTGCTGACTGCAGCTGTCTCCTGGTGTATACGCTCTGCTGACTGCAGCTGTCTCCTGGTGTATACGCTCTGCTGACTGCAGCTGTCTCCTGGTGTATATGCTCTGCTGACTGCAGCTGTCTCCTGGTGAATGTGCTCTGCTGACTGCAGCTGTCTCCTGGTGTATACCCACTGCTGACTGCAGCTGTCTCCTGGTGTATATGCTCTGCTGACTGCAGCTGTCTCCTGGTGTATACCCACTGCTGACTGCAGCTGTCTCCTGGTGTATATGCTCTGCTGACTGCAGCTGTCTCCTGGTGTATACGCTCTGCTGACTGAAGCTGTCTCCTGGTGTATACCCACTGCTGACTGCAGCTGTCTCCTGGTGTATACCCTCTGCTGACTGCAGCTGTCTCCTGGTGTATACGCTCTGCTGACTGCAGCTGTCTCCTGGTGTATACGCTCTGCTGACTACAGCTGTCTCCTGGTGTATACGCTCTGCTGACTGCAGCTGTCTCCTGGTGTATACGCTCTGCTGACTACAGCTGTCTCCTGGTGTATACGCTCTGCTGACTGCAGCTGTCTCCTGGTGTATACCCTCTGCTGACTGCAGCTGTCTCCTGGTGTATACGCTCTGCTGACTGCAGCTGTCTCCTGGTGTATACGCTCTGCTGACTGCAGCTGTCTCCTGGTGTATACCCTCTGCTGACTGCAGCTGTCTCCTGGTGTATACGCTCTGCTGACTGCAGCTGTCTCCTGGTGTATATGCTCTGCTGACTGCAGCTGTCTCCTGGTGTATACGCTCTGCTGACTGCAGCTGTCTCCTGGTGTATACCCTCTGCTGACTGCAGCTGTCTCCTGGTGTATACACACTGCTGACTACAGCTGTCTCCTGGTGTATACGCTCTGCTGACTGCGGCTGTCTCCTGGTGTATACCCTCTGCTGACTGCAGCTGTCTCCTGGTGTATACGCTCTGCTGACTGCAGCTGTCTCCTGGTGTATACGCTCTGCTGACTACAGCTGTCTCCTGGTGTATACCCTCTGCTGACTGCAGCTGTCTCCTGGTGTATACGCTCTGCTGACTGCAGCTGTCTCCTGGTGTATACCCTCTGCTGACTGCAGCTGTCTCCTGGTGTATATGCTCTGCTGACTGCAGCTGTCTCCTGGTGTATACGCTCTGCTGACTGCAGCTGTCTCCTGGTGTATACACACTGCTGACTGCAGCTGTCTCCTGGTGTATACCCTCTGCTGACTGCAGCTGTCTCCTGGTGTATATGCTCTGCTGACTGCAGCTGTCTCCTGGTGTATACCCTCTGCTGACTGCAGCTGTCTCCTGGTGTATACGCTCTGCTGACTGCGTCTGTCTCCTGGTGTATACGCTCTGCTGACTTCAGCTGTCTTTTTGTGGCCCCCAGAAGTTTGTGTGCTCCACGCTGCGCCCCACGCTCCTCCCGTACCCGGAGCTCTACCACTGGGAGGAGGCAGCACGATTTGTGTCCGAATTTCTAGAAATGGAACCGCTGAATCCTGCGACGGAGCTGGTGAGAGACCGCCATCACTGACCTCTGCCCTTCATTCATCCTTGACCTCTGCCCCTCATTCATCCCTGACCTCTGCACCTCATTCATCCCTGACCTCTGCACCTCATTCATCCCTGACCTCTGCCCCTCATTCATCCCTGACCTCTGCCCCTAATTCATCCGTGACCCCTGCCCCTAATTCATCCCTGACCTCTGCCCCTCATTCATTCCTGACCTCTGCCCCTCATTCATCCGTGACCTCTGCCCCTAATTCATCCCTGACCTCTGCCCCTAATTCATCCCTGACCTCTGCCCCTCATTCTTTCCTGACCTCTGCCCCTCATTCATCCCTGACCTCTGCCCCTAATTCATCCCTGACCTCTGCCCCCATTCATCCCTGACCTCTGCCCCTCACTCATCCCTGACCTTTGCCCCTCATTCATCCCTGACCTTTGCCCCTCATTCATCCCTGACCTCTGCCCCTCATTCATCCCTGACCTCTGCCCCTCATTCATCCCTGACCTCCGCCCCTCATTCCTCATATATCTCCGCCATTCCCTATATGTCTCCTTTCTTCTCTCACTCGCAGCCGCACCGCCTCTTCTCTTCGTACTCCGTCCTGCAGAACCAGAAGGGGAATTGCTTTGACTTCAGCGTCTTGCTTTGCTCCTTGCTGCTGGGCGCCGGCTACGATGCTTACTGTGTCAGCGGCTACGCCACCCACGAAGTGTGTCTAATGGATGAGAGTCGAGAAGCTTGTCCTCTGCTGAAAGCCGAGCCGGAGGTGAGAAGATGTCCTCCTCCCGTCCACCCTGTACTCTTTGTGGACGTGTACCTGCACCAAAGTTCTTCAGTTAATCTTACCTGGTTCTGTAGACCCCCGGAGCGTCACCCATGAAGCCCCTCAAGAAGTACAGTGTGCGGCCGCCGAGACAACTAGTCAGTAAGTTTGAGCTCCAGCAAGAATTGAAGAAAGAAGCCAAGGAGCAGGCCTCGCGCCTCAGACAGCAGCAGGAGGAGGAGCAGCGCCTGGAGGTAAGATGTGCCCACCACGGGCGCAGAATGATCCCTACTGATGGACGTCTCCAGTACACCTCTCCTACTAATACAACTCTCATCATCCTCTTCCACGACGTGTGTCCACAGGATGCAGAAAGGCCTGCTCCGGACCCTCTGTATGGCCTCAGGGTCCACTGCTGGGTGTTAGTCCTGTCGGGAAAGAGGGAAGTGCCGGACAACTTCTTCATCGATGCGCTGACGGGCAACGCGTACCGAACCAAGGACCAGCGCTTTCTGGGTATCGAGAGTCTGTGGAATCACCAGAACTACTGGATCAACATGCAGGACTGCCGCAGGGGCTGCCAGGTACCGGCCCGGAGACCCTGAGCCATAAAGACCAAGACAGGGAGTGATGGGGCAGTGTATAGGAGTGATGGGGCAGTGTAGGGGGAGCGATGGGGCAGTGTAGGGGGAGCGATGGGGCAGTGTAGGGGATTGATGGGGCAGTGTAGGGGAGCGATGGGGCAGTGTACGGGGAGCGATGGGGCAGTGTACGGGGAGCGATGGGGAGGTGTATGGGAAGTGATGGAGCAGTGTACGGGGAGTCACAGGGCAGTGTACGGAAAGTGATGGAGCAGTATACGGGGAGTGATGGGGCAGTGTACGAGGAATGGTGGGGCAGTGTAGGGGGAGCGATGGAGCAGTGTACGAGGAGTGATGGGGCAGTGTACGAGGAGTGATGGGGCAGTGTACGGGGAGTGATGGGGCAATTTATGGGGAGTGATGGGGTAGTGTACGGGGAGTGATGGGGCATTGTAATGGAAGTGAAGGGGCAGTGTATAGGGACTGATGGGGCTGTGTATAGGGACTGATGGGGCAGTGTATAGGGAGTGATGGGGCAGTGTATGGGGAGTGATGGGGCAGTGTAGGGGGAGTGATGGGGCAGTGTAGGAGGAGTGATGGGGCAGTGTATGGGGAGTGATGGGGCAGTGTAGGGGGAGTGATGGGGCAGTGTAGGAGGAGTGATGGGGCAGTGTATGGGGAGTGATGGGGCAGTGTAGGAGGAGTGATGGGGCAGTGTAGGAGGAGTGATGGGGAAGTCTAGGAGGAGTGATGGGGCAGTGTACAGGGAGTGATGGGGCAGTGTAGGGGAAGTGATGGGGCAGTGTACGGGGAGCAATGGGGCAGTGTAGGGGGAGTGATGGGGCAGTGTACGGGGAGCGATGGGGCAGTGTAGGGGGAGTGATGGGGCAGTGTACGGGGAGCGATGGGGCAGTGTACGGGGAGCGATGGGGCAGTGTACGGGGAGCGATGGGGCAGTGTAGGAGGAGTGATGGGGCAGTGTATGGGGAGTGATGGGGCAGTGTAGGGGGAGTGATGGGGCAGTGTAGGAGGAGTGATGGGGCAGTGTAGGGGGAGTGATGGGGCAGTGTAGGAGGAGTGATGGGGCAGTGTATGGGGAGTGATGGGGCAGTGTAGGAGGAGTGATGGGGAAGTCTAGGAGGAGTGATGGGGCAGTGTACAGGGAGTGATGGGGCAGTGTAGGGGAAGTGATGGGGCAGTGTACGGGGAGCAATGGGGCAGTGTAGGGGGAGTGATGGGGCAGTGTACGGGGAGCGATGGGGCAGTGTAGGGGGAGTGATGGGGCAGTGTACGGGGAGTGATGGGGCAGTGTACGGGAAGCGATGGGGGAGTGATGGGGCAGTGTACGGGGAGTGATGGGGCAGTGTAGGGGGAGTGATGGGGCAGTGTAGTGCATTTTAATATCATGGGGCCACCTTTTTGTTTGATAGGACCTGACCTTTGACCTGGGGGACCCTGTGTGCTGGGAGTTCATGCTGTTGAATGCTGTGAAGCCTGTACTGCTCATCCCAGGTATGAAGGAGGAAGAGGATGAGGAGGAGGGGAATGAAGACCAGGTGAGTGGAGAGGATGAGCCCCCCTACCCCCTATCTATATACAGGATGATGAGGCTGACAGGGGTCATGAGGTCTGGCAGACATGACACTCAAGATCTTCTCTTCCAGGACCAGGTGATGCTGCAGGCGCCGGTGTCCTGGGTGCTGCCCATTGTGGTGACCCCAAAAGGTTAGTTCCAACCCTGATATTACAGAGCAGCGGGAAGTACACGTGAGCACAAGGTACACGAGGGTCACCATACTGCACTGACAGAGGGGCGAATACTTGTATATGAAGGGGTGTATAGCCCTGGTGGCCCTGTGCTCACGGACTGCATTAGTATGAGTGTGAGGGTGTCGGCAGGGATGGTGGCCGTCGCCACGTCTGGTACCACACAGACTCACCCAGGCCTTCTCCTACATCTTCCCTCCAGAGTTTGAGATGCGATGTCCTCAGGGGAGGAAACTTCTGCAATACAAGAAGGCCAGGCTGGAGAAGTGGGCCCCCTACCTCCAGGAGGACGGTCGGGTGTCGCGCCTCACCCTCTACCAGGACACACCATGTAAGTTCCCGCAGGTCTCCCTGATGGAGAGGCTCAGAAGTCAGATGTTAACATCAGGCTGCGCTCTGCTTCCCAGGCTCCGTAGAACTGGAGGTCCAGGACTGGTTCCGGAATCGGAAGGACAAGCTGGACATGAGACAGCAGAAGAGACAGCAAGGAGCGACCACTGAGTACTTCTCTCCGGGACGGGCGGATGCTCTGAAGGGTAAAATGCTGACATTATGGGGGTCATTTATTAAGACCTAAAAAAGTCCTTGCACTGATGGACGGCCCGCCCCCTTCCCCGCCCACTTTTTTAGACCTGGCGTGAGCGAGGAAAAGTCGCAGAATCTGCACTAGAAATAGGTTGATAAATGACCCCCTATGTCTTGTGGGGGGTCAATAATCAGAGACCGCTGATCCCCCCTCTGTCTTCTAGTCCACACCTTCCGCTCCCAGACCCCAGAAACAGAGCGCACAATGATATTCTACAGCGAGGCTCGTCTGGATGGACTCCGGAGACGCCAGGAGCAACCAAAGGAGATGCTGGAGCTTTTCCGGGGCCGACCTGACTTCTTGTATCACCGGCACACGCTGTACGGGAAACGGCCAAAGAAAGTGTCCATAGCTGGAGGACCTACAGAGGCCAACCCCCGCCCCATCCTGGTACGAACCCCGGGCATGTAATACAGAGGCCGCACAGTGTAATATCACACATGTAATACAGACACCGCACAGTGTAATATCACACATGTAATACAGAGGCCGCACAATGTAATATCACACATGTAATACAGAGGCCGCACAGTGTAATATCACACATGTAATACAGACACCGCACAGTGTAATATCACACATGTAATACAGACACCGCACAGTGTAATATCATACATGTAATACAGACACCGCACAGTGTAATATCACACATGTAATACAGACACCGCACAGTGTAATATCACACATGTAATACAGACACCGCACAGTGTAATATCACACATGTAATACAGACACCGCACAGTGAATATCATACATGTAATACAGACACCGCACAGTGTAATATACACATGTAAACAGACACCGCACAGTGTAATATCACACATGTAATACAGACACCGCACAGTGTAATATCACACATGTAATACAGACACCGCACAGTGTAATATCACACATGTAATATAGACACCGCACAGTGTAATATCACACATGTAATATAGACACCGCACAGTGTAATATCACACATGTAATACAGACGCCGCACAGTGTAATATCACACATGTAATACAGACACCGCACAGTGTAATATCACACATGTAATACAGAGGCCGCACAGTGTAATATCACACATGTAATACAGACACCGCACAGTGTAATATCACACATGTAATACAGACACCGCACACTGTAATATCACACATGTAATACAGACACCGCACAGTGTAATATCACACATGTAATACAGACACCGCACAGTGTAATATCACACATGTAATACAGAGGCCGCACAGTGTAATATCACACATGTAATACAGAGGCCGCACAGTGTAATATCACACATGTAATACAGACACTGCACAATGTAATATCACACATGTAATACAGAGGCCGCACATTTTAATATCACACATGTAATACAGACACCGCACAGTGTAATATCACACATGTAATACAGAGGCCGCACAGTGTAATATCACACATGTAATACAGAGGCCGCACAGTGTAATATCACACATGTAATACAGACACTGCACAGTGTAATATCACACATGTAATACAGAGGCCGCACAGTGTAATATCACACATGTAATACAGACACTGCACAGTGTAATATCACACATGTAATACAGAGGCCGCACAGTAATATCACACATGTAATATAGACACTGCACAGTGTAATATCACACATGTAATACAGAGGCCGCACAGTGTAATATCACACATGTAATACAGACACTGCACAATGTAATATCACACATGTAATACAGAGGCCGCACAGTTTAATATCACACATGTAATACAGAGGCCGCACAGTGTAATATCACACATGTAATACAGACACTGCACAGTGTAATATCACACATGTAATACAGAGGCCGCACAGTGTAATATCACACATGTAATACAGACACTGCACAGTGTAATATCACACATGTAATACAGAGGCCGCACAGTAATATCACACATGTAATATAGACACTGCACAGTGTAATATCACACATGTAATACAGACACCGCACAGTGTAATATCACACATGTAATACAGAGGCCGCACAGTAATATCACACATGTAATACAGAGGCCGCACAGTAATATCACACATGTAATACAGAGGCCGCACAGTGTAATATCACACATGTAATACAGACACCGCACAGTAATATCACACATGTAATACAGACACTGCACAGTGTAATATCACACATGTAATACAGACACCGCACAGTGTAATATCACACATGTAATACAGACACTGCACAGTGTAATATCACACATGTAATACAGACACCGCACAGTGTAATATCACACATGTAATACAGACACCGCACAGTGTAATATCACACATGTAATACAGAGGCTGCACAGTGTAATATCACACATGTAATACAGAGGCCGCACAGTGTAATATCACACATGTAATACAGACACCGCACAGTATAATATCACACATGTAATACAGAGGCCGCACAGTGTAATATCACACATGTAATACAGAGGCTGCACAGTGTAATATCACACATGTAATACAGACACCGCACAGTGTAATATCACACATGTAATACAGACGCCGCACAGTGTAATATCATACATGTAATACAGACGCCGCACAGTGTAATATCACACATTGTAGTACAGACACCGCACAGTGTAATATCACACATGTAATACAGAGGCCGCACAGTGTAATATCACACATGTAATACAGACACTGCACAGTGTAATATCACACATGTAATACAGAGGCCGCACAGTGTAATATCACACATGTAATACAGACACTGCACAGTGTAATATCACACATGTAATACAGACACTGCACAGTATAATATCACACATGTAATACAGAGGCCGCACAGTGTAATATCACACATGTAATACAGACACTGCACAATGTAATATCACACATGTAATACAGAGGCCGCACAGTTTAATATCACACATGTAATACAGACACCGCACAGTGTAATATCACACATGTAATACAGAGGCCGCACAGTGTAATATCACACATGTAATACAGAGGCCGCACAGTGTAATATCACACATGTAATACAGACACCGCACAGTGTAATATCACACATGTAATACAGAGGCTGCACAGTGTAATATCACACATGTAATACAGACACCGCACAGTGTAATATCACACATGTAATACAGACACCGCACAGTGTAATATCACACATGTAATACAGACACCGCACAGTGTAATATCACACATGTAATACAGACACCGCACAGTGTAATATCACACATGTAATACAGACACCGCACAGTGTAATATCACACATGTAATACAGACACCGCACAGTGTAATATCACACATGTAATACAGAGGCCGCACAGTGTAATATCACACATGTAATACAGACACCGCACAGTGTAATATCACACATGTAATACAGAGGCCGCACAGTGTAATATCACACATGTAATACAGAGGCCGCACATAGTATAATATCACACATGTAATACAGACACCGCACAGTGTAATATCACACATGTAATACAGACACGCCACAGTGTTAATATCACACATGTAATACAGACACCGCACAGTAATATCACACATGTAATACAGAGGCGCACAGTGTAATATCACACATGTATACAGACACCGCACAGTGTAATATCACACATGTAATACAGACACCGCACAGTGTAATATCACACATGTAATACAGACACCGCCCAGTGTAATATCACACATGTAATACAGACACCGCACAGTGTAATATCACACATGTAATACAGAGGCCGCACAGTGTAATATCACACATGTAATACAGAGGCCGCACAGTGTAATATCACAATGTAATACAGACGCCGCACAATGTAATATCACACATGTAATACAGAGGCCGCACAGTGTAATATCACACATGTAATACAGACACCGCACAGTGTAATATCACACATGTAATACAGACACCGCACAGTGTAATATCACACATGTAATACAGACACCGCACAGTGTAATATCACACATGTAATACAGAGGCTGCACAGTGTAATATCACACATGTAATACAGACACCGCACAGTGTAATATCACACATGTAATACAGAGGCCGCACAGTGTAATATCACACATGTAATACAGACACCGCACAGTGTAATATCACACATGTAATACAGACGCCGCACAGTGTAATATCACACATGTAATACAGACACCGCACAGTGTAATATCACACATGTAATACAGAGGCCGCACAGTGTAATATCACACATGTAATACAGACGCCGCACAATGTAATATCACACATGTAATACAGAGGCCGCACAGTGTAATATCACACATGTAATACAGACACCGCACAGTGTAATATCACACATGTAATACAGAGGCCGCACAGTGTAATATTACACATGTAATACAGACACCGCACAGCGTAATATCACACATGTAATACAGAGGCCGCACAGTGTAATATCACACATGTAATACAGACTGTGCACAGTGTAATATCACACATGTAATACAGACACTGCACAGTGTAATATCACACATGTAATACAGACACCGCACAGTGTAATATCACACATGTAATACAGACACCGCACAGTGTAATATCACACATGTAATACAGAGGCTGCACAGTGTAATATCACACATGTAATACAGACACCGCACAGTGTAATATCACACATGTAATACAGACACCGCACAGTATAATATCACACATGTAATACAGACACCGCACA
Organism: Rhinella marina; assembly: GCA_900303285.1. Taxonomy (NCBI): domain Eukaryota; kingdom Metazoa; phylum Chordata; class Amphibia; order Anura; family Bufonidae; genus Rhinella; species Rhinella marina. Next base: position 110,562 of record ONZH01002509.1, read on the forward strand.
GTGTAATATTACACATGTAATACAGAGGCCGCACAGTGTAATATCACACATGTAATACAGACAGTGCACAGTGTAATATCACACATGTAATACAGAGGCTGCACAGTGTAATATCACACATGTAATACAGAGGCCGCACAGTGTAATATCACACATGTAATACAGACAGTGCACAGTGTAATATCACACATGTAATACAGACAGTGCACAATGCAATTGTGTAATTTCTGTAATTGGCAGAAAATTACGGAACGTTTCCTTAGAAACCCTGAGAGGTCGGCCAATGAGGATGTGGCTGAGCGGATTTTCCTAATAACTGAGGGTCGCATCCATGTCCGCTGTCACCGACCAGACGATCACATCACCACGTCCACCTGGGAGTTCCTCAAGCCGGCCAACCTCGGAGAGAAGGGGGCGCATGTGGTGCTGAGCCCCGAGACCTGCATCTCCTATCAGGTAACCCTCAGCAAAGCCTGGCATGGGCACTACAGGCCGTCAGTAACCGGACTTCTGAGCTCTGACAGTATGTCTGCAATGTAACCCTGTGCCATCGCCTAACGCTAACCTGACCCGCTGTCCTCCACCACCACCTGACCCGCTGTCCCCCACCACCACCTGACCCGCTGTCCTCCACCACCACCCGAACCACTGTCCTCCACCATCACCCGAACCACTGTCCCACACCACTGCCTGACTGACTGTCCCACACCACCACCCGAACCACTGTCCTCCACCACCACCCGAACCATTGTCCCCCACCATCACCCGAACCACTGTCCCACACCACTGCCTGACTGACTGTCCCACACCACCACCCGAACCACTGTCCTCCACCACCACCCGAACCATTGTCCCCCACCATCACCCGAACCACTGTCCCACACCACTGCCTGACTGACTGTCCCACACCACCACCCGAACCACTGTCCTCCACCACCACTCGAACCACTGTCCCCCACCATCACCCGAACCACTGTCCCCCACCACCACCTGAACCATTGTCCCCCACTGCCACCTGACCCATGTCAGTTGAAAAAATCTGTTTCCCGAACCCTGATTGGCCAGGCACCATCACATGACACATGGGTGCTCCACCACAAGAGGTGGCAGGGGGCTCCTCCTGTAATCCTTATGTATTGAGCCTCGTCAGGCTTCCATGGAGTCCGTTTCCAGTTTATATTGCTTTCTGAATCTGTTGGTAAATGCCCCATATTGTTTTGACACTTAGGGGACCCTGCTGCCCCTTCCTATTGGCTGGATCCCACTGCTTCCTCTGGAGGCTTAGACGCTCTGCTATGTGTCATCCACCAGGTGGAGCCACTGGAGAAATTCAACAAACAGCTGTATGTCTACGAGAGCCTTGTGCACCTCCAGCAGGGGGAGCAGCGAGCGCAGGAGGCCGTCCGGAAATCCGAGGCAGAGGTACGTGGTACAGTCAATAGTGATGTGAGACAGGAGGAGTACGGGGGTACACTGATGGACATGACCCTTATGCAGGTGCTGGAGATCCTTTCTCGGCGGGCTCAGGAGGAGGCAGATCCACAACTCACAATATCTATCTATGACCCGGAGAGGAATGAGAGCAGCAAGGAGCAGCGGGAGGCCCAGGTAAGTGTGCGCGACGGGGTACACTGACTGATAATAGCGTGCGATAGGGTACACTGACTGATGAGTGCACACTATGGAGTACCTCAGTGTAGGACGGGGTACACTGACTGATGAGTGCACACTATGGAGTACCTCAGTGTAGGATGGGGTACACTGACTGATGAGTGCACACTATGGAGTACCTCAGTGTAGGACGGGTACACTGACTGATGAGTGCACACTATGGAGTACCTCAGTGTAGGACGGGGTACACTGACTGATGAGTGCACACTATGGAGTACCTCAGTGTAGGACGGGGTACACTGACTGATGAGTGCACACTATGGAGTACCTCAGTGTAGGACAGGTACACTGACTGATGAGTGCACACTATGGAGTATCTCAGTGTAGGACGGGGTACACTGACTGATGAGTGCACACTATGGAGTATCTCAGTGTAGGACGTGGTACATGACTGATGAGTGCACACTATGGAGTACCTCAGTGTAGGACGGGGTACACTGACTGATGAGTGCACACTATGGAGTACCTCAGTGTAGGACGGGGTACACTGACTGATGAGTGCACACTATGGAGTACCTCAGTGTAGGACAGGTACACTGACTGATGAGTGCACACTATGGAGTACCTCAGTGTAGGACGGGGTACACTGACTGATGAGTGCATACTATGGAGTATCTCAGTGTAGGACGGGTACACTGACTGATGAGTGCACACTATGGAGTACCTCAGTGTAGGACGGGGTACACTGACTGATGAGTGCACACTATGGAGTATCTCAGTGTAGGACGGGGTACACTGACTGATGAGTGCACACTATGGAGTACCTCAGTGTAGGACGGGGTACACTGACTGATGAGTGCACACTATGGAGTACCTCAGTGTAGGACGGAGTACACTGACTGATGAGTGCACACTATGGAGTATCTCAATGTAGGATGGGTACACTGACTGATGAGTGCACACTTTTGGAGTACCTCAGTGTAGGACGGGTACACTGACTGATGAGTGCACACTATGGAGTACCTCAGTGTAGGACAGGTACACTGACTGATGAGTGCATACTATGGAGTATCTCAATGTAGGACGGGGTACACTGGACTGATGAGTGCACACTTTGGAGTACCTCAGTGTAGGACGGGTACACTGACTGATGAGTGCACACTATGGAGTACCTCAGTGTAGGACAGGTACACTGACTGATGAGTGCACACTATGGAGTACCTCAGTGTAGGACGGGGTACACTGACTGATGAGTGCACACTATGGAGTACCTCAGTGTAGGACGGGTACACTGACTGATGAGTGCACACTATGGAGTACCTCAGTGTAGGACAGGTACACTGACTGATGAGTGCACACTATGGAGTACCTCAGTGTAGGACGGGGTACACTGACTGATGAGTGCACACTATGGAGTATCTCAATGTAGGATGGGTACACTGACTGATGAGTGCACACTATGGAGTACCTCAGTGTAGGACAGGTACACTGACTGATGAGTGCACACTATGGGTATCTCAATGTAGGATGGGTACACTGACTGATGAGTGCACACTATGGAGTATCTCAATGTAGGATGGGTACACTGACTGATGAGTGCACACTATGGAGTACCTCAGTGTAGGACGGGGGTACACTGACTGATGAGTGCACACTATGGAGTACCTCAGTGGTAGGACGGGGTACACTGACTGATGAGTGCACACTATGGAGTAACCTCAGTGTACGGACGGGGTAACACTGACCGATGAGTGCACACTATGGAGTATCTCAGTGTAGGACGGGTACACTGACTGATGAGTGGCACACTATGGAGTACCTCAGTGTAGGACGGGGTACACTGACTGATGAGTGCACACTATGGAGTACCTCAGTGTAGGACGGGGTACACTGACTGATGAGTGCACACTATGGAGTACCTTCAGTGTAGGACGGGGTACACTGACTGATGATGCACACTATGGAGTATCTCAATGTAGGATGGGTACACTGACTGATGAGTGCAACACTATGGAGTACCTCAGTGTAGGACGGGGTACACTGACTGATGAGTGCACACTATGGAGTACCTCAGTGTAGGACGGGGTACACTGACTGATGAGTGCACACTATGGAGTATCTCAGTGTAGGACGGGTACACTGACTGATGAGTGCACACTATGGAGTACCTCAGTGTAGGACGGGTACACTGACTGATGAGTGCACACTATGGAGTACCTCAAGTGTAGGACGGCACTGACTGATAAGTGGTACACTGACTGATTGAGATGCACACTATGGAGTACCTCAGTGTAGGACGGAGTACACTGACTGATGAGTGCACACTATGGAGTATCTCTCAATGTAGGATGGGTACACTGACTGATGAGTGCACACTTTGGAGTACCTCAGTGTAGGACGGGTACACTGACTGATGAGTGCACACTATGGAGTACCTCAGTGTAGGACAGGTACACTGACTGATGAGTGCACACTATGGAGTATCTCAATGTAGGACGGGGTACACACTGACTGATGAGTGCACACTATGGAGTACCTCAGTGTAGGAGGTACACTGACTGATGAGTGCACACTATGGAGTACCTCAGTGTAGGACGGGTACACTGACTGATGAGGTGCACACTATGGAGTACCTCAGTGTAGGACGGGGTACACTGACTGATGAGTGCACACTATGGAGTACCTCAGTGTAGGACGGGGTATACACTGACTGATGAGTGAGTGCAGTTACCTCAGTAGGATGCACTGACTATGGAGTACCTCAGTGTAGGACGGGTACACTGACTGATGAGTGCACACTATGGAGTACCTCAGTGTAAGGACGGGGTACACTGATGACACTGACCTCAGAGAGTGCACACTATGGAGTATCTCAATGTAGGATGGGTACACTGACTGATGAGTGCACACTATGGAGTACCTCAGTGTAGGACGGGTACACTATGACTGTGTATGACTGTGAGTGCACACTATGGGTAGTACCTCAGTGTAGGACGGGGTACACTGACTGATGAGTGCACCACGTATGGAGTACCTCAGTTGGACGGCGGGTACACTGACTGGAGTGCACACTATGGAGTACCTCAGTGTAGGACGGGTCACTACTGACCTGATGAGTGCACACTATGGGAGACCTCAGTGTAGGACGGGGTACACATGACTGATGGAGTGCCACACTATGGAGACCTCAGGTGTAGGGACGGGGTACCACTGACTGATGAGTGCACACTATGGAGTACCTCATGTGTAGGACGGGTACACTGACTGATGAGTGCACACTATGGAGTACCTCAGTGTAGGACGGGTACACTGACTGATGAGTGCACACTATTGCGACCTTTGGAGAGCCTGCCTGGCCTGTGAGGTAACCCATATGTCTGGTCACAGGAGCGCGCTCTAAAGGAAGAACGGCAGCGACGAGCGGCACTAGAGCTGGATTATCTTGCGCCGTACTTGGCTCTTTTAGGAGACCCGGAGAAGCTGACACGGGCACAGGCTCAGCAGGTGAAGGAGGACTGTCTGCGCGATCTCAAGGACAGGCTAATTCAGCAAGCCAACCTCATCCAGGCGCGCTTCGAAAAGGTAACTAGTGGTCACCTGACTGGGACATGTAAAACGGTCTGTCTGTCGCTGGGAAGTGTCTGAGACATACCAGTCTACGTGTCCAGTAAAAGGATGAATCGGGCGCACTGCTGCATGGTGCAAACACGACTCCTCACAGCTGGTCTAAAGCTGTACATGCCCCAACCTTCTGTGGGTAATATATCCACTTTTATTACCATGAATTCAGAGGACCGGGAATAAATAGGCTTAACATGGCTTTGATAAATAAAAAGTTTATTAGACTTCAGTGTGCAGTATACATGTATGTAGAGTTACTTCAGGAACACAGTCAATTACAAATAAATGGGTCCACATGGGATCAGTAAAAAAATCCAGATCAGTTGGGAACAAAAATACGATCGATATCATATAGAAATGCTGGACACCACCAATAATAAGATGATGACCTGGGGAATGAAGGGAACAGGTCAGTTTTATCTCATAGTGAACACCGTAAAAACACAACCCATAAAACTATATAAATGTGGTATCACTGTAATCGTACAGACCCGGAGAATGATACCGAATGTCCCTATAGACGCCTGTGTCCTGTAGACATACTTTATCTAGGTGCTCCGTGCCCATGTGAGTACTGTGCGCCACACTCACCTTATATAACTCTCCGTCCGTATCCCATTATCAGGAGACCCAGGAGCTGCAGAAGAAGCAGCAGTGGTACCACCAGAACCAGCCTTCCATGATTAAGGAGGACGAGGAGGCATACCTGGAGTTCTGCTCTGAGGCCATGTTCCGCATCCAGATCCTGGAGACCAGACTTAACAGGTACTGTCATGGCGCCTGACGCATTGCTGCTGGTCGTGTCACTACCACTGGTGGAACATGTGCGCACTCAGCCGCCATGCTCCTGATGAAATCCTCCTCTTTCATCTCTGTCTCTTCTCAGACACAAGGAATTGGCCCCCCAGACGTACCTGGCCCTCGAGGATCGGCTCAGCAAGGACCCCCGCCTGTGTGAGCAGCTGCTCCCTCTCTAGTCTGGACCTCTACATATTGTCAGCAGAAGTGACCAAGGAGGAGAAGAGGAGATCCAGACCCGACACTCGTTATATAATGTCCGTGTCACTGTGCTGTAATAACATCTGAAGAAGTATAATAAAGGTCTCACAAGATGTCTGATACCACTACACACAAGAGATTTCTACCACAGGAAGTGACATCACCGCTCTCCAGATATCAGTTATATTATACAGGAGGTGACATCACCGCTCTCCAGATATCAGTTATATTATACAGGAGGTGACATCACCGCTCTCCAGATATCAGTTATATCATACAGGAGGTGACATCACAGCTCTCCAGATATCAGTTATATTATACAGGAGGTGACATCACCGCTCTCCAGATATCAGTTATATTATACAGGAGGTGACATCACCGCCCTCCAGATATCAGTTATATTATACAGGAGGTGACATCACAGCTCTCCAGATATCAGTATATTATACAGGAGGTGACATCACCGCCCTCCAGATATCAGTTATATCATACAGGAGGTGACATCACCGCTCTCCATATATCAGTTATATTATACAGGAGGTGACATCACCGCTCTTCCAGATATCAGTTATATCATACAGGAGGTGACATCACCGCCCTCCAGATATCAGTTATATCATACAGGAGGTGACATCACCGCTCTCCAGATATCAGTTATATTATACAGGAGGTGACATCACCGCTCTCCAGATATAAGTTATATTATACAGGAGGTGACATCACCGCTCTCCAGATATCAAGTTATATTATACAGGAGGTGACATCACCGCTCTCCAGATATCAGTTATATCATACAGGAGGTGACATCACCGCTCTCCAGATATCAGTTATATCATACAGGAGGTGACATCACCGCTCTCCAGATATCAGTTATATCATACAGGAGGTGACATCACCGCTCTCCAGATATCAGTTATATTATACAGGAGGTGACATCACCGCTCTCCAGATATCAGTTATATAATACAGGAGGGTGACATCACCGCTCTCCGGATATCATTATATTATACAGGAGGTGACATCACCGCTCTCCAGATATCAGTTATATTATACAGGAGGTGACATCACCGCTCTCCAGATATCAGTTATATTATACAGGAGGTGACATCACCGCTCTCCGGATATCAGTTATATTATACAGGAGGTGACATCACCGCTCTCCGGATATCAGTTATATTATACAGGAGGTGACATCACCGCTCTCCAGATATCAGTTATATTATACAGGAGGTGACATCACCGCTCTCCAGATATCAGTTATATTATACAGGAGGTGACATCACAGCTCTCCAGATATCACTTATATCATACAGGAGGTGACATCACTGCTCTCCAGATATCACTTATATTATACAGGAGGTGACATCACCACTCTCCAGATATCAGATATATTATACAGGAGGTGACATCACCGCTCACCAGATATCAGTTATATTATACAGGAGGTGACATCACCGCTCTCCAGATATCAGTTATATTATACAGGAAGTGACATCACCGCTCTAAAGATATCAGTTATATTATACAGGAGGTGACATCACCGCTCTCCAGATATCAGTTATATTATACAGGAGGTGACATCACCGCTCTCCAGATATCAGTTATATTATACAGAAGGTGACATCACCGCTCTCCAGATATCAGTTATATTATACAGGAGGTGACATCACCGCTCTCCAGATATCGGTTATATTATACAGGAGGTGACATCACCGCTCTCTAGATATCGGTTATATTATACAGGAGGTGACATCACCGCTCTCCAGATATCAGTTATATTATACAGGAGGTGACATCATCGCTCTCCAGATATCAGTTATATAATACAGGAGGTGACATCAACGCTCTCCGGATATCAGTTATATTATACAGGAGGTGACATCACCGCTCTCCAGATATCAGTTATATAATACAGGAGGTGACATCAACGCTCTCCGGATATCAGTTATATTATACAGGAGGTGACATCACCGCTCTCCGGATATCAGTTATATTATACAGGAGGTGACATCACCGCTCTCCGGATATCACTTATATTATACAGGAGGTGACATCACAGCTCTCCAGATATCAGTTATATTATACAGGAGGTGACATCACCGCTCTCCAGATATCAGTTATATTATACAGGAGGTGACATCACCGCTCTCCAGATATCAGTTATATTATACAGGAGGTGACATCACCGCTCTCCAGATATCAGTTATATTATACAGGAGGTGACATCACCGCTCTCCAGATATCAGTTATATTATACAGGAGGTGACATCACCACTCTCCAGATATCAGATATATTATACAGGAGGTGACATCACCGCTCTCCAGATATCAGTTATATTATACAGGAGGTGACATCACCGCTCTCCAGATATCAGTTATATTATACAGGAGGTGACATCACCGCTCTCCAGATATCAGTTATATTATACAGGAGGTGACATCACCGCTCTCCAGATATCAGTTATATTATACAGGAGGAGACATCACCGCTCTCCAGATATCAGTTATATTATACAGGAGGTGACATCACCGCTCTCCAGATATCAGTTATATCATACAGGAGGTGACATCACTGATCTACAGATATAAGGTATATTATACAGGAGGTTGCATCACTGTTCTGGATATAAGTCACATTGTACATGTATTAAAACCAGGACTCCCCCGTTTCTGGGTGTATGGGCTGTTGTGACAGGTGTGGGTGACGTGAAGAGGTCATGTAACAGCATGTAGGTAAGTGCTCGGCGACTGTGGGGACTTCTCTATAGGTCTCCTATGGGTCAGAGTTACAGTAAAAAGAGTTGTGGTGGGTGTTCTCTCGCTTTTTAGGCACATCCGGGTGATTTTGCCAGTAACTGTCATGGCGCCCAGATTCACACGTTCTGACGTTTTTACGTAACCACGTCGGAAGAACGCTCAGGCCGTTTGGGGGCGTGTCATTCCGTTTGTTTTGAAGGCTGTTGTCTGGAAACAGCGAATGAGAGCGCAGGATGAGAGCGGCGTGTAGAGGAGCCCGGGCGGCGGGTGAGAGTTGCTGCCCTGTCCGGGGGTGGGGGCGGCTAGGTGTGGGGTGTATATGAGGTCAGGTAGGTGGCTGTAGGCTTGGTGTAATGTGAGGGTGATCATGGGGGTGTGGGGTATAATGTAGGAGTGATACTGGGGGAAGGTGGGTGGTCAGGGAGATGGTTTTATATGGCAGTAATCCTGTAGATGTGGGGTGTATGGTAGGTGGCTGTAGACTGTAATGTGGGGGTGACACTGGGCTGTAGCTGTTCTCTTCTCTTATTAACTCCTCTTGGTGACAGCACTCGTTATGTCTGATGAGTAATTGGTAATTATCTGTCAACAGCCCCAGGGCGGGGTGACCGGTGGGGGATGGGCAGGGAGCTAGATGTCGGGGAGCAGGGAAGTTGGGGGACGGACGGACCAAGGAGTAAGAGGTCGGGGAGCAGGGGGCGGACCAGGAGTAAGAGGTCGGGAGCGCGGGGGGACAGACCAGGAAGTAAGAGGTCGGAGCGCGGGGGACAGACCAGGAGTAAGAGGTCGGGGAGCAGGGGCGGACCAGGAGTAAGAGGTCGGGAGCAGGGGGCGGACCAGGAGTAAGAGGTCGGGGAGCGGGGGGCGGACCAGGAGTAAGAGGTCGGGAGCGGGGGACAGACCAGGAGTAAGAGGTCGGGGAGCAGGGGGCGGACCAGGAGTAAGAGGTCGGGGAGCGCGGGGGGACAGACCAGGAGTAAGAGGTCGGGAGCGCGGGGGGACAGACCAGGAGTAAGAGGTCGGGGAGCGCGGGGGGACAGACCAGGAGTAAGAGGTCGGGGAGCGCGGGGGGACAGACCAGGAGTAAGAGGTCGGGGAGCGCAGGGGGGCGGACCAGGAGTAAGAGGTCGGGGAGCGCGGGGGACAGACCAGGAGTAAGAGGTCGGGAGCAGGGGGCGGACCAGGAGTAAGAGGTCGGGGAGCGCGGGGGACAGACCAGGAGTAAGAGGTCGGGGAGCGCGGGGGGACAGACCAGGAGTTAAGAGGTGGGGAGCGCGGGAGGGGACAGACCAGAGTAAGAGGTCGGGGAGCGCAGGGGGGACAGACCAGGAGTAGAGGTCGGAGCGCGGAGGGGACAGACAGGAGTAAGAGGTCGGGGAGCGCGGGGGGACAGACCAGGAGTAAGAAGGTCGGGGAGCGGCGGGGGACAGACCAGGAGTAAGAGGTCGGGGAGCGCGGGGGGACAGACCAGGAGTAAGAGGTCGGGGAGCGCGGGGGACAGACCAGGAGTAGAGGTCGGGGAGCGCGGGGGGACAGACCAGGAGTAAGAGGTCGGGGAGCGCGCGGGGGACAGCACTAGGAGTAAGAGGTCGGGGAGCAGGGGGCGGACCAGGAGTAAGAGGTCGGGGAGCAGGGGGCGGACCAGGAGTGGGATGTCTCGCTCTGCCCTATTTGACCCTTTTGATTTTGTGTTACCCCTAGTTCCTTGGATTCCTCCAGTGTCGTCTCTGCACCCTTGTGTCAGGAGCTGAGGACTGGGTGTTGCTCCCCCAAACCTACAGACATATTCATCCCTGTGATGCTGTTCTGTTTTTCACCACGTGAACATGGCGACTTCTGGGATGACAAAGACGGCGTGGAAGCTGCGTGAGTGTGGCGGGGTTCGGTGGCCCCTGTCGTCCGGCTCTGCTGAGTGGTAACGATTTCTCTTCTCCTGCAGAGGAAATAGTGGCTCATGCCAGCAACGTGTCGGCTCTCGCCCTCGGCAAAAGCTCCGGGCGTCTCCTGGCCACCGGCGGAGAAGACTGCCGAGTCAATCTGTGGTCTGTCAACAAACCAAACTGCATCATGGTGAGGACTCAGAGGACCCCCTCCTCAGACACCATCATGACCAGAGGGCCCCATCTCCCCTCTAGATAATATCCATGACCAGAGGGCCCCATCTCCCCTCTAGATAATATCCATGACCAGAGGGCCCCATCTCCCCTCTAGATAATATCCATGACCAGAGGGCCCCATCTCCCCTCTAGATAATATCCATGACCAGAGGGCCCCATCTCCCCTCTAGATAATGTCCGTGACCAGAGGGCCCCCATCTCCCCCTCTAGATAATGTCCGTGACCAGAGGGCCCCATCTCCTCTAGATAATATCCATGACTAGAGGGCCCCATCTCCCCCAGTGTGTCCCCCTCTTAGTAACATACTTCTTGTGTCCATGTAACAGAGTCTGACTGGACACACGTCGCCGGTGGAGAGTGTCCGATTCAGCACGTCCGAGAAACTCATTGTGGCCGGATCTCAGTCAGGTTCTCTGCGGGTGTGGAACATGGAAGAAGCTAAAAGTAAGTGCCCCCGACCTGGGTGACTGGAGGTACTCACCGCTCTTACTATATGTTCATTCATTATAACGTGCAGTAGAAATGTCACAATACAAAAACCACCAAGAATAAATATTGTGATTCTTGATACCATGCAAAAAAAAAAAAAAATCACAAAAAATACCCACACGTTAACCACTTCATTACCGGAGTGTTTTACCAGGCATTAACTACAACTGACTAATTTCTGCTCCAGCCGTCATGTATCTGATATGATATTTCACGGGACGTCTTATACTTTTCTTTTGTGCCATTAGGTCAGATATATTTTTAAAGAAAAAAAAATGAAAATTATGAAAAAATATTTTTCCTTTTTTTTCCAACTTACAAAAGTTTTCCAAAACCATCACAGTGCGTTGCGTGCATTTGTATATCTTACACAGAAAAAAAACCTCTATACTAAATATAGCTGAAGTGAATGCCTAGAATGTAAAAATGTTATTTTTAGGAAAGCAAAAAGGGGAAAATGTGTGTTTTTATATTGTACACTATACTATAGCAGAAACTAAGAAGTGTATTTTCCTTTTTTTTTTTAGTCTGCTGTACTGCTGTGAATACTAGTAACTATTGCTGTAACTTTTTAATTTTTGTATCATCTTTATTATTTATTTATTTTAAAAGGTGAATTAACCCCTTCCTGACACAGTCAGGGTCACAGCCTTCAGGCTCGCAGTTAATTTTACAGGCAGTAGGGGGCGCTCTTACACCAAGAAGAGCGCTCCTTGTCTGCTTTTACACGCAGTGAGACCGCTTCTGCTGCTCTCGGCGCTCCTCACTGTGACCGCAGCTGTCTAATGATGACGGCGCTGTCCCAGCGATCTGCAGATCATGACGTAGTCCGGCGCTTTTATACTTCAGGTTACAGATAGGAGCCCGCTGCCGCAACGTATGAAGTCATGTAAAAGGTTACCCTCATGTTGCCGGCTCAATACGATTACAACAGGACCAAACTTGTATAGTTTTTATTTTGTTTTATTACTTTAAAAAATTACTTTGAAAAAAATCATTAACTATTAGTCCCCTTAGGGGACCAGAACCTGGGATCTTTTGATCCCTTGTCCCATTCACAAGGGATCTATTCGGATGACTAGGATTCTGACACGCTCCCTGCTGAGCCGCTCCTCGCGCACAGCTTAGCAGGCGGCTTACTAGGTTGTTATGGTAACCGATCAGAGCCACGCGATTTCACTATCGGAAGGAAGAGGGAGCCCAACCTCACAGATACAACACTCTCTGTTGAATGCAGCATCTGAGGGGTTAATTGACTGTTTTGTGGCGTCATCACTGATCCCCGTCATTGCGGCCGGGTGTCTTCTGTATTATACCGCCAGCCGTGCTGCGTACACTTCCTGGTTCATAATGCCGTACCTGTACAGCATTATGCGTTAACGGGAGGCACATGGCGTTATTAATAGAGACACCATCATTAACCCCATGTTGCTGTTAATGTGAGGCACATGGAGGTACTAAGTAATAAGACCCCGTGCCTCACATGAATACAGCACAAACCTCCTGCAGCAAGATCTTCCTGGATGCTGATGTCATCACCATGTGACCAGTATCAAGTGGATGTAACTGGTCACGTGGCGCGGTGAGTTTCTTCTCCCTCACACATCGGGCCACTGAGTTGTATCATTGGTGGCTGGCCGTGTCACAGTGAGGTGGAGGGACACGCACCCTCCTTCTCCACTGTGCGTCCGCGTATGAGAACATGACGTGTGCTCGCCATGTTCTCTGTACAATAGTGCAGCCAACTACTGAAAAAAATGCCAAACCTGGTATCGTATCCACCCGGGTATCAAAGTAGCGAAAAAGTATTGAGACTTTGATACCTGGCGCAGCCCTGACGTACAGTGCGGCGGCCGCTGGTTTGTGCTGCTCGTCTTTGTGTGCACCGCATGTGCTATAATGAATAAACGTCAAGGGAGAGCGGAGAGTTCCGCCGCCGGACTCCATATTGGGGGGGGGGGGGAGGTATTTGAGAGGTCGGAAAACCCCTTTAAGTCAAGCGGCTCGGGAAGATCATCTCACAGAGAAACTAGACCCTGTTCCCCGTAAATGACTTTATTTCAGCCAGTGTGGATATACACCGACGACACCAGAATGGCTCCAGGCCAAAAATCCGGAAAATTCTCACAAGGAGGAGACGGAACATTTGGCCTTGAGTTCGTGTAGAGATTATCTACAAATGTCGGCGTGAGAACCTGGCAGGAGCCTGCGCTGTTATTCCACATGTTCTTATGTTTTTATTCTTCTCCGTTGGTTTTTTTTTTTTTTTTTTTTGCGATTAATACCGAGCCGTTACCTGGTACAATTCAGTCACATTTAGTGTCAGTATATACCGCATTATATGCAGGACATTTCAAATAATACACATTGAAACTTTATTTTTGACTGTGCCGGTGTTTAATACAATTCTATATTATACTATGATGTAGATACACTTTGTGTCAGTATAGACTGAGCCTCCAGTATTACATTCATTATATTCAGTTATGCATATGGCTGTCTGGTGTTGGTGGAGAGAGCAGTGACCAGCCTTCACTATGTCCAGGACATCAAGGACCCAGCTCTACTGCCTCAGGAGATGTAGTGGTCTAACAAGATCACACCGCCACACACTGCCTGCTGCACAACATGCTTTTTATGGTATCTTTCATGCATGTAGGGTGTGGAATGGTGGCCGTGCACAGGAGATGATGTCCCTCTCATTGTGTCTGTAGCATTTTCTGCATGTTCCTGACAGTCTTGTAGTAATCATGCAGGTTATTCTCCTGCTCTGTTCATCCAAATTTGGCTGGGGGCGGTGTTTTGTCCTGCCGCAGTCGGTGCGGTGAGGGGGAGGCTCCTGCCGCAGTCGGTTGTAGGACAGTGAGGAGGAGGAGGGAGAACATGGCTGAGCTTCTTCCATGAAGAGATGAGATTGAGATCAGTCGGGGGCGCTCCTGTACATCACATGCTCCGCCTCATCCTGTGACTCTCCTCTCTTTTCTATTAGTACAGAGGACGCTGATGGGACACAAGGCCAACGTCTGCAGTCTGGATTTCCACCCGTACGGAGAGTTTGTGGCTTCAGGATCTCTGGACACGAACATTAAGGTGCAGTGTGATCACAGGGAGGCCGTCCCCTGTATAGAGCAGGAGGAGCGGAGCAATGGTTCAGTACAGGCGGTCGTATCGGTGAGTGATAGCCTTCCCAGTATGTGTACGTATGTCATTGATAGGACCGCCCACATGTACACGACCGGCTGTACCGAACCATTGCTCCGCTCCATGCATGTAGAGTACTGTCTGCGAGGCCTCCGATCCCGAGCATAGCGCTTCTCTGCAGAGTACCCTCTGAGCCTCTCCCATGCTGCCCCTGTGGTACCCACTAGTGGCTCTGAGCCCCTCCCATGCTGCCCCCTGTGGTACCCCACTAGTGGCTCTGAGCTCCTCCAATGCTGCCCCCCTGTGGTACCCCACTAGTGGCTCTGAGCTCCTCCAATGCTGCCCCCCTGTGGTACCCCACTAGTGGCTCTGAGCTCCTCCAATGCTGCCCCCCTGTGGTACCCCACTAGTGGCTCTGAGCTCCTCCAATGCTGCCCCCCTGTGGTACCCCACTAGTGGCTCTGAGCTCCTCCAATGCTGCCCCCTGTGGTACCCCACTAGTGGCTCTGAGCCTCTCCAATGCTGCCCCTGTGGTAACCCACTAGTGGCTCTGAGCTCCTCCCATGCTGCCCCCTGTGGTACCCCCCACTAGTGGCTCTGAGCTCTCCATGCTGCCCCTGTGGTACCCCACTGCTCTGAGCCCTCTCCAATGCTGCCCCCTGTGTAACCACTAGTGGCTCTGAGCTCCTCCACTAGTGCTCTGCTCCCCATGCTGCCCCCTGTAGTACCCCACTAGTGGCTCTGAGCTCCTCCATGCTGCCCCCTGTGTACCCCACTAGTGGCTCTGAGCTCCTCCCATGCTGCCCCCTGTGGTACCCCACTAGTGGCTCTGAGCTCCTCCCATGCTGCCCCCTGTGGTACCCCACTAGTGGCTCTGAGCTCCTCCCATGCTGCCCCCTGTGGTACCCCACTAGTGGCTCTGAGCTCCTCCCATGCTGCCCCCTGTGGTACCCACTGGATCCTGTCACTAAAGGCTCGTGCCCCCGGAGTGTGGCGGCTTCTGCTGTAGACTTACGACCTCCTCTTTCCTCTGCAGCTCTGGGACATACGCAGGAAGGGGTGCGTGTTTCGTTACAAGGTAAGCGCTCCCCTCCCCCTCCTCCCTCCGCCTGTGTGTTTTTTGGGCCCTCACCCTCTTTGCTCTGTGTTCAGGGGCACACACAAGCCGTACGCTGCCTGCGCTTCAGTCCAGATGGCAAGTGGCTGGCATCCTCTTCAGACGACCACACTGTAAAGGTAGGTGAGAGGCCGGGGGTCTGGAGGGGATCTCTGAAGATGGGGTCTCCAAGAGTCATGAGCGCAGTCCTCCGGGGGGGTGGTTGGTGCGCTGTGTCTTGTAGTGCCAGGCCCTGGAACCAGTGAGCTGCCTCACCACAAGGAGCGATCTCAGTTAGAGCCCTGTGTTTTAAGATCTCTGCTTGCTGTCAGTGAACAGGAAAGTTCTTTCTCATATCCTCAGAGACGCAGCTTGTTAGAGCTCTCTGCAGCCCGAGCAGGACTCAGGAGTGTTCTATTCACTGACTGTGTACATGGAGGACTCCTGGGCTGGCCGTTCTTCCTCCTTATTTCTGGGCTCTCATCAGGGGTGTTCCGTTCACTGATGCTTCTTCCTCCTCAGCTCTGGGATCTGAGTGCTGGGAAGTTGATGGCGGAGTTCATGGAGCACACAGGACCCGTGCAGATTGTGGAATTTCACCCCAATGAATATTTACTGGCTTCGGCGAGTGGAGACCGGTACGTTGGGCTTGTCTCACACCCTCAAGGTTTTCTCTCCTGTCTTCCTCCTTGCTGACGTGTTCCTTCACTTTGTAGGACGGTTCGTTTCTGGGATCTGGAGAAGTTCCAGTCGGTGGGCTGCATGGAGGGAGAGGCCACGCCGTTCAGGTGAGATGCTTTTCATCAGAGTGTGATTTGTGTCCTATGTTTTCTGGGCTGCACTGACACTGGGCAGGGTTTTCCCGGGCGCTCACGCCTCGGCCCCGGCAGGGTTTTCCCCGGGCGCTCACGGCCTCGGCCCGTGCGGGGTTTTCCTGGGCGCTCACGCCTCGGTCCGGGCTGTGTTTTCCCGGGTGCTCACGCCTTGGGCCTGTGCGGGGTTTTCCCGGGTGCTCACGCCTCGGCCCCGGCAGGGTTTCCCGGGCGCTCACGCCTCGGCCCCGGCAGGGTTTTCCCCAGGTGCTCACGCCTCGGCCAGTGCAGGGTTTTCCCGGGTGCTCACGCCTCGGCCAGTGGCAGGGTTTTCCCGGGCGCTCACGCTCGGCCCCGGCAGGGTTTTCCCCAGGTGCTCACGCCTCGGCCAGTGCAGGGTTTTCCCGGGTGCTCACGCCTCGGCCAGTGCAGGGTTTTCCCGGGCGCTCACGCCTTGGGCCTGTGCGGGGTTTTCCTGGGCGCTCACGCCTTGGTCCGGGCTGTGTTTTCCCGGGTGCTCACGCCTCTGGATGTTTTTTCTGCAGGTCCATCCTGTTCAGCAGTGACGGTGGCTGTCTGTTCTGCGGAGGCCGGGAAGCTCTGCGTGTTTATGGCTGGGAACCAGAGCGCTGCTTCGATAGTGTCCCTGTGGCTTGGGGCAAGGTCTGCTGATCTGTCCATCTGCAGCAACCAGCTGGGGTGGAGTGCGCCCCGCGAGAGTCTGCTGGTGATGAGTGCGCCCCGCGAGGAGTCTGCTGGTGATGAGTGCGCCCCCGCGAGGAGGCTGCTGGTGATGAGTGCTCCCGCGAGGAGGCTGCTGGTGATGAGTGCTCCCCGCGAGGAGGCTGCTGGGATGAGTGCTCCCCGCGAGGAGGCTGCTGGTGATAGTGCTCCCCGCGAGGAGGCTGCTGGTGATGAGTGCTCCCCGCGAGGAGGCTGCTGGGGATGAGTGCTCCCCGCGAGGAGGCTGCTGGTGATGAGTCGCTCCCGCGAGAGGCTGCTGGTGATGAGTGCTCCCCGCGAGGAGGCTGCTGGTGATGAGTGCGCCCCCGCGAGGAGTTCTGCTGGGGATGAGTGCGCCCCCCACGAGGAGTCTGCTGGGATGAGTGCGCCCCCGCGAGGAGTCTGCTGGGATGAGTGCGCCCCGCGAGGAGTCTGCTGGGGATGAGTGCGCCCCCGCGAGGAGTCTGCTGGGATGAGTGCGCCCCCGCGAGGAGTCTGCTGGGGATGAGTGCGCCCCCGCGGGAGTCTGCTGGGATGATGCGCCCCGCGAAGGAGTCTGCTGGGGATGAGTGCGCCCCGCGAGGGAGGCCTGGCTGGTGATGAGTGCGCCCCGCGAGGAGGCTGCTGGTGATGAGTGCGCCCCGCGAGGAGGCTGCTGGTGATGAGTGCGCCCCGCGAGGAGGCTGCTGCTGCCTGCACGTACTCTCATGACGGACTGTTGTGTCTTGCAGATCGGGGTCTCCAGCTCACAGTCCAATGTCTCGTCTTTTGTGGTCGACCTAAATCGTGTGAAAATGACTGGATCGGGGACAGTGGGGACTCTTCCTAAAGAATCTCCGGTCACTCAGCCGGCTCCAACAGGCTCGTCCTTGAGACGTAACTACGAGCGTCCATCTACCACCTGCACAAAGCCAAAGAGGTAAGTACCGGGGGGCATGAGCCAGGACCGCCCCTACCATCTCCCCTCACCCGCTGTTGTCACAGGGTCAGCCCGACCAGCGATGATGAGGAGAAGGAGTCCAGAGCCGAGATCCAGAACCCAGAGGATTACAAAGAGATCTTTCAGCCCAAGAACGCCATCTGTAAGTGGCTGCCCGCATCACCCATTGTCACGATACATCCTGTGAATGGCCTTCATGTCTTCATATTGTCTCCTCCTCCCTGCAGCTCGGACTCCGCCACGGAACAGCGAGCCTTTCCCAGCCCCCCCAGAGGATGGTGAGATCATAGCTCAGCATGTCCGACGTACTCCCATCATCCGCACCTGCTGTCCCTGGGTGTGAGGATTGGTTTCACCAGGCATGTTCTGTTTGTGTTCCCACAGATGCCACTGTGGTGAGAGAAGCCGTGCCCACAGCCCCAGAGGCCGCCACGCCTGCGCCCCCCACCAAGAAGAATGTATGTACCTTTCTGTGGGTGACTGTCTGAGGGCTGTCTGGCTGGGGGAGCCTGCCCTGGGGATCATGGGGTTGGGGTGCTGTCTGTCTGAGGACTGCTCTGGAAATCTCGGGTGCTGTCTGTGGGACTGGGGGTTGGTGGGCTGCTCTGTGGTGGGGCTCGCCTCTGGCCTCACAGCCTCTGTCAGGATGGACTTGACCTTTCTTTAATTCTTCTCTTTAATTTAGTGTGAACAGCTCCACCGGCCGCCCGTTGCAGCTTCTACCCCCACTGTGTGCCCGGACCCTCCAGTTACTCCAGCCGTGCCCAGTAGCCCCCCGGTTATATCTGCAGCACGAAATGAACCCATTGGGCTTAAGGTTGCAGACTTTCTCCCAGTAAGTGCAATCGGGTGATGGATGAATCCTGGGGAATCCAGGCGATCCGTGAATCCTGGGGGTGGAGGTTTGGGCTGAATCCCTAAAGGAAGGGTAATGGCTGAATACTGGGCGGCATCTCTTCCACCTTGCTTCCTGTAGGTAGTGAAGGGCTCGCCCCCAGCAGAGATTGTGGATGAAGACGCTGTGTGTCAGATTCGGAAAGGCCACGACACTATGTGCATGGTGCTGACCAGCAGAATGCGGAACCTGGATACTGTGCGGGCGGTGTGGAGCACGGGGGACGTGAAGGTAAGAGCTAGTCCTGTCCCTGCACCATACAGCCAGACAGAGGCGCTCTCAAAACTGCCGTTTATATTGTAGACCTCCATAGACTCCGCTGTGGCTGTGAATGATCTCTCGGTGGTCGTGGATCTCCTAAATATCATCAACCAGAAAGCGTAAGTGTCCTGTCTGGTGGGGGAGTGCTGCCCTGATAACGTGTCTGTCACTGACCGCTCAATGTCTGTGTCAGGTCCCTCTGGAAGCTGGACCTCTGCCTGACCGTGCTGCCTCAGATCGACAAACTGCTGCAGAGCAAGTATGAGAGGTGAGTGCCGTGTAGGGTGGCGGGCGTGACGTGTACAAGAGGCAGGCACCATGGAGGGTGATGGGTGGGAGAGGCGGTTGCCGTGGAGGGTGACGGGTGGGAGAGGCGGGTGACAGGTGGGAGAGGTGAGTGCCGTGGAGGTTGACTGCTACGAGAGGCGGTTGGCAGTGGAGGGTGATGGGTAGGAGAGACGGGTGCCGTGGAGGGTGACGGGTGAGAGTGGAGGGTGAAGTGTACGAAAGGTGGGTGCCATGACGGGTACAAGAGGCAGGTGCCGTGGAGGGTGACGGGTAGGAGAGGCGGGTGAGAGTGGAGGGTGACGTGTACGAAAGGTGGGTGCCATGACAGGTACAAGAGGCGGGTGCCGTGGAGGGTGACGGGTGGGAGAGGCGGGTGACAGGTGGGAGAGGTGAGTGCCGTGGAGGTTGACTGCTACGAGAGGCGGTTGCAGTGGAGGGTGATGGGTAGGAGAGACGGGTGCCGTGGAGGGTGACGGGTGAGAGTGGAGGGTGAAGTGTACGAAAGGTGGGTGCCATGACAGGTACAAGAGGGCGGGTGCCGTGGAGGGTGACGGGTAGGAGAGGCGGGTGCCGTGGAGGGTGACGGGTAGGAGAGGCGGGTGCCGTGGAGGGTGGGGGGGGGGGGTGACGGGTAGGAGAGGTGGGTGATGCCTGTGACGTGTACAAAAGGCGGGTGCCGCGGAGGGTGACGTCTGTGACATGTATGAAAGGTGGGTGTCATGATGGGTACAAGAGGCAGGCACCATGGAGGGTGACGGGTAGGAGAGGCGGGTGCTGTGGAGAGTGACGGCTGTGACGTACCAGAGGGGGCGCCAGCCATGTTGTGTCCTGTCTCCTATCAGCGTCCGTTCCCTCTCTTCACAGCTACGTGCAGACGGGATGCGTCTCCCTCAAGCTTCTCCTCCAGAGGTTCTTGCCGCTGATCACGGACACGCTCTCTGCCCCGCCCTCTGTGGGCGTGGACATTTCACGTGAGGAAAGGTGAGGCACCTGAGTGTGAGCGCAGGGACACGCCCCCCGTTGCTTCAGTCACCAGTGATGGTTCTCTCTGCAGGCTGACGAAGTGTAAGCTGTGCTACAAGCAGCTGAGGAGCCTCTACGCGCTGGTGAAGGGCAGAGCGGCGCAGAGCGGACGATACGGCAGCGCCTTCCGAGAGCTCCAGCTTCTCATGTCTGGCCTGGAATGATCCCGCAGAGGGGAAGACGATGGACCCTGTGCCCCTCATTTTTGGGGTGGTTTGAGACATAGGCCACGCTGAGGTTCCAGGGAGACGTCACTGTCTCTGTGAGACGGGCGCTCGTTATTCCTGCTGGAGGCTGTCAGCCCTGAACCTGTCTGTTGACTGTTTCCTTTATAGTCTGATTAAACAAGCGTTGTCATACATGTTCCACACGTGTCACTCGTCACCTCACAAAACCAAGCAGGGACCTCCTTTATAAAATACTCTGTAATAAGGACTCTAGAAAAGCATCATAATACAAATGGACATGTCCACAGGCAGCAGGCGAGGGGTTAATATAACCGGCTACTTCTAGAAGCTGCTCAGAGCGGGGGCGCTGTCGTCAGGGGGGTCCGATCCGCTGCCGCACTGTAAAGAGATAGTATTATGGTCAGAATCCGCATCACCCCATGTGTGTCCCCTAAAATGAGGCGGCTCTGGATACCTGAGGCCGGAAGCTTCTTACGCAGAGACGTGGGTCTTGTGCCACGTGGGGAGGGGCTGTCACTCTGCAGAAAGAAAACAATGGCGTAAGGTCACGTGTAGGTGCGAGGGAAGACGTCTCCACTAAATCAGCCTCGTCCTACCTCAGAACTCTCTGTGACCACCGCTCCGGCTTGCTCTATTTTCCTGCTTGGAATTCCCAACTCCACAGATCGGACTCTGTCCCCGAACCGTAAGGAACAGAGCGACTCATTCACATTCTGCTCCACTGGTGACACCTATAGAAGAAATGGAGGCATATGAGAAACTCGAGAGCACCCATAGAAGAAATGGAGGCACCCAAGAGACTGGAGAGCACCTGCCACGTGGAGGCATCTGAGAGACTGGCGGACACCTATAGAACAAATGGAGGCATACAAGAGACTGGCGGACACCTATAAAGCAAATGGAGGCATACGAGAGACTGACGGGTATCTATAGATCACATGGAGGCACTCGATAGACTGGCGGACACCTATAGAACAAATGGAGGCACCCGAGAGACTGGCGGACACCTATAGAATACATGGAGGCATCTGAGAGACTGGAGGACACTTATAGAATACATGGAGGCATCCAAGAGACTGGCGGACACCTATATAACAAATGGAGGCACCCGAGAGACTGACGGACACCTATAGAATACACGAGGCATCCGAGAGACTGGCGGACACCTATATAACAAATGGAGGCATCTGAGAGACTGGAGGACACCTATATAACATGGCATCCGCGAGACTGGGGGACA
This sequence comes from Rhinella marina, assembly GCA_900303285.1. NCBI lineage: Eukaryota > Metazoa > Chordata > Amphibia > Anura > Bufonidae > Rhinella > Rhinella marina. Next base: position 132,763 of record ONZH01002509.1, read on the forward strand.
CCTATATAACAAATGGAGGCATCTGAGAAACTGGCGGACACCTATATAACAAATGGAGGCATCCGAGAGACTGGCGGACACCTATATAACAAATGGAGGCATCCGAGAGACTGGCGGACACCTATATAACAAATGGAGGCATCTGAGAAACTGGTGGACACCTATATAACAAATGGAGGCCCCCAAGAGACTGGCAGACACCTATATAACAAATGGAGGCATCTGAGAGACTGGAGGACACCTATATAACAAATGGAGGCACCCGAGAGACTGGCGGACACCTATAGAAAACATGGAGGTATGTGATATACTGGAGAGCACCTACAGAACTAATGGAAGCATACCAGTGCCACCCATATAGACTAGAGCAAGGTTCTGTGGCCACCAGATCAGTGATAATGGAGGATGAGTGAAGATGTCATGTGAAGAGTTCACCACCTGGGAAGGATCTGCCGCCGTGGTGTAACTGTAGTGAATAGTGGCGGCTTCTGTGTCAGGTTTACTGGATGTGACATTCGTGGTTTCCATTTTTTTTGAGAGTGGAATGGTACTTGATGATTTTTACTTCAGCTGGATCAGAATGTATAGACATTTATGTTTTGGGGTCCTGATGTTTGAAGTGTTCTGCAGACATGTTTGTGGCCTACAGCAGGTTTTCTATCAGTTGTGGATGTTTCCCTATTGACATTCGTGGGCTGAAGGCCCCTGTGCTCTCTATAGAGGCACTACAGGGTCAGTCAGTTGTATGTAATGTGTATATTTTGGAGTCTGGGACCCCTCCTGTATGGGTGCTGGATCATACTTCCGGCACTGGAGCCACGTGATCTTACCTGTAGGAGCAGTAGAGCCTTGCCATCTCGGCTCAGCGCTTCCTGAAGGAGGTATGTGAGCTTGGAGTTGCGGTACGGAACATGGGCCTGCTGAGATCGCAGGGCTGAGAAGACGTCGCCCAGAGCGGACAGAGAGCGATTGATGCACTGAGCCTCCCGCAAACGTTCCCCAGCCGCTCCTGACCGTGACACCCGCTCCGATCCAGCCAGGTCCACCAGATACAGCTTTCCTGAAGATAAGATAGTTACTCCATAACATCACGAGAGAGTGCTCATGGAGGGGACAGTGACCGGTCGTAATCACTCACCTGTTGTACAGATCCCGGTGCTAGTCTCGCGGCCCTTGGCGGTCAGGATGAGGAGGGCATGGGAGCGGGAGCTGTGGGCATTGAGGTTCGTGCATTCTGTGGCTCGTTGTTTGCGTCCAAGCTCCAGAACCTTCAATAGAGAATGAGAGGGAAGCCCTGTAGGTGAATGATGTACTGCAGAAGAGGCACCATGTTACAGCAGGGTCCCGGCACCCTCACCTTGTTTATGTCCGACATGTTCCTCACACTGCGCTGCGTCAACCCTGGAACATACAGCTCCCCGGCACCCCCTGGAGCCATCTTTATATCCAGAGAGCTGTGGTAGTCAGAGCCCAGTAGATCCCTGTCAGTCACAGAGGGTGGTTAGAGGAATATGGCGAACAGAATGGATAAAAGACATTGACCGTGTGGAGTGGATATAACAAGACGAGCGCCCCCCCCCCGTGGAGTGGATATAAGAAGAAGAAGGCGGCCCCCCAGTGGAGTGGATATAAGGTGGCTGTAGCCCAGTGGACTGAATATAAGAAGAAGAAGGCGGCCCCCCAGTGGAGTGGATGTAAGAAAGTAGTGACCCTGTGGAGCGGCTATAAGAAGGTGGCTGTAGCCCATGGACTGGATGTAAGAAGGCGACCCCCATCCCGTGGATTGGATATAAGAAGTCAAGCACCTATGGAGTAGCTATAAGAAGGCGGTGGTCCCATGGAGAAGATATAAGAAGGTGGCTGCCCCGTGTCGTGGCTAAAAAAAAAAGGTGGTGGCCCTTTGGAGTGGATATAAGAAGGCGCCAGCCCCCTGTGGAGTGGCTATAAGAGACAGTGGTCCTGTGGAGTAGATATAAGAAGGTGATGGCCTCGTGGAGTGGCTGTAAGAATGTGGCGGCCCCATGGAGTGGATATAAGTTGGCTGTAGCACGTGGACTGGATATAAGAAGGCACCAGCCCCCCTATTGAGTGGCTATAAGAAGACGGTGGCCCCGTGGAGTGGATATGTCACACCGATCTTTTGTGGCACTCACCTCAGTGTCTCGTTGTAGATTTCGGCCATGCTGACGCTCAGCTGATGCTCCCAACTGCTGGATCGTTCGCTCACCTCTGATAGCAGCAGGCGCAGCGCCCTCTGGTTTATGCCAGGATTGGTCGCGGTGCCCTGAGGGGTGGACATACCATTAAAGCCCATGCCCTCCCATAGTGCATCCAGCAGAACCCACCACCGGTCCTCACCTCCATGCTGTATGTTTTACCAGATCCTGTCTGCCCGTAGGCCAGAATACAGATGTTGTACCCGTCCAGACAGGAGGTGATGAGTGGAGAGACCTCCTCAAACACCTGAAAAGAAGCAGAGAGCTGATCCTGTGCACCGGCCTCCTCACCCTGCCCACGGCCTCTCCCGCCTCATACCTCGTCCTGTGTTGTGCTGGGAGGGAAAACTTTGTCAAGTTCAAAAGTCTGCATTTTTCCTTTGTGTGTGACGTGCAGGATCCCATCATCGTCCTGATCAAAGGTGATGACCTTCTGTGCCCCTGCACCCGTCCCATCCTCAGCTGTGATTGGCCGAACCCGAGCGAGTACACGGATGTTCCCTGATGAAACAAATACATATGTCCTTAGTATAATGTAATGAGACGTGCCTGGAGACGCCGCCCCCCATTCTATACCCATAACCCGCACAAAATAGCCACGATCTGTAAGGGGAAGGGCCACCGCCTTGTGCGTGGAGTCTTCCTCAGTCAGAAGGCCTCTCCTCATTACCAGAGGAGCCAGCCGGACAGGTTGTGGCAGTCACTCACCTCGTAGTCGCACCAACTGGTTGTGACACTCTTTGCGCAGGTAAAGTTCTCGCCGGTATTTGGACAGGAGCTCGGAGTTTGTGTCTTGAACATGTTTCACAACTTGAGAGAACTGTAAGAACAGTAGCGTTATAGAGGATAGTCCGTGCCCCAGAACCCGTTCCTCTGGTGTCCCACTCCACGCACCTCATCTCGAGCCTCTCGCATGGTCTCGTACAGCAGGCCCGGAAAGTCTCGCACCTGTCTCTTTAGAGTATTGTAGTCATGGGTCAGAGTGCGGAGTGCTGGCTGTAACATGAGGAGGTTCTGGCGGACACCTGAGACCATCAGCATGGGGGGGAAACAGTCATCAAAAAATGTCATCACAAGGAGGAGAAAAGGGTATTTATAACATTTTATAGACTTTATAACATTTATAGATTGTAGGGGAAAAAGGTTGGAAGCAATGACCTGAGGGCACAAGAGATCAGCAGCAAGTGATGAGAGGTGAAGGGAGATCAGTGGCAGGAGATGATGAGAGTTCAGCAGCAGGGTGTAGGAAGTGACAGGAGGTAAAGGAGATCCACAGACAGGTAGGGTCAATGATGAGAAATCAGCAGCAAGTGGTGGGAAGTGACGGGAGGTCAGCAGAAAGTGACAGAAGGTGAAGGGAGATCAGCAGCAAGTGACAGAAGGTGAAGGGAGATCAGCAGCAAGTGACAGGAGGTGAAGGGAAATCAGCAAGTGTTAGGAAGTGACAGGAGATCAGCAGCAAATGGTGGGAGTTGATGGGAGATCAGCAGCAAGTGACAGGAGGTAAGGGAGATCAGCAGTCGGGTACGGTAAATGACGAGAAATCAGCAGTAAGTGGTTGGAAGTGGCGGGAGGTCAGCTGCAAGTGACAGAAGGTGAAAGGAGATCAGCAAGTGTTAGGAGTTCAGCAGCAAGTGACAGAAGGTGAAAGGAGATTAGCAGCAAATGATGGGAGATCAGGAGCAAGTGACGGGGTGATGAGCATCAGTAAGTATTGGCAGGTGATGAGATAAGCAGCACATGACAGGAGATGAGTTGTGATCAGCAGCAAGTGGCTGAGGTTAGGTAGAAGATGAATAATACATGGTTTAGGAGTGAGTAGAGCAGGGGATGGGTCCACCCATTTTAGAGTTTGGAGGCCACAAGCACTCACCATCCAAACTCTGATGCACAGCTCTCATCTCCTCCTGGGCTCGCTCAAATGCCTCAGACACCGCAAGCTCCTTCTCCTCCTGTAGGGAACGGAACTCCTGCACCATCTGCTCCTGGGCACGGTCAAGCTCTTCAGCATACAGTGTCACCTACAGAGACAGAGGGGAATGGGTGCCATGTCACACTCTTTCAGGATTCTGTTACAATGGGTGGGTCGGTTACCAAGGGACATTATCCCATAACAGCCCTCAGCATCCCACTGTAACGGTGACGTCATTAACCAGACAGCTCTGATGTCAGCAGGAGAGGTAGTCGGGGGGCCCTGATCTCAGCGGGTGAGGTTGTCGGGGTCCTGACCTGAGCTCGGAGCTTGGCGGCCTCCTGTTGCTCACGCTGTAGTTGCCTCTTCATGTCCTGTATGACTTGGTTTTGTCTGTCCAGCTGTTCCTGGAGATGGAGGCTCCTGGCCTCTGCCTGGCTCACCGCAGCCTTCATCTTGCCAGACTCAACCTCGACTGTCTTCACTACATACTGCAATATACACACAATATACACATCACATTCATGACCCTGACATGACAATACAGGGTGCGGGTTTCCACATTTGTGGTCACATGATTGACTCCAGACCTTGATCTGCTGAGAGCGCTGGTACCCCGCAATCTGCGATTTAACCTCTCCTCCTCCTCCACCCTCTCACGTGCAGAGTCCCTCACTCGGAGCTCGGTCTCGGCAAGCCTCTCTGCTTTCTGCTGCACCTCCCGTTGCAAAGCACAAATTAGCGCCTTCTTCTCGCCTTCCTCCTGCTCCATGTGTTGTAGACGCTCCCTCAGCGCCGCCAGCTCCTGGAGCACAAGTACAGAGGAAAGCGGTGATCAGAGGACGGTGTCTGCGCAATGCGGTCTCTGCCGATTGTGCCGGCCGGAGGTTGTGGCGTTACCTGGAGATTCTCGGGGTCCAGGTCCCTCCGCAGCGTCTGCAGCTCCTGCCTCAGACGTTCATTCTCCAACACCAGGAGGTCGCGGTGCTTCTCCAAATCTGTCCCCCCCTGAAAGTAAAGGACATACCTGATTATCCCTGACTCCAAGACTCTTCAGCAGTATGTCAGACCAGGGTGGGAGTTTGTGCACATTGATTACCCTCGGATTGCTGCTGCAGATTTGCACTTGAACTTTTTGCCCCAAATTCCTCTGCAAAGCTCCATGGTGTGAACACAGCCGGCGTGATCACCTGGTGTCTGCAGCAGGTGACCACACGTGGATTATGCAATAGGCCTAAGTCCACATATGGATATGCACAACTCCAAAGCCACAGCAGAAATCCAATTGTCTAACCCTTCCTGAGCGCTCACCCATCTGACGGGGTCTAGAGCAATCAGTGATCTCCATCATGTGACCAACCCCCTATACATTATATGGTGCAGGAGGTGAGCTCCACTTACCAGCTGGCCATGAAGGCTACTTATCTCCTCCGCCTCACGCTGCATCTGTAAAACACAACAACAACTTGTAAGGGTGACCCACAGACCATAAGGCTGACTTTGGTGCAGGCTCCAGACCACACCTGATGCTTTGCACTTATATTTTGGGGGCTCTTCTGCATTTCTTCTGTCCTTTTATTGTTATTGGGGATTTTTTATGTATCTGCTGTATATCTGTTTGGGGTGGCACTGCTGGGAGGAATGCACTCAGTAAAGGATGGTGAAGTGGACTTTCTGGGCTCTTGGAGATGTGATGCACCCTCAGGACACCATATAGTTGCATTGCTATGCTGCTACCTAGCGCTCAGGCTAGGTCACATGTCTTCAGCTCTGCGGGTCCTCAAGCAGGCCAAGTACACTTATGATGGTGGATAAAGTTGTTGGTGGTGGCTCTCCTTCAGTGGACATGGAAGTGCCCAGAAACAGGTTATGTGCCCCATGAGCCCTGCACAAATGATGGCCACTGTTTGCTGTAAAGTGCTGTTGTGTGGTATGTGCGTGAGGACCTTTGGTCACATGAGCAGATCAACAGGTCCTTAAGTCAGAGAGGAGCTGCCCTTATGAATGATTCTGGTGTCATGAAGAGAGGGTCAGCTCTGTGCCATCCAATTAACTCCTTTCCTCCCCAGGGTCATCTGAGACATCTGGGTCACCAGATCTATCATGGTTATTAAGGCTCCCAGGTCACCAGAAGCACCCAAATCACCAGAGCAATCATGGTCACCAGAAGCACCCAGGTCACCAAAGACATCATTGTTACCAGAGGCACCTAGATCACCAGGGCCGTGATGGTCACCTGAGACATCCAGATCACCAAAGATGGTTATTAAGGCACCCAGATCACCAGGGCAATCATGGTCACCAGCCACACCCTGGTGACCAAAGCCATCATGGTTACCAGTGGCACCAAGGACACCAGGGCCATCATTGGTCACCAGAGGTACCCAGGGCATCAGAGCCATCATGGTCATCAGAGATACCCAGGTCACTAGAACCATCATGGTCACCAGAGGCATCACAGTCACCAATGACACCCAGGTCACCTGAGCCATCATGGTCACCAGAGGCAACCAGGTCACAAGAGCCCTCATGGTCACCAGAGGCACTCAGGTCACTAGAACAATCATGGCCACCAGATGGCGCCAGGTCACTAAAGACACCCAGTAAACCAGAGGCACTCAAGTCACCAGAGCAATCATGATCACCAGATGCAGCCAGGTCACAAAGGACACCCAGAATACCAGAGGCACCCAGGTTACTAGAGCCATCATGGTCACAAGAGAAATCATGATCACTAGAGGCACCTAGGTCACCAGAGGCCCCATGGTCACCAGATACACCCAGGTCACCCGGGCCATCATAGTCACCAGAGGCAACCAGGTCACCAAAGCCATCATGATCACCTGAGCCATCATGGTCACCTGAGCCATCATGGTCACCAAAGACACCCAGGTCATCTGAGCCATCATGGTCACCAGAGGCACCTAGGTCACAAGAGCCAACTTAGTCACCAGAGCAACTGACACATTTGGACAGTGATTTGTAGACAGGTTCTGATACGATGTCGGATGTGACGGACATCTTGCTGTGTGACCCCATGTGGTTGGACTGATAAAAGGACTGTTTGGTTGTGACACCTGTTCAGTGTGCGTCATCTCTGCCCTCACCTCTTGAAGCTTCTTGCACATCTCATCATGCTCCTTCTGCTTCTGTTCTAACACGTCCTGCATGTCATGCAACTTCACATGTAACATGTGCTCTTCTTCGCACCGTCCCTTTCTATTAGTGGGGCTGTCACCCTTCAGCTGGCTGATTTCTGCTGTATGTTCACACTCTGACTGTCTCTTAACATCCTTGTCTTGGAGTAGTCTCGGCTCTGCCTGCAGTCTCATTAGCTGCAGTTGTACTTTGAAGTCTCTTGCAGTCTCGTGCAGGTCACTGAGCTTGGGCTGTCTTTTTCCCGAGGAAGATTTCCCCTCTTGCTGTGTTCTCCTTTCTTGGACCATTGCCATCAGAGGCCTCTGCGTTCCTCTCAGCTCCTGAGGCCTCTGCCCCGGCTCCAGTGCTTCTGGTGGACGTTTTCCATCTTCTTTAAGGGATCCCACCATGGTCAGAGGGACAGGAGCTCCATACGTCCTCCCCACCACGCACCACCAACAGCCTGACAAGTACAAGATGGCAGAGGGTTAGAACAAACGTCTGCACCCAGGGCTGGGGGCAAAAACAATGCTACAAACATGGACTCCAGAGGGGAGAGACGAAAAACAGAGGCCAGGCCTCTAAAGAGCGAGAACACTGTCCACCTAAACCTACATTATATACTGACTCTGAAAATGCTGACATTATATACTGACCCTCAGAATCTATACACTATAGACTGACCCTAAGAACTTGTGGTAGATATTATATACTATTATATAGTGACCCTCAGAACCCATACATCATATACTAACCATCAGAACCTATACATTATATACTATTATATAGTGACCCACAGAACCCATACATTATATACTGACTCTAAGAACTTATATATTATATACTATTATAAATTGTCACTCAGAACCCATACATTATATACTGACCCCTCAGAACCTACACATTATATACTGACCCTAAGAACTTATATATTATGTACTATTATATAGGGACCCTCAGAACCTATAAATTATATACTGACTCTAAGAACTTATATATTATATACTATTATAAAGTGTCACTCAGAACCCATACATTATATACTGACCTTCAGAACCTACACATTATATACTGACCCTAAGAACTTATATATTATATACTATTATATAGTGACCCTCAGAACCCATACATTATATACTGACCCTCAGAACCTATACATTATATACTGACCCTAAGAACTTATACATTATACATTATATACTGACTCTCAGAATCTATACATTATATACTGACCCTCTGAATGTATATATTATACACTGACCCTCAGACATTTTACATTATATACTGACCCACAGGACCCATACATTATATACTGACCCCCAGAACTTACATATTATATACTATTATATAGTGACCCTCAGAATATACACATTGTTTACGGTTCTTGTGAGTGACCCTGTTGTTTTAGATATCACAGGAAGGGATAAGACGTGGATTTATCTTGGAATGTCAGGACGTCAACAAGGAAACAAATGCCTTTCCCATGAGCAAAACAGAGAGGAATGTGCTGCCTGCCAGATCTGGTGAAGGAGGGCATTGTTCCTCACTGTCCTGACTGCCCCCACTGCCTGCCCGCACTGTCCTGACTACCACCACTGCCTGCCCGCACTGTCCTGACTGCCCCCACTGCCTGCCCGCACTGTCCTGACTACCACCACTGCCTGCCCGCACTGTCCTGACTACCACCACTGCCTGCCCGCACTGTCCTGACTGCCCCCACTGCCTGCCCGCACTGTCCTGACTGCCCCCACTGCCTGCCCGCACTGTCCTGACTACCACACTCGCCTGCCCGCAGCTGTCCTGACTACCACCACTGCCTGCCCGCACTGTCCTGACTACCACCACTGCCTGCCCCCGCAACTGTCCTGACTTACCACCCACTGCCTGCCCGCACTGTCACTGACTGGCCCCCACTGCCTGCCCGCACTGTCACTGACTTACCACCACTGGCCTGGGCCCGCACTGTCCTGATCTACCAACCAGCTGCCCTGCCCGCACTGTCCTCACTGTCACCACTGCCTGCACTCACTGCCTCACTGTCACCACTGCCTGGCCACTCACTGCCCACAACTGTCACCCACTTGGCTTCTCTTGCTGTTCACCAAGGTCACATTTCTTCAACACAGTCATTTCCCTAGTGTTAACCATTTAGCATCAGGAATTCTACTCCAAGAAAGTTGCGCCATTAACTTTGACAGTTTCCAGAAAGACCCACCGGAGACCCCCTGCCGCCCCCAGCCCGCCCGCGGTTCCACTGCGGATCCTACCACCCTGTGCCCCCCACCCGCCCCGCGGTCACTGCAGATCCTACCTCCCGGAGAGCGACAGAGTCCATAACAAACTTCAGACAGGAAAGTGAGAGCTCGAGGGGGGGGAGGGAGAGGAGGGGAGGAAGAGGAGGGGAGGGAGCAGACTACAACCCACATCAGAGCCAGGGGAGGGAGCAGACTACAACCCACATCAGAGCCAGGGGAGGGAGCAGACTACAACTCACATCAGAGCCAGAAGAGGGAGCAGACTACAACCCACATCAGAGCCAGGGGAGGGAGCATTCTACAACCCACATCAGAGCCTGGGAGGGCGCAGACTACAACCCACATCAGAGCCTGGGAGGGCGCAGACTGTCCTGACAGCGGCTGCTGACCACTGGAGCTCGGCTCTGAGCTCTAGGAGTTGTCAGCAGTGAAGCCCTTGGAAGATCCCAAATCCCAGTATCACTGGAAAATCCAGGAGGAGAGAACCCCGCAGCTTGTTGTTCCCACAACTACCAACAACTACCCCCACTATCAGAGATATCCAGACAGCCTTCACTTGCCTTACCAGCTGGCCGGGAATGATAGGATTCCTACCCAGGGACAGAAGAATGCTTTATGTAGACCGGGATCAACAACCTCCAGCACCTGATTCACTTCTATGGGAGCAGCAAGAACAGCGAGTAAGTGCTCATGCTGGGAGTTGTAGTCCCACAGCCGTTGAAGTTCCGAAGCTTGCTGACCCCTGGTGTAGATGATCCCCAGACCTTATCACTGGTAAAAAGGTGATCTGAAAACTGTGAATACAACCTCTTATATCTAATACAACCCTCTTTACATAATACACCCCCTATATCTAATACATCCCCTATATATAATACAACCCCTATATATAATACACCCCTATATATAATACATCCCCTATATCTAATACATCCCCTATATATAATACATCCCCTATATCTAATACACCCCTATATATAATACATATAATATATATCAATACCCCCTATATATATACATACACCCTATATATAATACATCCCATATAATCCCTATATATAACACATCCCTATAATAATACATCCCCTATATAAATACATCCCCTATATATAATACACCCCTATATATAATAATCCCCTATATCTAACATCCCTATATATAATACACCCCCTATATCTATATATATACATCCCATATATAATACATCCCTATATATATATACCCCCCTATATAATACACCCATATATATAATACATCCCTATATATAATACATTACATCCCCCTATATATAATAATACCCCTATATCTAATACATCCCCTATATATATATACACCCCTATATCTAATACATCCCCTATATCTAATACATCCCCTATATAAATACACCCCTATATATATACCCCCTATATATAATACACCCCTATATATAATACACCCTATATATAATCATCCACCTATAATACATCCCTATATATAATACACCCCTATATATATCCCTATATATAATACATATAATACAACCCTATATATTAATCCCCTATATATAATACACCCCCTATATCTAATACATCCCATATATAATACACCCTATATACATCTAATAACCCCTATTATATATACACCCCTATATAAATCATATCCCCTATATATAACACCCCCTATATAATACACCCCCTATATCTAATATACCCCTATTATTAATACAACCCCTATATATATATACACCCCTATATATACTAACATCCCCTATATCTAATACACCCCTATATAAAACACCCTATATATAATACACCCCTATATCTAATACATCCTATATATACACCCTATATAATACATCCCCTATATCTAATACCCTATTATATATACAACCCCTATATCTAATACATCCTATATATACACCCTATATCTAATACACCCCTATATATAATCACCCCTATATATAATACACCCCTATATATAATACATCCCCTATATTAATACACCCCTATATATAATACATCCCCTATATCTAATACCCCCTATATCTTAATACCCTATAATATATATACACCCCTATATCTAATACATCCCTATATATAATACACATCCCCTATATATAATAATACAATATCTATACATCCCCTATATACCCCCTATATATAATACATCCCTATATATCTATATACATCCCCTATATCTAATAATATAATACACCCCTATATATAATCACCCCCCTATATATAATACATCCCCTATATATAACATAATATCTATATCCCTATATCTAATACATCCCCTATATCTAATACATCCCTATATATATAATTACTACCCCTATATATAATACAATACCCCTATATCTAATACATCCTATATATAATACCCCTTATATCCCCTATATCTAATACACCCCTATATATAATACACCCTATATATAAATACCCCTATAATATATCATATCATCCACTATAATCTAATACATCCCTATATCTAATAATATCAAATACCCCTATATCTAATACATCCCCTATATATATATACACCCCTATATATAATACACCCCTATATATAATACACCCCCTATATCTATATACATCCTATATAATACACCCCTATATTATACATTCCCCTATATTCTAATACATCCTATATATATCAACCCTATATAATACATCCCCTATATAATAATTATATATATACATCCCCCTATATATAATACACCCCTATATATAATACAACCCCTATATATAATACATCCCTATATCTAATACATCCCCCTATATCTAATACATCCCTATATATAATACAACCCCCTATAATCTAATAATACCCCTATATCTAATACATCCCTATATAATACATCCTATATAATATACCCTATATTATACACCCCTATATATAATACATCCCCTATATCTAATACATTCCCCTATATATAATACCCCCTATATATACATACATCCCTATATATAAATACAATACCCTATATAATAATACACCCCTATATATAATACATCCCACTATATCCCTAATACATCCCCATATATATAATATATATCAACCCCTATATATCCTAATACATCCCCTATATCTAATACATCCCCTATATCTAATACATCCCCTATATATACATACAACCCCCCTATATCTAATACATCCCTATATATATATACAACCCTATATTAATACACCCCCTATATATATACATCCCCCTATATAATACATCCCTATATAATACATATATCAACCCCTATATCTAATACATACCCTATATCTAATACATCCCCCTATATCTAATACATCCCTATATATATATATCACCCCTATATCTAATACATCATATATATAATACATCCCCTATATCTAATACATCCCTATATATAATACACCCCTATATATAATACACCCTATATATAATACATCCCTATATATAATACATCCCCTATATCTAATACAACCCCTATATATAATACAACCCCTATATATAATACATCCCCTATATATAATACATCCCCTATATATAATACACCCCTATATCTAATACATCCCCCTATATCTAATACATCCCTATATATAATACAACCCCTAATATAATACATCCCTATATATACATATTATATAATACATCCCCCTATATCTAATACATCCTATATATAATAACCCCTATATCTAATACATCCCCTATATCTAATCCCCTATATCTAATACATCCTATATATAATACAACCCCTATATCTAATACATCACTATATATAATACATCCCCTATATCATAATACACCCCTATATATAATACACCCCCTATATTATAATACACCCTATATATAATACATCCCTATATATAATACATCCCCTATATCTTAATACAACCCTATATATAATATATATTATAATACACCCTATATAAACATCCCCTATATATAATACACCCCTATATATAATACACCCCTATATAATACAACCCCTATATATAATACCACCTATATATAATCACCCCTATATCTAATACAATATATAATACCCTATATATAATCCCCCTATATACAACCCCTATATATAATACACCCTATATATAAATACATCCCCCATATATCTAATAACCCTATATATAATCACCCCTATATAATAACACCCCTATATATATACATCCCCTATAATCTCTACAACCCTATATCCCTATATATAATACACCCCTATATATACCCCCCTATATCTAATACACCCCTATATATAATGCACCCCTATATATAATACACCCCTATATATAATACATCCCCTATATCTACTACAACCCCTATATATAATACATCTCTATATCTAATACAACAGGCATTATCCTAGTAACATGAGCGCATCATCCATCTATATTCAAGGTGATATAGTACGGTATATTTACCCTCAGAACCTATACATTATATACTGAGCCTCAGAACCTCCACCGCCTGCTCTCACTGCCCTGACATGATTGTATTAGGGGTTAGATTGGGGTTTTATGGGTTAGGGGTTTTTAGAGACAGGGTCAGGGGTCAGAGGTTAGGCGTTAGGGTCAGGCTTTACAGTGGCTCGATGGATACTTTCTCTCTTTCCTGGATACAATGTAACTGCCATGTTTCTTTCCTGTTCTCTTCACTCCTGATGCTAATAGGTGATTACCATTGTTAATCCTCCGCCTTATACATATGCATTACCCCTGGGGGCGCAGTAATCACTGAACTTGGCACCTTTTTGGGTTTTAATGTCAGTATCATCCCATCTGTGTATCGACGCTCAGGAACAAGGGGCCCTGGAGGCAGAAACGCGTCGTTTACGGAAGAAAATTTGAATCAATGAACCGTCTGACAATTCAGAAGAATTCCTTGACTACAAGGTCCTGTCACCTTCGACCTCCCTGTCACCCGCTCCTTGTTTCTTTCCTATTTGACCAGGAGGAGGGGGGCACCACAACCCCCGGGCACCAGGGCACTGACGATACTGACGTATAGATTTCATCATGTTTGCACCTTTTTCCTCTGCCCGTCAGAGCTGACAAGTAATGAGAGGAATGTCATCTAGCCTGATGGCTCAGTTGTCAGCCGCTCCCTGACACCGGGGACACTCACCGCTGGGTCTCTGGGCGTCTCTCTTGCAGGGGTCCAGACTGAGGATGCGGTGCTGGAGGAGATGCAGGCGGCAGCCCCTGACACCCTGTGGAGACAGAGACCCTCTGTTATAAGGCTGCAGAGCATTAGGGGCAGAGCAGGAGCGCAACTACAACCCACTCCAGGCCATTGTGCTGACCTCCCAGCCGTGTCCAGTCCAATAATGGGGCAGGATAACTGCTGGTTGTTCAGTGAGCGCTGACAGGTAAATGCCCTGCAACATGTGATACATCATACACGGTGTACATACCTTCATCCCACTGACATGAAAGAAAGTTTCTACACAAACATAGAAGAGGATTTTTTACTGTAAGAGCAGTGAGACTATAGACTCTTTACTGTAAGAGCTAGTGAGACTATGTTGACTTTTACTGTAAGAGCAGTGGAGACTTAATAGGACTCTTTATTATGAAGGAAGCAGTGGAAACTATGGGACTCTTTACTGGTAAGAGCAGTGAAACCAGGGATCTTACTGAAGGCATTGAGACTGATGGACTCTTTACTGTAAGAGAAATGAGATTATGGACCTTTTACTGTAAGAGCAGTGAGACTATGGACTCTTTACTGTATCAGCAGTGAGACTATGGACTCTTTACTGTATCAGCAGTGAGACTATGGACTCTTTACTGTATCAGCAGTGAGACTATGGACTCTTTACTGTAAGAGCATTGAGACTATGGACTCTTTACTGTATGAGCAGTGAGACTATGGACTCTTTACTGTAAGAGCATTGAGACTATGGACCTCTTTACTGTATGAGCAGTGAGACTATGGACTCGTTTACTGTAAGAAGCAGTGAGACTATGGACAATTTACTGTAAGAGCAGTGAGACTATGGACTCTTTACTGTAAGAGCAGTGAGACTATGGACTCTTTACTGTAAGAGCAGTGAGACTATGGACTCTTTACTGTGAGAGCAGTGAGACTATGGACTCTTTACTGTAAGAGCAGTAAGACTATGGACTATTTACTGTAAGAGCAGTGAGACTATGGACTCTTTATTATAAGAGCAGTGAAACTATGGGACTCTTTACTGTAAGAGAAATGAGATTATGGACCTTTTACTGTAAGAGCAGTGAGACTATGGACTCTTTACTGTAAGAGCAGTGAGACTATGGACTCTTTACTGTAAGAGCAGTAAGACTACGGGCTCTTTACTGTAAGAGCAGTGAGACTATGGACTCTTTATGGTAAGAGCAGTGAGACTATGGACTCTTTACTGTAAGAGCAGTGAGATTATGGACTCTTTACGGTAAGAGCAGTGAGACTATGGACTCTTTACTGTAAGAGCAGTGAGACTGTGGAATCTTTACTGTAAGAGCAGTGAGACTATGGACTCTTTACTGTAAGAGCAGTGAGACTATGGACTCTTTACTGTAAGAGCAGTGAGACTATGGAACTCTCTCCCTGAGGAGGTGGTGATGGTAAGTTCACTATAAGAGATCAGGAGGGGCCTGGATGTATTTCTGGAGGTAATAATATTACAGGTTATAGTTACTAGAGATGGGTCGTTGATCCAGAGAGTTATTCAAATTGGAGTTGGGAAGGAATTTTTTCCTCTTCTACCTCACAGGGGTTTTTTCCTTCCTGTGGATCAATTTGCAGGATAACAGGAAGAACTGGATGGACGGAGGGATTTCTTCAGCCTTATAAACTATGACATCGCTGTAACATGTGACACATCATACAGGGTGTACATACCTTCATCCCATGGACATACCAGTAACATGTGACATATCATCTCCCCCAGGAGCACCAGAACATATGTGTGTGCTGTGTATATGGTATGTATACTGTACCTACAGAACACACACATATATAGTCCATACCTTTATGACACACACATATACCGTACCCATAGGATACACACATATAGCGTACACATAGGGCTGTTGTATATACCGTATACATAGGGCACATACATATTCTGCACCCATAGCATACACATACCGCACCCACAGGACACGCACATATAAAATGCACCTATAGATCACATATATACTGTACCTATAAGGCACACGTATATATACTGTAAGTTATAGCAGTCTTCCAGCCCATCAAAAAACACAAGAACCAGAGTGAGGACGAGGACGAGGTGTCTGTTACCTGTCAACTTGGTACAACGAGAGAGTGCCCCCCCCCCTCCACCGAAGAAAACCTGACACCTGACACATCAAATATTTAACATCTCCAACCTGAACACACAACATAAGCAGCATTCAATACAGAGATGTCAACCCTACATACGTCTACACCATACCCTATATACACATCATACCCCACCTAAAACTATACCATACCCTACATACAAGACATCTAAACTATGCACTACATACACATCATATACACTATATCAGAGACATACCTCTCAGCTTCAGGTGACTGACCTTACTGACTCTGCCATAAAAGCAAGCCTCTGATCAACCTTATACCACACCCCAAGTATCTGAGACATTCCTGTGTTACCCAACTCTGCCCTACCTGTGACATTGTGACATAATGGTGAGAGACAGTCTGAGAGACAAAGATAGACAGAGAGATAAAGATAGAGAGATAGAGAGACAGAGATAGGAGAAAGAGAGACATAGGTAATCAGAGGGAGGGAAAGAGAAGAACGTATAGTCAGGGAAGAGAGAGAGAGAGAGACAGTGATAAAGTGGGGGGGGGTAGAGAGAGAAATAGAAAGAAGGAAGAGATTGACAGAGGGAGAGAGATAGAGATCAACAGAGGGAGGTAGAGAGTGAGGACAGTGCTAGAGAGAGAGAAAGAGACAAAGATAGGTGAGCGGAGACTGAAACAGAAAGAGAGGTAAACAGAGGAAGAGAGATAGATAGTTGGAGACAGGGCCAACAATAGAGAGAGACAGCAATAGAGGAGATAAACAGAGGGGAGAGAGATAGACAGAGGGAGAGAGACAGAGATAGAAAGAGACAAACATAGATGGGGGGGACTGAAATAGACAGGAGAAAGAGAGAGAGAGAGAAGGAGGAAAATGATAGACAGAGACAAATATAAACAGAGGGAGAGAAAAAGATAAACAGAGAGAAGAGAAAAAGAGATAGGAGGGAAAGATAGATGGAAATAGGGAGAGAGGTAACAGAGGGAAAGAAGTATAAGACAGAGATAGAGGAGATAAACAGAGGAGAGATAGATAGAGGGAGAGACAGAAATAGACAGAGGGAGAGACAGACAGAGATTGAAAAAAGAGTGAGGCAGAAATAAAATGCAGAGAAAGTCAGAGGAACAGAAAGATAGCGGGGCAGATGGAGAAAGAGAGACAGAGATAGAAAGGAGAGTAATAAATGAGATGAAGGGAGATGAAGTCAGAGCGAGAGAGAGCGATAAACTGTGGACGAGGGATGGACAGAGGGAGAGACACAGACAGAAGGAGAGGGAAAAGATAAATAGAGGTCAGTATGATTACATTGATACCACACTTATATGGTTGTATAGGCTTTATTTTTTTACGGCATACCCTATGAGGTAAAACTGACCTGTTCTCTTCCTTCTCCGGTCAGTATGATTACAGTGATTTTGCTTTACAGTGTTCTCTATGTAGTGCCCTGGACCAAGGCGGTACTTTGAAGTCTGGACATTTGTCCCTTTTTTTCCCCATGCAAAATTAAAACTTCTTACTTTATTTCTCTTGAAAGAGTTAACTTGTACAGTTTATTACTGTGTTTATATGTATGTTTGCACTGTATTTTTGAAACTCTGTGGAAAGAGTTAATGCATACTGAGAGACTTTTGGGACTTTGAATGAGAAGCTGATAATTTTCCACAGCTCCCATAGAGTTCAAAGAAGAGCCTGTTTTGGAGGGAAAAAGCCAGACGTTGTTTATCACCAAACCCAGACAGACTGACCTTGTGACTGTCTGTTTTAGCTCTGTTGTAATGCCTGGAAACTTGTTTTTGTCTGGAAAAACTGCTGTGTCATTGCCATTGAGCATCACTGAAGCTGTAATGTAAGTCTATGACAGACGGAAAGTGTAACTTTGTAATTGTTTGTGCCGAGCTTCTCCACTCCACCCCTCCCACTAGAAGGTTCAGGTCTAACTAGAAATGGTATATAAGGAGAGCAGTCAGAGCCCTGAGTGTTCTGCAGTTAGGTACCAGTGCTTGGAAGAGGAGACTCTGCCAGTCTGCTGAGTGACCAGAAGAAGACGCTGAGACAGGGATACTCTGCCACAGACCCAGAACCCTTCCTCTGCCAGAGAGGAGACTGGAGAAGCCGACCCTATGCCTCGTCTCAGGGAGGAGACTGGAGAAGCCAGCCCTATGCCTCGTCTCAGGGAGGAGACTGGAGAAGCCGACCCTATGCCTCGTCTCAGGGAAGAGACTGGAGAAGCCGTCCCTATGCCTCATCTTGGGTAGGAGACTGGAGAAGCCAGCCCTATGAATCGTCTCAGGGAGGAGACTGGAGAAGCCGGCCCCTATGCCTCATCTTGGGTAGGAGACTGGAGAAGCCGCCCTATGCCTGGTCTCAGTAGGAGACTGGAGAAGTCAGCCCTATGCCTCGTCTCAGGGAGGAGACTGGAGAAGTCAGCCCGATGCCTCGTCTCAGGAAGGAGACTGGAGAAGCCGGCCCTATGCCTCGTCTTGGGTAGGAGACTGGAGAAGCCAGCCCTATGCCTCGTCTCAGGGAGGAGACTGGAGAAGTCAGCCCTATGCTTCGTCTCAGGGAGGAGACTGGAGAAGCCAGCCCTATGCCTCATCTCAGGGAGGGAGACTGGAGAAGCCAGCCCTATGTCTTGTCTCAGGGAGGAGACTGGAGAAGCCAGCCCTATGCCTCGTCTCAGGGAGGAGACTGGAGAAGCCAGCCCTATGCCTTGTCTCAGGGAGGAGACTGGAGAAGCCAGCCCTATGTCTTGTCTCAGGAGGAGACTGGAGAAGCCAGCCCTATGCCTCGTCTTGGTGTAGGGAGACTGGGAGAAGACAGCCCTATGCCTCGTCTCAGGGAAGAGACTGGAGAAGCCAGCCCTATGTCTCGTCTCAGGGAGGAAGACTGGAGGAAGCCAGCCCAATGCCTCGTCTCAGGGAGGAGACTGGAGAAGCCAGCCCTATGCCTCGTCTCAGGGAAGGAGACGGAGAAGCCAGCCCTATGTCTTGTCTCAGGGAGGAGACTGGAGAAGCCAGCCCTATGCCTCGTCATGGGTAGGAGACTGGAGAAGCCAGCCCTATGCCTCGTCTCAGGGAGGAGACTGGGAAGCCAGCCCTATGCCTCGCTCAGGGAGGAGACTGGAGAAGCCAGCCCTATGCCTCGTCTCAGGGAGGAGACTGGAGAAGCCAACCCTATGCTCATCTCAGGGAGGAGACTGGAGAAGCCAGCCCTATGCCTCGTCTCATGGAGGAGACGGAGAAGCCCAGCCCTATGCCTTCGTCTCATGGAGGAGACTGGAGAAGCCAGCCCTATGCCTCGTCTCATGGAGGAGACTGGAGAAGCCAGCCCTATGCCTCGTCTCATGGAGGAGACTGAAGAAGCCAGCCCTATGCCTCGTCTCATGGAGGAGACTGGAGAAGCCAGCCCTATGCCTCGTCTCATGGAGGAGACTGAAGAAGTCAGCCCTATGCCTCGTCTGTATTGTTTTGCATCTGATTTTCTCTAGTAAAGAAGCCATTGGTTTACTGCAGACCCTGACTCCGTGGACTCATTTCTCTTTGGGGTGCTCCATGCCTTACCATCCCTTCCGGAGAGCAACAACAACGTGGTGACACCTCAAAGGTGTCCAGGGGATCCAGCATAGTTATGTCCACCTCAAACCCGGCCACTGTACCTATAAGATAAAAATGACCTGTTCCCTTCATTCTCCGGTCAGTACGATTACAGTGATACCACATTTATATAGTTTTATGGGTTTTGTTTTTACAATGTTCTCTATCAGATAAGACTGACCTGCTCTAGCTAGTTCATACTTGAGATATACATTTTCTCCAGTGCAGGATCCACCCTCAGGGCATTGATATATAGGTGGTAGCGCCCAGTTTTGAGTGGTTTTGATGTGACAGTTTTGGTACATAGCGCGGATAACATTCTGTTTTATTACGTATTTGTGTATATCAGCCGGACGCGGTACTGATATCCTGAGGTACTATCACCTCCACGGCAGTAGCGCCAGTGTAGTTTGTTATTTTGTAGTCAGTTGCGCTGATTGTGAATATGTCAATTGTTTGTGGTGTGGTTTTCACCATAGATTTACATAAAGAGAAAGTGCACACAAAAATCCACCACAAAAAAATCCACAAAAAATGCAATAAAACCACAAAAGTGTGGATTTCTGTGTTTGTTTTTGTGCGGTTTTGGTGCTGATTTCACGCAGCTTTCTGCAGATTCATCAGCGTGTGCACGTCCCTTGTGCAACTTGTGTCTTAATATTGAATAAAAATAAAACTTTGTAAAATGTATTTTTTCCTTTGCACCTCCATATTCCAATTCCCATCCACGGAGCTGTGGAGGGCGGGAGGGGCAGTGGGGAATGCAATGCATTTTTCCATTGATTGTTGCTGGAAGATGTTACTTGTAATTTTTCAGTTTTTTTCACAGGTGTGAAAATTGCATCAAAAACTGAAGCAGACAAAACTGACTGAACTTGTGTGCAAAGCCATCTGTTTTTTTCCTGAACAGATCCTGACACAATCTATATCGCTCGTGTAATTTTTATTTTTTATTGTTTCTTTTTTATGTTAATATGGGGAAAGGCGGAATTTTTAGATATTTTTTATCTTTTAAAAGTTTACATTTTTTTACACATATTTGAAAGGGCATCTGTCAGCAGTTTTGTCCCTATGACACTGGCTGACCTGTTAAATGTGCACTTAGCAGCTGAAGACATCTGTGTTGGTCCCGTGTTCATATGTTTCCACATTGCTGAGAAAAATGATGTTTTAATATATGCAAATGAGCCTCTAGGTGCAACGGGGGCGTTGCCGTTACACCTAAGGTTCTGCTCTCTGCACTTTGATTGACAGGACCAGACGTGATCACGTTTACACTGTCTGGTCCTGTCAATCAAAGTGCAGAGGATGCGGCAGATACAGAGAGAGCAGAGCCTGTAGGTGTAATGGTAACGCCCCCATTGCTCCTAGAGGCTCATTTGCATATATTAAAACATCATTTTTCTCAGTAATGCGGGCACATATGAACATGGGGCCAACACAGATGTCTTCAGCTGCCAAGCGCAAATGTAACAGGTCAGCCAGTGTCATAGGTACAAAACTGCTGACAGATGCCCTTTAAGGGGACTTGAACATGTGATTGTTAGATCGCTTGCCCCATAGACTGCACTGAATTATCACTGCAGTCTATGGGAGCTGCACTATGTTCCTACTGCTATGATAGCCTCAGATCCTTTAGAGAGACTGAGGTTACCAGAACGAATGAACAGCTCCCCTGATTGCCCCGTTGGGGAGCCGTTTGGGACCGTGAAGCGCAATGCTCCCAAGAAAAACCGCCTCAGAAGCCATGGTCACAACTGACTATGGCATCTGAGGGGTTAAATATCTGTAATCTATGTGACTGCCATGTACGGCGCAACACTCGAGATTTTCCTGTTGTCCTGCAATCACAATCTCACATACAGCGTATCACTCCCATCATCCCTGACCCCAGGAGCTCACAATCTATTCTTCCAATCTCACATACAGCGTATCACTCCCATCATCCCTGACCCCAGGAGCTCACAATCTAATCTCTACCTCCCATGATACAGCATCCATGGACCAGTCACAGTTCTCTGAGATTGTGGCCATGCTCTCCATGTCTGAGGGAGTATCAGGTGACAGTCCGCCCCCGCTGTGACCACCTGACCCCTATTTCTATGTCTAGCGCAGAACGCTAGCGGTCACCTCACCCCACGTCCTCAGAGTTTGTAAGCGGAGCGCCCCCTCACCTGCGGCATCTCCCCCCAGCTCTCCTTCATCTTTGTTCTCTCCATGCTGCGTCCATTGATGTGGTCTCTCAGGAGGTTCTGGACGGCAGTGATGAGGAGGGAGCACAGGGCGTCCATCCTGCGTCCCGCTATCCTGAGGGATGACAGGCTCCGTCCGCACGAGATGACGCAGGTGATTATAGGATTAGGCTGAGTAATCCTGACAGCCATAATCCACGTCTCTCCCAGCGCCATCTGTCTATCTGCAAGAGGATCCCACCTCATCATGGCTGCCTGACAGCGACATGAGAGCACGGGGCGGGCCGCCAAGGGAACAGCCAGAGGACCACCCCCGCTGTGTAATGTGTAGAAGGACCACCCCCGCTGTGTAATGTATACAAGGACCACCCCCACTGTGTGATGTGTAGAAGGACCGCCCCTGCTGTGTGACGTATACAAGGACCAGCCACGCTGTGTGATGTGTACAAGGACCACCCCCGCTGTGTGATGTGTACAAGTACCGCCCGCGCTGTGTGATGTGTACAAGGACCGTCGCCGCTGTGTGATGTGTACAAGGACCGCCCATGCTGTGTGATGTGTACAAGGACCGCCCACGCTGTGTGATGTGTAGAAGGACCACCCCCGCTGTGTGATGTGTACAAGGACCGCCCATGCTGTGTGATGTGTACAAGGACCGCCCACGCTGTGTGATGTGTACAAGGACCGCCCATGCTGTGATGTGTAGAAGGACCGCCCCTGCTGTGTGATGTGTAGAAGGACCACCCCCGCTGTGTGATGTGTACAAGGGCCGCCCACATTGTGTGATGTGTACAAGGATCACCCCCGCTGTGTGATGTGTACAAGGACCACCCCCGCCTGTGTGATGTGTAAAAGGACCACCCCCATTGTGTGATGTGTACAAGGACCACCCCCGCTGTGTGATGTGTACAAGGACCGCCCTCGCTGTGATGTGTACAAGAACCGCCCCACCTGTGATGTGTAGAAGGACCACCCCTGCTGTGTGATGTGTAAAGGAAGACCCCTGCTGTGTGATGTGTACAAGGACCACCCCCGCTTTGTGATGTGTACAAGGACCGCCCCCCGCTGTGATGTGTAGAAGGACCGCCCCTGCTGTGTGATGTGTAGAAGGACCACCCCCGCTGTGTGATGTGTACAAGGGCCACCCACATTGTGTGATGTGTACAAGGATCACCCCCGCTGTGTGATGTGTACAAGGACCACCCCCGCTGTGTGATGTGTAAAAGGACCACCCCCATTGTGTGATGTGTACAAGGACCAGCCCCGCTGCGTGATGTGTACAAGGACCACCCTCGCTGTGTGACGTGTAGGACCATCCCCTCTGTGTTATGTGTACAAGGACCGCCCCTGCTGTGTGATGTGTACAAGGACAACTTCCACTGTGTGATATGAACAAGGACCACCCCCGCTTTGTGATGTGTAAAAGGACTGCCCCCGCTGTGATGTGTAGAAGGACCGCCCCTGCTGTGTGATGTGTAGAAGGACCACCCCCGCTGTGTGATGTGTACAAGGGCCGCCCACATTGTGTGATGTGGACAAGGACCTCCCCTGCTGTGTGTTGTGGACAAGGACCACCCCCGCTGTGTGATGTGTACAAGGACCGCCCCCGCTGTGTGGTGTACAAGAAACACACCCACTGTGTGATGTGAGCAAGGAGCACCCCCGCTGTGTGATGTGTACAAGGACCACACCAGCTGGGTGATGTGTAGAAGGACCGCCCCTGCTGTGTGATGTGTACAAGGACCGCCCCCGCTGTGTGGTGTACAAGAAACACACCCACTGTGTGATGTGATCAAGGACCACCCCCGCTTTGTGATGTGTACAAGGACCACACCCGCTGTGTGATGTGTACAAGGACTGCCCCTGCTGTGTGATGTGTACAAGGACCGCCCACACTGTGTGATTTGTACAAGGACCACCCCTGCTGTGTGATGTGTACAAGGACCGCCCACACTGTGTGATTTATACAAGGACCACCCCCGCTGTGTGATGCGTAGAAGGACCACTTCCACTGTGTGATGTGTACAAGGACCACCCCACTGTGTGATGTGTACAAGGACCGCCCCCGCTGTGTGATGTGTACAAGGACCACCCCCGCTGTGTGATGTTTACAAGTACCGCCCACGCTGTGTGATGTGTACAAGGACCACCCCCGCTGTGTGATGTGTACAAGTACCGCCCACGCTGTGTGATGTGTACAAGGACCGTCGCCGCTGTGTGATGTGTACAAGGACCACCCCTGCTGTGTGATGTGTACAAGGACAACCCCCGCTGTGTGATGTGTAGAAGGACCACCCCCGCTGTGTGATGTGTACAAGGACCGCCCATGCTGTGTGATTTATACAAGGACCACCCCCGCTGTGTGATGCGTAGAAGGACCACTTTCACTGTGTGATGTGAACAATGAGCACCCCCGCTTTGTGATGTGTAGAAGGACCACCCCCCCTGTGTGATGTGTACAAGGACCACCCCCACTGTGTGATGTGTACAAGGACCGCCCCCGCTGTGTGATGTGTAGAAGGACCACCCCCCCTGTGTGATGTGTACAAGGACCACCCCCGCTTTGTGATGTGTACAAGGACCACCCCCACTGTGTGATGTGTACAAGGACCGCCCCCGCTGTGTGATGTGTACAAGGACCGCCCCCGCTGTGTGATGTGTAAAAGGACCACCCCCGCTGTGTGATGTGTACAAGGACCACCCCCGCTGTGTTGTGGACAAGGACCACCCCCGCTGTGTGATGTGTACAAGGGCCGCCCACATTGTGTGATGTGTACAAGGATCACCCCCGCTGTGTGATGTGTAAAAGGACCACCCCCATTGTGTGATGTGTACAAGGACCACCCTCGCTGTGTGACGTGTAGGACCATCCCCTCTGTGTTATGTGTACAAGGACCGCCCCTGCTGTGTGATGTGTACAAGGACAACTTCCACTGTGTGATATGAACAAGGACCACCCCCGCTTTGTGATGTGTAAAAGGACTGCCCTCGCTGTGATGTGTAGAAGGACCGCCCCTGCTGTGTGATGTGTAGAAGGACCACTCCCGCTGTGTGATGTGTACAAGGGCCGCCCACATTGTGTGATGTGGACAAGGACCTCCCCTGCTGTGTGTTGTGGACAAGGACCACCCCCGCTGTGTGATGTGTACAAGGACCGCCCCCGCTGTGTGGTGTACAAGAAACACACCCACTGTGTGATGTGAGCAAGGACCACCCCCGCTGTGTGATGTGTACAAGGACCACACCAGCTGGGTGATGTGTAGAAGGACCGCCCCTGCTGTGTGATGTGTACAAGGACCGCCCCCGCTGTGTGGTGTACAAGAAACACACCCACTGTGTGATGTGATCAAGGACCACCCCGCTTTGTGATGTGTACAAGGACCACACCCGCTGTGTGATGTGTAGGACTGCCCCTGCTGTGTGATGTGTACAAGGACCGCCCACACTGTGTGATTTGTACAAGGACCACCCCTGCTGTGTGATGTGTACAAGGACCGCCCACACTGTGTGATTTATACAAGGACCACCCCCGCTGTGTGATGTGTAAAAGGACCACCCCCGCTGTGTGATGTGTAAAAGGACCACCCCCGCTTTGTGATGTGTACAAGGACCACCCCCGCTGTGTGATGTGTACAAGGACCACCCCCGCTGTGTGATGTGTAAAAGGACCACCCCCGCTTTGTGATGTGTACAAGGACCACCCCCGCTTTGTGATGTGTACAAGGACCACCCCCGCTGTGTGATGTGTACAAGGACCACCCCCGCTGTGTGATGTGTAAAAGGACCACTTCCACTGTGTGATGTGAACAATAAGCACCCCCGCTTTGTGATGTGTAGAAGGACCACCCCCATTGTGTGATGTGTAGAAGGACCACCCCCCTGTGTGATGTGTACAAGGACCACCCCCACTGTGTGATGTGTACAAGGACCGCCCCCGCTGTGTGATGTGTACAAGGACCGCCCCCGCTGTTTTGATGTGTACAAGGACCACCCCCGCTGTGTGATGTGTACAAGGACCACCCCCGCTGTGTGTTGTGGACAAGGACCACCCCCTCTGTGTGATGTGTACAAGGACCACTTCCACTGTGTGATGTGTAGAAGGACCACCGTGGCTGTGTGATGTGTAGAAGGACCACCCCCGCTGTGTGATGTGTACAAGGACCACCCCCTCTGTGTGATGTGTACAAGGACCACTTCCACTGTGTGATGTGAACAAGGACCACCCCCGCTGTGTTACAAAAAACACTGAAAAATTAAAGTTGTTGTGCAGAATTAATAATAATCATTTATTTCCAGGAGCAGTGCCCCCACCTTGTCAATGGCCATGCCTGGTATTACAGCTTTGGCCTAGAACAAGGCCTAAGATGGGTGTAAAGCTTCTCCTAGCAGTGGAGTCTCCAGTATTTCCCTCGGCGCTCACCTCCTGCTATCAGTTATATAACTTAATTACATAGCAGAGCTGCGCTGTGGACTCGCGTCTACACAGATGGCACTATTTGGGGCGAGACAGGGTGTGGAGACTGGTATCTATGACGTTGAATGTAGAAATGCTCCGATCATGCTCTTCTTGGTTCTGCTCAGTCAGCAGAAGAGTCACCTGTAAGAATGTGGATGAGCAGGTTCCTGCGTACCGATGAGTGCGATGTCTGTGACGGGATCCAGAGCAGCTCGCCCCCTGTCTGTATGTGTGCACACTGCAGGTTCTCTGACATGATGTTCACTGCATGATCTCCTGCTCATGAACCATCTCTGCAGAGGTTTATTCCATGTGCACATTCCTGGCTCTATTCTTCTCACTCATTGATGTAAACTCTGCGGCTTTTCTAAAGCCTTTGACCCTTAGTGATTTGTATGGTCCATCCAGGCTGGCAGCCGTGTTCACCTCTACATAGCAAGTCCCCTATATGTGGCATGTCTCCTCTACATAGCATTACCCCTGTAAACAGCATTTCACCTCTATATAACATATCCCCTGTACATAGCATGTAATCCTCAGTATCTGCTCTTATTCTGTATATATATATATACACTGCACAGTACCACTTCTCCTGTCCTGTATACTGGGTGTAATCCTCAGTATCTGCTCTTATTCTGTATATATATATGCACTGCACAGTACCACTTCTCCTGTCCTGTATACTGGGTGTAATCCTTAGTATCTGCTCTTATTCTGTATATATATATACACTGCACAGTACCACTTCTCCTGTCCTGTATACTGGGTGTAATCCTCAGTATCTGCTCTTATTCTGTATATATATACACTGCACAGTACCACTTCTCCTGTCCTGTATACTGGGTGTAATCCTCAGTATCTGCTCTTATTCTGTATATATATACACGGCACAGTACCACTTCTCCTGTCCTGTATACTGGGTGTAATCCTCAGTATCTGCTCTTATTCTGTATATATATACACTGCACAGTACCACTTCTCCTGTCCTGTATACTGGGTGTAATCCTCAGTATCTGCTCTTATTCTGTATATATATATACACTGCACAGTACCACTTCTCCTGTCCTGTATACTGGGTGTAATCCTCAGTATCTGCTCTTATTAAGTATATATATATATACACTGCACAGTACCACTTCTCCTGTCCTGTATACTGGGTGTAATCCTCAGTATCTGCTCTTATTCTGTATATATATACACACTGCACAGTACCACTTCTCCTGTCCTGTATACTGGGTGTAATCCTCAGTATCTGCTCTTATTCTTATTCTTATCACTTCTCCTGTATATACACTGCACAGTACCACTTCTCCTGTATATACACAGTGCCACAGTACCACTTCTCCTGTATATACACTGCACAGTACCACTTCTCCTGTATATACACAGTGCACAGTACCACTTTCTGTATATACACTGCACAGTACCACTTTTCCTGTATATACAGTGCACAGTACCACTTTTTCCTGTATATACACTGCACAGTACCACTTCTCCTGTATATACTGCACAGTACCACTTCTCCTGTATATACACTGCACAGTACCACTTCTCCTGTATATATACTGCACAGTACCACTTTTCCTGTATATACAGTGCACAGTACCACTTCTCCTGTATATACACACTGCACAGTACCACTTTTCCTGTATATACACTGCACAGTACCACTTTTCCTGTATATACACTGCACAGTACCACTTCTCCTGTATATACAGTGCACAGTACCACTTCTCCTGTATATACGCAGTGCACAGTACCACTTCTCCTGTATATACACAGTGCACAGTACCACTTCTCCTGTATATACACTGCCACAGTACCACTTCTCCTGTATATACAGTGCACAGTACCACTTCTCCTGTATATACACACTGCACAGTACCACTTCTCCTGTATATACACTGCACAGTACCACTTCTCCTGTATATACACTGCACAGTACCACTTCTCCTGTATATACACAGTGCACAGTACCACTTCTCCTGTATATACACACTGCACAGTACCACTTTCTCCTGTATATACACACTGCACAGTACCACTTCTCCCTGTATATACACACTGCACAGTACCACTTCTCCCTGTATATACACTGCACAGTACCACTTCTTCCTGTATATCACACTGCACAGTACCACTTCTCCTGGTATATATACACTGCACAGTACCACTTCTCCTGTATATACACTGCACAGTACCACTTCTCCTGTATATACACACTGCACAGTACCACTTCTCCTGTATATACACACTGCACAGTACCACTTCTCCTGTATATATACACTGCACAGTACCACTTCTCCTGTATATATACACTGCACAGTACCACTTCTCCTGTATATACACACTGCACAGTAACCACTTCTCCTGTATATACACACTGCACAGTACCACTTCTCCTGTATATACACTGCACAGTACCACTTCTCCTGTATATTACACTGCACAGTACCACTTCTCCTGTATATACACACTGCACAGTACCACTTTCTCCTGTATTATACACACTGCACAGTACCACTTCTCCCTGTATATACAACTGCACAGTACCACTTCTCCTGTATACCATGCAAGTACCACTTCTCCTGTATATACTGCCACAGTACCAACTTCTCCTGTATATACACTGCACAGTACCACTTCTCCTTTATATACACTGCACAGTACCACTTCTCCTGTATATACACACTGCACAGTACCACTTTTCCTGTATATACACTGCACAGTACCACTTTTCCTGTATATACACTGCACAGTACCACTTCTCCTGTATATACAGTGCAACAGTACCACTTCTCCTGTATATACACTGCACAGTACCACTTCTCCTGTATATACTGCACAGTACCACTTCTCCTGTATATACACTGCACAGTACCACTTCTCCTGTATATACACAGTGCACAGTACACTTCTCCTGTAATACACCACTGCACAGTACCACTTCTCCTGTATATACACACTGCACAGTACCACTTTCCTGTATATACCACTGCACAGTACCACTTTCCTGTATATACACACTGCACAGTACCACTTCTCCTTGTATATACTGCACAGTACCCACTTCTCCTGTATATACACTGCACAGTACCACTTCTCCTTTATATACACTGCACAGTACCACTTCTCCTGTATATACACACTGCACAGTACCACTTTTCCTGTATATACACTGCCACAGTACCACTTTTCCTGTATATACACTGCACAGATACCACTTTTCCTGTATATACACTGCACAGTACCACTTCTCCTGTATATACAGTGCACAGTACCACTTTCTCCTGTATATTACAGTGCACAGTACCACTCTCCTGTATATACAGTGCACAGTACCACTTCTCCTGTATATACACAGTGCACAGTACCACTTCTCCTGTATATACACACTGCACAGTACCACTTCTCCTGTATATACACACTGCACAGTACCACTTCTCCTGTATATACACTGCACAGTACCCACTTCTCCTGTTATATACAGGCACAGCCCTTTGGGCACAGTACCACTTCTCCTGTATATACACACTGCACAGTACCACTTCTCCTGTATATACACACTGCACCAGTACCACTTCTCCTGTATATACAGTGCACAGTACCACTTTTCCTGTATATACACTGCACAGTACCACTTCTCCTTTATATACACTGCACAGTACCAACTTCTCCTGTATATACACAGTGCACAGTACCACTTTTCCTGTATATACACTGCACAGTACCACTTCTCCTGTAATATACAGTGCACAGTACCACTTCTCCTGTATATACGCAGTGCACAGTACCACTTCTCCTGTATATACGCAGTGCACAGTACCACTTCTCCTGTATATACGCAGTGACAGTACCACTTCTCCTGTATATACACACTGCACAGTACCACTTCTCCTGTATATACACACTGCCACAGTACCACTTCTCCTGTATATACACACTGCACAGTACCACTTCTCTTGTATACACACTGCACAGTACCAACTTCTCCTGTATTAACACTGCAACCAGTACCACTTCTCCTGTATATACACACTGCACAGTACCACTTCTCCTGTATATACACACTGCACAGTACCACTTCTCCTGTATATACACACTGCACAGTACCACTTCTCCTGTATATACACACTGCACAGTACCACTTCTCTTGTATACACACTGCACAGTACCACTTTCTCCTGTATATACACTGCACAGTACCACTTCTCCTGTATACACACACGCACAGTACCACTTCTTCCTGTATATACACAGTGCACAGTACCACTTTCTCCTGTATATACGCAGGTGCACAGTACCACTTCTCCTGTATATACACACTGCACAGTACCACTTCTCCTGTATATACACACTGCACAGTACCACTTCTCCTGTATATACACACTGCACAGTACCACTTCTCTTGTATACACACTGCACAGTACCACTTCTCCTGTATATACACTGCACCAGTACCACTTCTCCTGTATATACACTGCACAGTACCACTTCTCCTGTATATACACTGCACAGTACCACTTCTCCTGTATATACACACTGCACAGTACCACTTCTCCTGTATATACACACTGCACAGTACCACTTCTCCTGTATATACACACTGACACAGTACCACTTCTCCTGTATATACACACTGCACAGTACCACTCCTCCTGTATATACACTGCACAGTACCACTTCTCCTGTATATACACTGCACAGTACCACTTCTCCTGTATATACACAGTGCACAGTACCACTTCTCCTGTATATACACTGCACAGTACCACTTCTCCTGTATATACACAGTGCACAGTACCACTTCTCCTGTATATACACTGCACAGTTACCACTTCTCCTGTATATACACACTGCACAGTACCACTTCTCCTGTATATACACAGTGCACAGTACCACTTCTCCTGTATATACACACTGCACAGTACCACTTCTCCTGTATATACACAGTGCACAAGTACCACTTCTCCTGTATATACACTGCACAGTACCACTTCTCCTGTATATACCACTGCACAAGTACCACTTCTCCTGTATATACAATGCACAGTACCACTTCTCCTGTATATACACTGCACAGTACCACTTCTCCTGTATATACATACTGCACAGTACCACTTTCTCCTGTATATACACTGCACAGTACCACTTCTCCTGTATATACACTGCACAGTACCACTTCTCCTGTATAATATCACATGTGCACAGTTACCACTTCTCCTGTATATACACTGCACAGTACCACTTCTCCTGTACATACACTGCACAGTACCACTTCTCCTGTATATACACTGCACAGTACCACTTCTCCTGTATATACACACTGCACAGTACCACTTCTCCTGTATATACACTGCACAGTACCACTTCTCCTGTATATACACTGCACAGTACCACTTCTCCTGTATATACACACTGCACAGTACCACTTCTCCTGTATATACACTGCACAGTACCACTTCTCCCTGGGTTATGACTGTGGTGGTTTCGTCTGTTCCTGTTCTGTCTGCGGTTTCCTGATATCATCAGATGTGACATTTCCTCCTCTCACCCACAGCTTTATCACATTTACTGCAGAATTTTTTTAAAAAAAAGTGACTATTTCCCGGCTGTGACTGTATACTGACCACAGGACCCTAGTATATAACTGAGGAGGATGCAGGTAATAAAGCAGCACTTCGGGTACTGTTGTTATGACACATGCCGGGGGCTGTACCCAGCCTGAAGCTTCCCCTCAGCTCGCTATGTATAGCGCCACCCAGTGCCCAGCAATAGTACCTCATCCTGGAAACCAGAAAGAACTGGTCATGGTGTGAACAGGTCCCTTAACCCCGGTGTGATCTGGTAGATGTCCTCCATACGTACGGCCCCCGCAGTCGCTCAGCCGGACGCTTCCTGGAACCATTACTTTTATTTCAGAATGAGGTTTCAGCATCTAACAATCACCTGGTATAAAGCTGCTGCGGCTACGAGGAGGAGCGGCTGATCTGCAGAGTCCTGACCCAATCACAGGACTGATCAGAGACGCTGTCCCAGCCGCCGCCTCCCCTGCAGCTATCACCTTTCAGTCCCTCAGGTGGAGATCAGTCAGTGGACAATCTGCAGGACGGGATCACAAGCTCCATGTGCATCTGCAGCTGGAGGAGGATGTTGTGTCCAGGAACCTCCAGGATCTCATCAATTCTACTGGTCAGTGGTCGGAGTATTCTCCACAGGGGCTACGTTCACCTACAGGACACCATCTGCAGGTTAAGGACTAAGTGCAGGCTATGGTTAACCCTGCGTTTTCTGACATCCATGGACCATGGCACCACCTCCACATAACGGTGCTACGAGCAGTAAGTACTACATGCACATGATCTTCTACGTCGGGGGCACCACCTCTCACTTCTGGTCCTCCTCGGGGGCGGTCACCTCCACAGACAGGATCTGCTCATCTCCCCGCGGGGACGGGCTGACCCTAATAAATACCCTGTTGTCTGTAGACTCTGCAACAATCTCAGCAGATTCTTCCTCCTCTGACCGGATGGGGGGTACGGGAGAGCGGCGGTGCACCGGGGATCCAGGCGGGACGGGGCTGCTTCTTGCCGGCTGCAGGAGACACAGGTAAATGGTTGGTCAGGATCTTGTATCCAGTCATTACACTAAGCAGCCGTCAGCCAATCACGAGGGGAGTACGAGACCGCTGACTACTGCTCCTCTAATGAGAGGCCACAGATGTATAGCGGTCCGCCAGTAGGGGAGGCGGTGAACTGTCCTACTAATGTGGTCAAGTGCAGCGGCCTCTCTGACTAGGATGGTGTACCGTGGCCTCCCGACTAGGATGGTGTACCGTGGCCTCCCCGACTAGGATGGTGTACCGTGGCCTCCACGACTAGGATGGTGTACCGTGGCCTCCACGACTAGGATGGTGTAAGGCGACCTCCCCGACTAGGATGGTTGTTACCGTGGCCTCCCCGACTAGGATGGTGTACCGTGGCCTCCCCGACCAGGATGGTGTAAGGTGGCCTCCCCGACCAGGATGGTGTAAGGCGACCTCCCCCGACTAGGATGGTGTACCGTGGCCTCCCCGACTAGGATGGGTTTACCGTGGCCTCCCCGACTAGGATGGTGTACCGTGGCCTCCACGACTAGGATGGTGTTACCGTGGCCTCCCCGACTAGGATGGTTGTACCGTGGCCTCCACGACTAGGATGGTGTAAGGCGACCTCCCCGACCAGGATTGGTTGTAAGGCGACCTCCCCCGACTAGGATGGTGTTACCGTGGCTCCCCGACCAGGATGGTGTAAGGTGGCCTCCCCCGACCAGGATGGTGTAAGGCGGCCTCCCCGACCAGGATGGTGTAAGGCGGCCTCCCCGACCAGGATGGTTTGTAAGGCGGCCTCCCCGACTAGGATGGTGTAAGGCGGCCTCCCCGACTAGGATGGTGTAAGGCGGCCTCCCCGACTAGGATGGTGTAAGGCGGCCTCCCCGACCAGGGATGGTGTAAGGCGACCTCCCCGACCAGCGATGGTTGTAAGGCGGCCTCCCCCGACCAGGATTGGTGTAAGGACTAGGATGGTGTACCGTGGCCTCCCCGACTAGGATGGTGTACCGTGGCCTCCCCGACTAGGATGGTGTACCGTGGCCTCCACGACTAGGATGGTGTACCGTGGCCTCCCCGACTAGGATTGGTGTACCGTGGCCTCCACGACTAGGATGGGTGTACCGTGGCCTCCCCGACCAGGATGGTGTAAGGTGGCCTCCCCGACCAGGATGGTGTAAGGCGGCCTCCCCGACCAGGATGGTGTAAGGCGGCCTCCCCGACCAGGATGGTGTAAGGCGGCCTCCCCGACTAGGATGGTGTTAAGGCGGCCTCCCCGACTAGGATGGTGTAAGGCGGCCTCCCCGACTAGGATGGTGTAAGGCGGCCTCCCCGACTAGGATGGTGTAAGGCGGCCTCCCAAGCAGCAGGGACCCAAAACGATTTAATTCATACTGTTAAAAATGAGAACTTCCTCTACCCCTAAAACCCCACAACCCCCTCACCCTGAACACACCCGCTCTCCCTTGCACCCCTTCTGTCCCCGCCTTTTCTTACTTCCACTGATTTTTTCATTTTCAGTTGTCGTCTTATTTTCGACAGTCCTTTGAAGCCCATCCTCTCTGTGGCAGCAACAGCGGCTTTCAGCAACTTTGGGGTCTCAGGTCTTGGTGGTATAATGTGCTGGAAGCCCTTCTGCTGTGGACCCTCGTCTTTTGGCTTATTGCTGTTTTTAAGCATTTTCCTACAGGCAGAAAATACAGAACAGTGAATGGGGGATGGTGAAGACATGACTGGCCCCGTCCCTCCTGCTTATCCTCCCTGTGACTGGCCCCGTCCCTCCTTGGTTCTCCTATCTATTTGTGACTGGCCCAGTCCCTCCTTGGTTCTCCTATCTATTACTGACTGGCCCCGTCCCTCCTTGGTTCTATCTATTACTGACTGGCCCCGTCCCTCCTTGGTTCTCCTGTCTATTACTGACTGGCCCCATCCCTCCTTGGTTCTCCACTCTATTTGTGACTGGCCCCGTCCCTCCTTGGTTCTCCACTCTATTTGTGACTGGCCCCCGTCCCTCCTTGGTTCTCCTATCTATTACTGACTGGCCCCGTCCCTCCTTGGTTCTCCTATCTATTACTGACTGGTCCCGTCCCTCCTTGGTTCTCCACTCTATTTGTGACTGGCCCCGTCCCTCCTTGGTTCTCCTATCTATTACTGACTGGCCCCGTCCCTCCTTGGTTCTCCTATCTATTACTGACTGGCCCCGTCCCTCCTTGGGTCTATCTATAGTTTTCAGTTTTCTTTTACACCAGTAAACTACTGTAAATGAAGATAAATTTGCTGGACCCGCTGCCCCTCCCCTTCTCGGGAAAGTGGCATGGGTGACACAGAAACATCACTTGCCCCTAGATTCAGGAACGATGGTGTTTAAAAAGTCACAAACCCAAGATGTGTGACAAAACTGGCCTCGGGGGGATGATCAATACCCCAGTTGTGTTCAGTTGTACTCACTTGGCTTTTCTTCTAAGAACCTTCTGAGACTCGGGGTAGTGGGTGAGGATGTCATTCAGATCCTTCTTGTCCAGGATGAACAGGTTGGTGAATCCATGAGCAACTACATTTGCCGTTCTCCTGTTTCCTCCGCCGACTGCCAGCAAACTGAAAGACGGAAAATAGTGAGAGGCGGCGAACTCCGGCAAGTATGAGCAACCACGGAGATCAGGCAGAGCGTCTGCCCTACAGGTGTGGCCCTCAGACACCATCTCCATGGGCCCCACTATCTAATTACACCCTTAAAGGGAACCTGTCAGCTCCGAAACACCCCCTGAGCTAGAGTAAGCGTGTATGTGTAATCTAGATCATACTCGCTTCCATTCTGATGCTGTGCTCCCACAAACCTGCAGTAAAATGCACTCACTGGACTCCGGTGCTCACTCACATAATGGAGACGACTCAAAGAAGAGTCCTGTCAATGTATTTTACTGCAGGTACCTTCCACGTACAGAACGCTGTGCACGTCAGGTTGAAAGCGCAGCTGGGAGGAGCCAGGTAGCAGAGTTAGCTCCCCTGCGATCCACAGAATAATGGCAGAGGTGAGCGGCCGCACCACTCCCCTGCGATCCACATGTGACAGGGGAAGGAGCCGCATGCAGGGCCACCCCTGCTATAGTACATAGAGTATATGATATGTAGATGCTAGGACTCAGCTCTGCCCTCAGCATGACTTTCCTATACTTATAAGATATCACATATTACTGGTGTCTGTATGATCATATATTGTGTCTGTGAATAAAGCAGCGATATGTTGGAGAAGCTATAGTACATAGAGTATATGATATGGAGATACTAGGACACAGCTCTGCCCTCAGCATGTCTACATCTGTCAATCAAGGGGAGGGGGGAGTGTGCAGAGCACAGGGGGTGTTACAAAGCAGTGCTCCAAGGATTCAGCCCCGCCTCCTGGTGCTCCAATTGCTCATTTGCATATAAATAAAAACACAGATATCTCTGCAGCTGTTTAACACAGGCCCAGGAACCCAGCCAACAAAACTGAGCACTGACCCGGCTGCTCAAGGGATGGAGACGGAGGGCGGAAACCTGTTCCTGGCTTTGTGTGCTAACCGCTGGCGGACAACAGGTGCATGCTCTCCCATATGGATGCAGCTTTTACACTTACCTGATTTCTCCAAACACGGAGCCAGCCTTTAAGCTGACCAGCACTGTCTGTCCATCTGGGCCACCCAAGACCTGCACCTCTCCAGCTTTTATGATGTACATTTCCCGTCCAATCTCTCCCTGCAAGAGACATCCCGGGTACAGAATAAACGCGTAAGCCCCAGAACCCCCTGCGTGATCCAGAGACGCCCCCGCAGAGCAGCAGCCGGTCCCTCACCTTCTTACATACGTAATCTCCAGGCAGGTAAACCACAGAGCGGAGTCTCTTCAGCATGTCGTAAATCATCTGACGGTCACAACCCTGAGAAACACGGACAGAGACAGTTACCCGGCAGTGGATAATGGCGGCTGTGTGAGGGGTCGGGCAGCGCAGCCGGTACCTGGAACAGACCCACTTTACTGACGATGCTGTAATTCACGTCAATGGCCAGATCCAACCTCATCTTATCAGGAAGCTGAACCATCAGCTCCGACTCATCTGGATAAATATAAGTCAGGTTATTACACTCCGGGTCTGATCAATCTCACGCAGGAGCGGACGCAGGCGCCAACTCTTACCCAGCATGCCTTGGGACGCCCACGTGTACTCATACCACATCTTGACGCGGTTTTGGACAGAGCGGGGTATCTTGTAGCAGGTCATGTACTTTATGGTGCTGTCCATACAGCTGCGGTAATACGTCTGACCGGCTGTTGCTGCTCCCACGACGTCCCTCATCTGTAAGACATGGAGAGGTACGCCCATGAGAGGGGGCACGAGCGTCGCCTTTCACGTGGATCGGGGAATGTCGTCTCTCACCTGACCGATCATTACAGAGAAGGCAAACACACCCATGAAGTAATTCAGCAACTGGAACCAAAGCTCAAAAAGTGTCTGGGGGTCCGGGAGGCCTCCGATGGTGATGAGGGTCTTCACAGCCCAGTAATAGCAGCGGATGTAGCTGCAGAACACGACATGAAGGAATTCAGCAAAGCGTAGGCAGTCTGGACTGCAGAGCTGACAATCAGCATTGAGGGCCGCTCACCTGTTGCCCTCTCCGTCATACACCCATTTGGTGGACCTCAGCCCCTCGTAGTCAGAGGCCCAGTAATAGAGGCATGCGTTCATGTGCAGACAGTACAGGAGGTAGGCGGTGGTGCGGATGACTCTGACAACAGACAACAGGTGTCACCTCATGATACTGACGGCACGGCCGCCACCAGCCGCAGGCACTCACCTGTAGATGTACGCTTTACTCAGAATCGCCTCCAGACGGTTGTTGAATTCGAAGAAAGCCATGTACTGAAACAGAGGAGCAGGCAGTTACTGGTGCCCCAGCAGGGGGCGCTGCGCCCGCCTTCGTGCCCACTCACCTTCAGTATACGCGGCAAACGCAGGATGGACTTCACTCCAAATTTAAAGTAGAGAAGATCCAGAGGAAGGAGAGAGATGACGTCCATCTGCAGGGACAGCCTGTTATAACGTATAACGCTCCAGCCACCCTCCTGATGGACACCAAGCACTTACCTTAAACCGCTCCGTCTTTATATAGTGCTGACGCATCTCCTTCTTGTCTGTCTATGAGGAAAGTAAGACAGTATAGATAAGACACAGAAGATGTATAGACGGTATATACAGGACACAGAGGGCGTATAGATAATATATACAGGAGGTAGAGGGCGTATAGATAATATATACAGGAGGTAGAGGGCGTATAGATAATATATACAGGAGGTAGAGGGCGTATAGATAATATATACAGGACACTGAAGATGTATAGACGGTATATACAGGACACAGAGGGCGTATAGATAATATATACAGGAGGTAGAGGGCGTATAGATAATATATACAGGAGGTAGAGGGCGTATAGATGGTATATACAAAACACAGAGGATGTATAGGTGATATATACAGGACATAGAGGGCGTATAGGTGATATATACAGGAGGTAGAGGGCGTATAGATAATATATACAGGAGGTAGAGGGCGTATAGATAATATATACAGGACACTGAAGATGTATAGACGGTATATACAGGACACAGAGGGCGTATAGATAATATATACAGGAGGTAGAGGGCGTATAGATAATATATACAGGAGGTAGAGGGCGTATAGATGGTATATACAAAACACAGAGGATGTATAGGTGATATATACAGGACATAGAGGGCGTATAGGTGATATATACAGGAGGTAGAGGGCGTATAGATAATATATACAGGACACTGAAGATGTATAGACGGTATATACAGGACACAGAGGGCGTATAGATAATATATACAGGAGGTATAGGGCGTATAGATAATATATACAGGAGGTAGAGGGCGTATAGATAATATATACAGGACACAGAGGGCGTATAGATAATATATACAGGAGGTAGAGGGCGTATAGATAATATATACAGGAGGTAGAGGGCGTATAGATAATATATACAGGAGGTAGAGGGCGTATAGATAATATATACAGGACACTGAAGATGTATAGATAATATATACAGGAGGTAGAGGGCGTATAGATAATATATACAGGACACTGAAGATGTATAGATAATATATACAGGAGGTAGAGGGCGTATAGATGGTATATACAAAACACAGAGGATGTATAGGTGATATATACAGGACATAGAGGGCGTATAGGTGATATATACAGGAGGTAGAGGATGTATAGATAATATATAGGACATAGAGGACGTATAGGTTATATATACACAAAACACAGAGGATGTATAGGTGATATATAGGACATAGAGGACATATAGATAATATATAGGACATAGAGGACGTATAGGTGATATATAGGACATAGAGGACGTATAGATAATATACAGGACATAGAGGATATATAGATGGTATATACAGAACATAGGGGGATGTGCGGATGATACAGAAGATGTATAGACAATATATAGTGTCTAGCGGGATGTATAGATGAGACCGCCATTGCCTCGGTTACTCACTATGATGTCACCACCTCGCACGAACTGCAGCCGGACCTGGAAGACGACGATGTCCAGCAGGTAGATGAGGTCACACAGGTAGTCCATGAACAGCCAGTAATGGATGTTTGTCGGCGTCTGATAGGGGAAAGCCCAGCGCACGGGGATCAGCCAGCAGTTCCAGTTCCAGGCCAAGACCACAAAGAAAAGCCACAGGACGTACATGAGGTCTGCAGGCGGAGAGAGACACGAGTGAGGAGCGTGGACCCCCCCCCAGAGCAGCTCATTCCCAGCCCCGTCCCAAATAATGCTGGTCCTATCAGGCAGGACACGGGCGTGTGGTAGAGGCAGGACACGGGCATGTGGTAGAGGCAGGACACGGGCGTGTGGGTAGAGGCAGGACACGGGCGTGTGGTAGGCAGGACACGGCATGTGGTAGAGGCAGGACACGGGCATGTGTAGAGGCAGGACACGGGCATGTGGTAGAGGCAGGACACGGGCATGTGGTAGAGGCAGGACACGGGCATGTGGTAGAGGCAGGACACGGGCGTGTGGTAAGCAGGACACGGGGCGTGTGGTAGAGGCAGGACACGGGCGTGTGGTAGAGGCAGGACACGGGCATGTGGTAGAGGCAGGACACGGACATGTGGTAGAGGCAGGGCGTGTGTAGAGGCAGGACACGGGAGTGTGGTAGAGGCAGGACACGGGCGTGTGGTAGAGGCAGGACACGGGCGTGTGGTAGAGGCAGGACACGGGCGTGTGGTAGAGGCAGGACACGGGCGCGTGGTAGAGGCAGGGCGTGTGGTAGAGGCAGGACATGGGTGTGTGTAGAGGCAGGACACGGGCGAGTGGTAGAGGCAGGGCGTGTGGTAGAGGCAGGACACGGGCGTGTGGTAGAGGCAGGACACGGGCGTGTGGTAGAGGCAGGACACGGGCGTGTGGTAGAGGCAGGACACGGGCGTGTGGTAGAGGCAGGACACGGGCATGTGTTGAGGGCAGGATGCAGGTGTTGGGGTGGACTCGCACTGCGCTTCATACCCCAGGGCAGCAGGATGGGTGATGTTCTGGTCCGGCCCCGCACCCTGTTATGATCCCAGTTACGTCTGAACCCACCATGGGAGGTCATATGAGACCGGGTCAAACCCCACCCCCTGCCCAACCTTCTTACTGGTCAGTGGATCGATGCTGGACGGGAACTCGTACTTATGGAAGCGCTCGCGCCATGGACGGGTCTTGAACTTGCAGCAGAGCATCTCACAATAATGCTCCTCCACTGCGGCACCCTCGTTTTCTGGCTTCACCTCGGGAGGGGGAGGGGGAGGTGGCGGAGCAGCAGCTTTTTTAGACGGTGCTATAAAGAAGGCAATGAAGACACAGAAGGGTTAATTTCCCCCGTTATCCGCCCGCCCCGCAGCCCCTCATCCTCTGACTCACATGAAGACGGACTCTCCTCCTCAGAGGACATCTCAGGGTCTATGAGTCGCTCCTTTACTCGCTCTGTCCTGTCCTTGAAGAGCCGCACCAGCTCCTGCAGCCGTTCTGTGATGATAGCGCTGCTGTGGCTGATGGCGGACGCGGAGCGCTCCATGACCCTGCACCACGGACAGAGGACAAGTCAGCGCCAACACGACCGCCCAGAATGTCAGCCGTCCATGCCTCCATCCCTGACGGCATCTAGAAGAACCTGGAGATCACTGGGGACCACCCTGAGGAGCTGACCACATCTAGATGGACCTGGAGATCACTGGGGACCACCCTGAGGAGCTGACCACATCTAGATGGACCTGGAGATCACTGGGGACCACCCTGAGGAGCTGACCACATCTAGATGGACCTGGAGATCACTGGGGACCACCCTGAGGAGCTGACCACATCTAGATGGACCTGGAGATCACTGGGGACCACCCTGAGGAGCTGACCACATCTAGATGGACTTGGAGATCACTGGGGACCACCCTGAGGAGCTGACCACATCTAGATGGACCTGGAGATCACTGGGGACCACCCTGAGGAGCTGACCACATCTAGATGGACCTGGAGATCACTGGGGACCACCCTGAGGAGCTGACCACATCTAGATGGACTTGGAGATCACTGGGGACCACCCTGAGGAGCTGACCACATGTAGATGGACCTGGAGGTCACTGGGGACCACCCTGAGGCGCTGACCACATCTAGATGGACCTGGAGATCACTGGGGACCACCCTGAGGAGCTGACCACATCTAGATGGACCTGGAGATCAATGGGGACCACCCTGAGGAGTCCTGGAGAAGGGGACAATGGGATGACCACATCTAGAAGAACCTGGAGATCACTGGGGACCACCCTGAGGAGTCCTGGGGAGAGGACAGGGGCTGACCACATCTAGAAGAACCTGGAGATCACTGGGACCACTCTGAGGAGCTGACCACATCTACATGGACCTGGAGATCACTGGGACCACTCTGAGGAGCTGACCACATCTACATGGACCTGGAGATCACTGGGGACCACCCTGAGGAGCTGACCACATGATGATGATGATGGTGGCACACTTACTCTTCCTCCTCTGGAGCCGCTTCCTCCAGGTTTTCCGCCTCAGACTGCGTCCTCTTCCGGCTGTAAGAAAAAATTCAGCCGCGTGACAGGTGAAGCCGAGCGCCTACGGCACAGGGTGCCGCTCACATGACACCGGGGAGCAGACTGGGGGTGTTACCTCTTTGCTGCCATGGAAGTTCCCGG
Source organism: Rhinella marina (assembly GCA_900303285.1). Lineage (NCBI taxonomy): Eukaryota > Metazoa > Chordata > Amphibia > Anura > Bufonidae > Rhinella > Rhinella marina. The sequence continues at coordinate 175,608 of ONZH01002509.1, forward strand.
AACAGCCAGCGTCCGGAGCTTGTACGGGGAAACAGGGGGGTGAATAGGAGCCTCCTGCCCCAGAGTGTCCGGGACACTGCCAGAGTCCACGTCCTCAATACTGACTGCAGGGTGAGCGAAGGACATGACACCTGCAGGACGCGGACACGAAAAAGTCATACACTGACCACAGACACGAGAAAGTCATACACTGACCACAGACACGAGAAAGTCATACACTGAGCACAGACACGAGACAGTCATACACTGACCACAGACACGAGACAGTCATACACTGACCACAGACATAAGACAGTCATACACTGACCACAGACACGAGATCGTCATACACTGACCACAGACACGAGACCGTCATACACTGACCACAGACACGAGACCGTCATACACTGACCACAGACATAAGACAGTCATACACTGACCACAGACATAAGACAGTCATACACTGACCACAGACACGAGATCGTCATACACTGACCACAGACACGAGACCGTCATACCACTGACCACAGACATAAGACAGTCATACACTGACCACAGACATAAGACAGTCATACACTGAGCACAGACACGAGACAGTCATACACTGAGCACAGACACGAGACCGGCATACACTGACCACAGACACGAGACAGTCATACACTGACCACAGACATAAGACAGTCATACACTGACCACAGACATAAGACAGTCATACACTGACCACAGACATAAGACAGTCATACACTGACCACAGACATAAGACAGTCATACACTGACCACAGACATAAGACAGTCATACACTGACCACAGACATAAGACAGTCATACACTGAGCACAGACACGAGACAGTCATACACTGAGCACAGACACGGAGGACCGGCATACACTGACCACAGACACGAGACTGTCATACACTGACCACAGACACGAGACTGTCATACACTGACCACAGACACGAGACAGTCATACACTGACCACAGACACGAGATCGTCATACACTGACCACAGACACGAGACCGTCATACACTGACCACAGACACGAGACCGTCATACACTGACCACAGACACGAGACAGTCATACACTGACCACAGACATGAGACCGGCATACACTGACCACAGACACGAGACAGTCATACACTGACCACAGACATGAGACCGGCATACACTGACCACAGACACGAGACTGTCATACACTGACCACAGACACGAGACTGTCATACACTGACCACAGACACGAGACAGTCATACACTGACCACAGACACGAGATCGTCATACACTGACCACAGACACGAGACCGTCATACACTGACCACAGACACGATACAGTCATACACTGACCACAGACACGAGACCGTCATACACTGACCACAGACACGAGACAGTCATACACTGACCACAGACACAAGACCGTCATACACTGAGCACAGGCATGAGACAGTCATACACTGACGCACAGGCAGGAGACCGTCATATCACTGAGCACAGACACGAGACCGTCATACACTGACCACAGGCAGGAGACCGTCAATACACTGAGCACAGACACGAGACCGTCATACACTGACCACAGACACGAGACCGTCATACACTAACCACAGACATGAGACCGTCATACACTGACCACAGACACAAGACCGTCATACACTGAGCACAGGCATGAGACAGTCATACACTTGACCACAGGCATGAGACCGTCATATCACTGACCACAGGCAGGAGACCGTCATACACTGAGCACAGACACGAGACCGTCATACACTGACCACAGACACGAGACCGTCATACACTAACCACAGACATGAGACCGTCATACACTAACCACAGACATGAGACAGTCATACACTGACCACAGACACGAGACCGGCATACACTGATCACAGACACGAGACCGGCATACATTGACATAATAGATAAAAGAGACCATCAGACACAGACATGAGACCGTCCTAAACTGACACCACAAACTGTCACACACTGACACTACAGACAGATGAGAGTGTTATACACTGACACTACAGACAGATGAGTGTTATACACTGACACTACAGACAGATGAGTGTTATACACTGACACTACAGACAGATGAGAGTGTTATACACTGACACTACAGACAGATGAGAGTGTTATACACTGACACTACAGACAGATGAGAGTGTTATACACTGACACTACAGACAGATGAGTGTTATACACTGACAGTACAGACAGATGAGTGTTATACACTGACACTACAGACAGATGAGAGTGTTATACACTGACACTACAGACAGATGAGATGTTATACACTGACACTGACAGTGTTATACACTGACACTACGACAGATGAGTGTTATACACTGACAGACAGATGACAGACACTACACTACAGACAGATGAGAGTGTTATACACTGACACTACAGACAGATGAGAGTGTTATACACTGACACTACAGACAGATGAGAGTGTTATACACTGACAGTACAGACAGATGAGAGTGTTATACACTGACACTACAGACAGATGAGAGTGTTATACACTGACACTACAGACAGATGAGAGTGTTATACACTGACACTACAGACAGATGAGAGTGTTATACACTGACACTACAGACAGATGAGGAGTGTTATACACTGACACTACAGACAGATGAGAGTGTTATACACTGACAACTAGATGTTATACACTGACACTACAGACAGATGAGAGTGTTATACACTGACACTACAGACAGATGAGTGTTATACACTGACAGTACAGACAGATGAGAGTGTTATACACTGACAGTACAGACAGATGTGACTTAGACTTGGGACTAATTCACACATGAATCTCTGCTGACAGAAGACAGAAATGGATTAGGAGGTGAGGAGAGGAGCAGGAAACCATCAGCAGGATGGTCCTCAGCGGTGGCTGCACTCAGAATGTAACTGTATGCATCATAATAAAGCTGGGGGAGAGGATGGGGATGATGGTGGTGATGATGATGCAGATAAATGATGGTGGTGATGATGATGATGTCCCATGAAGCACTACGGTGTCTACCTGCAGCATGGCGGGGGGAGCCGGCGTCGCCCTGGAAGGTGGGGTTCAGCACCCCACCTGTGAAGCTGAGCGGGGCGGAAGGGGCTCGGTAGTGGGGAACATTAGGAAGCTGGTCGGGGGCTTCTGGGAAAGCAGCTTGTGAGCGTCGCCCACCACGACCACCAGAGGGCACCAGTCGAGACAGCTCTACGTCAGCGCTGTGCCGGGACATGATGGCGGCAGCTACAGAGCGGGCAAAAGCGCTGGACCTGCAACTAGACGAGGAGAAAGCGTAAGAGGAGGGGCCAAGAGCAGACACACCCACTGCGCCACATCCTCCAGTCACACCGCATCCTCACTTCCTGTGGCAGTCTTCACTGTACTTCTGGAATTGAATTCATGAAGCAGATCTACAGGCAAAGCGGTAAATGGTAAAAAATGCTGCTTCGATGACTGGGACCTACGGAGGCAGGGTGCAGATAAGAGGGCAGTGGCCATTAAGAGGTTAAGTGGAAAAACGGACACAGCACACCGCACTCACACACAGCAGAGGCGTTACCCGAATCCGCAGCCGAGAATATACCGACAGCTTCTTCCAGAGCCTGCAAAAAACACAGGAACCACGTCACATCAGAGCCGCCATGACAGGAGGAGGTCACATCACAGCCGCCATGACAGGAGGAGGTCATATGACAGCCGCCATGACAGGAGGAGGTCACATCAGAGCCGCCATGACAGGAGGAGGTCATATGACAGCCGCCATGACAGGAGGAGGTCACATCACAGCCGCCATGACAGGAGGAGGTCACATCACAGCCGCCATGACAGGAGGAGGTCACTCACACACCCCCAGGACAGAACGCCATGTTACCTGTATGTACTGGGTGTTCACCACTTCTTCAACCACTGTGGGGGGCAGGATGGCCGTGTCCAGACCTTCCGGGGGACCCCGAACCGTCACCTGACTGAAAGAACGAGCCGGTTACCAACCAAAATACAAAGATGACCAAACCTGACGAGATGTCACCACAACCCGACCCTCTGTACCTCCTCCTCACCTCTGACCTCTGAACCTCCTCCTCACCTCTGACCTCTGTGCCTCCTCCTCACCTCTGACCTCTGTGCCTCCTCCTCACCTCTGTACCTCCTCCTCAGTAATGACCTCTGTACCTCCTCCTCACCTCTGACCTCTGTACCTCCTCCTCACCTCTGACCTCTGTACCTCCTCCTCACTTCTGACCTCTGTACCTCCTCCTCTCCTCTGTACCTCCTCCTCAGTAATGACCTCTGTACCTTCTCCTCACCACTGACCTCTGTACCTCCTCCTCACCTCTGACCTCTGTACCTCCTCCTCACTTCTGACCTCTGTACCTCCTCCTCACCTCTGTACCTCTTCCTCACCTCTGACCTCTGTACCTCCTCCACACCACTGACCTCTGTACCTCCTTCTCAGTAATGACCTCTGACCTCCTCCTCCTCCTCCTGAGTAATGACCTATCTACCTCCCCAAGTACTGACCCCCGGGGCTCCCCGTGGTGTCACAGGTGATGGCGGGGTTCGGCAGTCGATGGTTTCGGTCATCGTCTATGGTAATCGGATTGATTCTCGGCTCCGCGCACAGGACGGTTACTAAGGCAGCCGTTACTAGGGGGAGGCGGGGTTGCTAGGAGACCACTGCATGGACCAGTACGTCATGACGTAATCAGCGGCATCTACTTACTGCGTCATCTGGGGTTCGTCTTCACTCTCACTGTGGTAGCACGAGACCTGCAGCCTGCGGGAAGAGACGCGTGAGAGCCGCTCCTTTGCACTGCGACCTACCTCTCCCCCGAACCACAACCTATCCCACCCCTCTTATTAAAGGGGTTGGGTCACTTCAGCAAATGGCCTTTATCATGTGGAGCGGGGATCAGCACTGCAGCTGTTCTAAAACTACAACTCCCAGAATACTCCTTTCTCTTCTATGGGAGTTACAGGAACAGCTAAGTGTGCATGCTGAGAGTTGTAGTTGCACAACAGCTGGAGTGCCTGATGTAGAGAAAGTTACTACAAGGCTCTTACTAATGTATTGTGATTCTCCATGTTGCCTCCTTTGCTCCCTTTATTCATTTTTCCATCACATTATACACTGCCCGTTTCCATGGTTACGACCACCCTGTAATCCAGCAGTAGCATAGGAAAAAGCCTCTCTGGTGGCTGGGACCATGGGGGCACACATAGGCCAGAGCTTTTTCCTATAGTGTGCAAGCATGACCACCGCTGATGGCTTGCAGGGTGGTCGTAACCATGGAAACAATCAGTGGAAAAATTAATCCTACCAGCAAAGGAGGCAATATGGAGAATCACAATACATTAGTAACTGCATCTACATTAATATTTATGTTATTTATAATGCTCTTTGCTGAAGTTATCACACCCCTCATTATAATGTATACAGGTTCTGGGGCTGCTTACTCTGATTCTTCCTCATCTTCCTCCAAAATCCAGGAAAGTCTCCTGAGGAGAGAGAACGAGACACCATGAAGAGATGCTCTATATCCGATAGACCCTCTATATCCAAGAAACGGCGCGGAGAGACGACCTATATCCAAGAGACACTCTATATCCGAGAGATGCCGTGAAGAGACGCTCTATATCTGAGAGATATCGTGAAGAGACGCTCTGTATCCACGAAACGCCATGAAGAGACAACCTATATCCGAGAGATGCCGTGAAGAGACGCTCTATATCTGAGAGACGCCGCAAAGAGACACTCTGTGTCCGAGAGACGCTCTATATCTGAGACACGCTGTGAAGAGACACGCTCTGTAGACCAGCAATACTCACTCGTTCTCAGACTCTGTGACTTCTCTTTCAACCCTGTGTCAGAAATACAGAATTAGCGCTCAGGAGGTGGAGATAGCCGATTGGCGTATGTCTCGATGACGTTCTGGGGGGGGTCACTTATTTTCTGGGGACACTAGAGGTGGGTGTGCAGTGTCTGAAAGGTGCAGTAAAGCCTGGTGTTCATGTAGTATCGGTGGAGGGGTCTGGAGGCGCTATATACTGCCGTATACTCTGGGGTCATTATATGGCATCACGTTAGACCGCAGGGGCAGATCTCTTCTTGCTCCTCACCCTCTCCCGTCCTCGTGTTCTGGCGGTCTCACGAGCGAGGCAGGAACCTCAGGTTGTTCTCCAGCGTCTTCTACGCTCACGTCTGGCGCGGCCTCGTCCTGCAGGTGGGACTCCATGTCCTCGGTCACCAGGCTCCTGTCCTCCGACTGCCCCACTGCTGGAGAGAGAGAGACGACAACCAGTTAGGCCCCATTCACACGTCCGCAAATGGTGTCCGCAATTGCGGAACGGGTGCGGACGCATTCACTTTCAATGGAGCCGCAAAAGATGTGGACGGCACACAGTGTGCCGTCCGCATCCGCACTTCCGTTCCACGGCTCCCGAAAAAAATGGAACATGTCCTATTGTTGTCCGAATACACGGACAAGAAAAGGCATTTCTACTATGTGCGGTCCACAAAAACACGGACACTGGACACACGGACGTGTGAATGGAGCCTTATAGTGGAGTCCAGGATGTGTCACCCCCTAGTGTGACCCGTGTAGTCGTGTTCTGCTGGGACAGGATGACCATCGTTGACCTGTCCATAGAGGACTGTTGAAGAGGAGGACCTGCGGTGAGCAGAGTGCCCCTTTAACATGCTGTATATTATATTCCATGTGTGGTATGATGGTCACGCTGCCCCACTCTGACCACCTGTCTCTTCTCTCCACCCACATCTGTATATAGGTTTATACCATACAGAGAGGACGTGTAGGCGGAGGTCTTACTTCCCTGTGATTAAGAGTCTGGAATGTGTAAACCTAAAAATGTTAAGTGATGACCCCGGAGGACTGCTCCTGCCCCACCATATGACCTATGTCTTCTGTACCTTCTGACTCCTCAGGGATGAGCTCCTCATGATACATGGGGTCCCAGGGTGGAAGGCAGCGACCGCCATCTTGTCCTTCACTATCTAGAACGTCTGCCTCCTCAGGTTGGGCCTCTGCAGCCGCCATTTTTCCTCCTGCGGGGGCTTCTTCTCCCTCCATAGTTCTTACTGTATAATCTTCACTCAGTGCGGTCTCGTCATGGGTCGGTTCCTCACTTTGGCCCTCAGTGACCCTCTCCTCAGGGTGCTCTCTGGGAAGGTCCGTATCCTCATGCAGGGCTTCTGTGGGTGGCGTGGTCTGCGTGTGACGATCTTCAGTTTGGGTCGGCGTGTGCTCATCATAAGATGACTGCCTGTGGTCGGCGGTTTGATACGTGGCCTCCTCTGTCTGGGTCTCTCTCTCTTCCATTGGAATCCTCCAGTTTTCCATTTCCACAGGCTCGTCCACTGGAACGTCATGTTCTTGGTGTACGTTGGGTTGGTGTTCCACCACAGGCCGACATTCTGAAGTTTCCTTTCTTGTACTTGTGTGTCGATGCCTCTCAGGTTCAGAGGTCGGTTCTGTCATCCCTTCTGAGGCCTGAAGAGACGTGGCCTCTTGTGGGAGACAAGGTGTGGTAGGATCCTCCAGCTGGACGCCATGTTGTTGGCTTGGATCTTCATCACTTCCCTGCACCATCTTGTTTCCTGTTTCCATCTGGCTTTGGAAGTGACCAGATTGTGTAACATCCTGCTGATGGCCGTCTACTTCCTCAAGGATATCTTGATCTTTTACATCCACTTGCCCTGTTTGTGGTCTCTCGACATCGAGCACAGTGGCACAGTCCTCTGCCTGGAGCGTTGTTGTATCCAGACCTTCAGTTCTTCCAGGGCTTGTCCATTCCTGTGCAGGTTTTTCCTCTTCATGATCTAATGTCTTGTCTCCAGTCTCTCCATGTTCTAGAACGTTTTCCTTGGGTTCCCATTGACTTTTTTCAGCCTGGAGCAGACTTCCTACTCTCTCGCTCTCAATAGTCAGTTCACTAATATGATCACTGCTTCCTGGACTTCTTTCCTTTTCATTTCTCGTAGAATGACTATTGTGCAGACTCTGTACTTCCTCTTCATATCTTGTAGATGGACTGAAGCTCAGACCTTGCACTTCCTCTTCATTTGTAATAGACTGACCGTGGTTCAGACCCTGCACTTCGTCCTCATTTCCAGTAGACAGACCAGAACTCAAACTCTGCAATTCCTCTTCTTTTCCAGTAGAGTCATCGTGGCTCAGACCCTGCACTTCCTCTTCATTTCCAATAGACAGACCAGAACTCAGACCCTGAACTAAGTCTTCATTTCCAATAGACTGTCCTTGGCTCAGACCCTGCATTGTCTCTTCATTTCCAGTAGAATGATCATGGCTCAGACCGTTCGCTTTCATTTCATTTCCAGTAGCTTGACCATGGCTCAGTCTCTCCATTTCCCCTTTGTTTCCAGTAGACTGATCAGTTCTCAGATCCTGCACTTCCACTTCATTTCCAGTAGACTGACCATGGCTCGGACCCTGCACTTCCTCTTCATTTTCAATAGACTGTCCTTGGCTCAGACCCTGCGTTGTCTCTTCATTTCCAGTAGACTGATCAGTGCTCAGATCCTGCACTTCCTCTTCATTTCCAGTAGACTGACCATGGCTCGGACCCTGCACTACTTCTTCCTTTCCAGTAGACTGACCATAGTTCATACCCTGCATTTCCCCTTCATTTCCAGCAGAGTGATCTTGGCTCGGACCCTGCACTTCCTCTTCATTTCCAGTAGACTGACCATGGCTCGGATTCTGCACTTCCTCTTCATTTCCAGTAGACTGACCATGGCTCAGACCCTGCACTTCCTCTTCATTTTCAGTAGACTGACCATGGCTCGGACCCTGCACTTCCTCTTCATTTCCAGTAGACTGACCATGGCTCGGACCCTGCACTTCCTCTTCATTTCCAGTAGACTGACCATGGCTCGGACCCTGCACTTCCTCTTCATTTCCAGTAGACTGACCATGGCTCGGACCCTGCACTACCTCTTCATTTCCAGTAGACTGACCATGGCTCGGACCCTGCACTTCCTCTTCATTTCCAGTAGACTGACCATGGCACGGACCCTGCACTTCCTCTTCATTTCCAGTAGACTGACCATGGCTCGGACTCTGCAGTTCCTTTTCATTTCCAGTAGACTGACCATGGCTCGGACCCTGCACTTCCTCTTCATTTCCAGTAGACTGACCATAGTTCATACCCTGCATTTCCCCTTCATTTCCAGCAGAGTGATCTTGGCTCGGACCCTGCACTTCCTCTTCATTTCCAGTAGACTGACCATGGCTCGGATTCTGCACTTCCTCTTCATTTCCAGTAGACTGACCATGGCTCAGACCCTGCACTTCCTCTTCATTTTCAGTAGACTGACCATGGCTCGGACCCTGCACTTCCTCTTCATTTCCAGTAGACTGACCATGGCTCGGACCCTGCACTTCCTCTTCATTTCCAGTAGACTGACCATGGCTCGGACCCTGCACTTCCTCTTCATTTCCAGTAGACTGACCATGGCTCGGACCCTGCACTACCTCTTCATTTCCAGTAGACTGACCATGGCTCGGACCCTGCACTTCCTCTTCATTTCCAGTAGACTGACCATGGCACGGACCCTGCACTTCCTCTTCATTTCCAGTAGACTGACCATGGCTCGGACTCTGCAGTTCCTTTTCATTTCCAGTAGACTGACCATGGCTCGGACCCTGCACTTCCTCTTCATTTCCAGTAGACTGACCATGGCTCGGACCTTGCACTTCCTCTTCATTTCCAGTAGACTGACCATGGCTCGGACCCTGCACTTCCTCTTCATTTCCAGTAGACTGACCATGGCTCGGACTCTGCACATCCTCTTCATTTCCAGTAGACTGACCATGGCTCAGACCCTGCACTTCCTCTTCATTTCCAGTAGACTGACCATGGCTCGGACTCTGCAGTTCCTCTTCATTTCCAGTAGACTGACCATGGCTCGGACCCTGCACTTCCTCTTCATTTCCAGTAGACTGACCATGGCTCGGACCCTGCACATCCTCTTCATTTCCAGTAGGACTGACCATGGCTCGGACCCTGCACATCCTCTTCATTTCCAGTAGACTGACCATGGCTCGGACTCTGCACTTCTTCATTTCCAGTAGACTGACCATGGCTCAGACCCTGCACTTCCTCTTCATTTCCAGTAGACCGACCATGGCCCCTTTTTCAGGGCTCGGACCCTGCACTTCCTCTTCATTTCCAGTAGACCGACCATGGCTCGGACCCTGCACTTCCTCTTCATTTCCAGTAGACCGACCATGGCTCGGACCCTGCACTTCCTCTTCATTTCCAGTAGACTGACCATGGCTCGGACTCTGCACATCCTCTTCATTTCTAGTAGACTGACCATGGCTCAGACCGTTCGCTTCCTCCTCATTTCCAGTAGACTGACCATGCTCGGGACCCTGCACTTCCTCTTCATTTCCAGTAGACTGACCATGGCTCAGACCCTGCACTTCCTCTTCATTTCCAGTAGACCGACCATGGCTCGGACCCTGCACTTCCTCTTCATTTCCAGTAGACCGACCATGGCTCGGACCCTGCACTTCCTCTTCATTTCCAGTAGACTGACCATGGCTCGGACCCTGCACTTCCTCTTCATTTCCAGTAGACTGACCATGGCTCAGACCCTGCACTTCCTCTTCATTTCCAGTAGACCGACCATGGCTCGGACCCTGCACTTCCTCTTCATTTCCAGTAGACCGACCATGGCTCGGACCCTGCACTTCCTCTTCATTTCCAGTAGACCGACCATGGCTCGGACTCTCATTCATCATCTCTGTGGACACTTGGAGCGTGTCCTTTCTGATGCCTCCACCGAGCTCCTGCCCATGGGTGGTGGGGGCGTCTTGCTGCTCCTCTGTGATGGTCTCATATTGGGGTTGTTCCTGGCCCTCGGATATGTCCATGCTCCATCCACTCGGGTCCACATTCTCTGTTGTGTTGAAGCCTCTGCTCAGCTCTGGAAGGGAGGAGCAGGGCACGGGGTTACCGGGTTGTGCATAAGCCAGTCAGAGCGGCGTCTACTATAAGCTCATATCAGTCGCTTCTGTTGGGAAGAGACGTACCCAGAGGCAGCAGTTGTCTCCATGCCACCCCCAACCACCCTGCCTGCTGCTATACAGACAAGGCTGCACCCCTCACCTCTGCTGACAGGTCTGTTTTAGTAAATACCTGCACCCCCCATGTAATAATCATTCTGGAGCATCCATTCTTATGACTATGTTGTGTCATTCCTCTAATATTCCTACTAGAAGTGTATGAACGAATTGCCAGCAGTCTGCAGTAAAGGTCCTGCAAGGTGCTACCAGGTTGGAGCATGATCCTGCACAGTCTGACACTATCCAATCAGAGCTGTCAGCGTCAGACTGTGAAGGGACACGCCCCCAACTGGTAATTCTTTCATAAACTTCTAGTAGGAATAACAGAGGAATGGCCCAACACAACCTCATCACAATAGATGTTCCGGAATAGTTACTACATGGGAAATGCAAGTAGTTACTCAGACATGTCAGGAGAGGTAACTCGTCCTCAAAAGTCTGGGAAATGGGACCCCAGCGTCGGCTCCGGCTCTGCAGGTCTGAGGGCCGCCTGCGTCATCTCCATCACTGTGTGAGGTGTAATAGCGTCATGTAGTGCCAGGTGGAGCAGATTGGTGGTCATGGGCCCAGGCACCCCTATTCCTATGGTGTCTAATGTGGATGAAGCTTTCTCTGCAGCTTCCAGGCACAGTGCAGACAGTCGGCAGTGTTACCCATGTGACCTACCATCAGGCGCCTGCTCCGCCGGGACTTCATCCGCCAGGGGCTCAGTGCTCACGTCTTGCTCAGCGTCTGGCGGTGGAATACAGACTGCGGGAAAATAACAAGGACAGATATAGTTGTGGTTCTTCACTGGAACTAGAGAAAGCAAGTGCTGGCCAGTGGCGTGACCACGAGTGGCTCTGGTGGTGTTCCTTAATCACAGGAATCCCAGGGCCCGACATTGGATCTCCTGTGCCTGTTATCAGTTCCAGGATGGGGCTACCCCTAATCCACATGATATTCCTGCTGCAGCCACCACTAGAGGGAGCTCAGGAGATTACTGCATACAGATATATACAGTCACCACTAGAGGGAGCTCAGGGGATTACTGCATACAGATATATACAGCCACCACTAGAGGGAGCTCAGGAGATTACTGCATAGTGATATATACAGCCACCACTAGAGGGAGCTCAGGAGATTACTACATATAGATATATACAGCCACCACTAGAGGGAGCTCAGGAGATTACTACATATAGATATATACAGCCACCACTAGAGGGAGCTCAGGAGATTACTACATACAGATATATACAGCCACCACTAGAAGGAGCTCAGGAGATTACTACATACAGATATATACAGCCGCCACTAGAGGGAGCTCAGGAGATTACTGCATACAGATATATACAGCCACCACTAGAGGGAGCTCAGGAGATTACTACATATAGATATATACAGCCACCACTAGAGGGAGCTCAGGAGATTACTACATACAGATATATACAGCCACCACTAGAGGGAGCTCAGGAGATTACTACATTACAGATAATAATACAGCCACCACTAGAAGGAGCTCAGGAGATTACTACATACAGATATATACAGCCACCACTAGAGGGAGCTCAGGAGATTACTGCATACAGATATATACAGCCACCACTAGAGGGAGCTCAGGAGATTACTGCATACAGATATATACAGCCACCACTAGAGGGAGCTCAGGAGATTACTGTATACAGATATACAGCCATAGGGGGCAGGAATTACTACATACAGATATATACAGCCACCACTAGAGGGAGTTCAGGAGATTACTACATACAGATATATACAGCCACCACTAGAGGGAGCTCAGGAGATTACTACATACAGATATATACAGCCATCACTAGAGGGAGCTCAGGAGAGTATTACATACAGATATATATACAGCCACCACTAGAAGGAGCTCAGGAGATTACTACATACAGATATATACAGCCACCACTAGAGGGAGCTCAGGAGATTACTGCATACAGATATATACAGCCACCACTAGAGGGAGCTCAGGAGATTACTGCATACAGATATATACAGCCACCACTAGAGGGAGCTCAGGAGATTACTGTATACAGATATATACAGCCACCACTAGAGGGGCTCAGGAGATTACTACATACAGATATATACAGCCACCACTAGAGGGAGTTCAGGAGATTGCTACATATAGATATATACAGCCACTACTAGAGGGAGCTCAGGAGATTACTACATACAGATATATACAGCCACCACTAGAGGGAGCTCAGGAGATTACTACATACAGATATATACAGTCACCACTAGAGGGAGCTCAGGAGATTACTACATACAGATATATACAGCCACCACTAGAGGGAGCTCAGGAGATTACTACATACAGATATATACAGCCACCACTAGAGGGAGCTCAGGAGATTACTACATACAGATATATACAGCCACCACTAGAGGGAGCTCAGGAGATTACTACATACAGATATATACAGTCACCACTAGAGGGAGCTCAGGAGATTACTACATACAGATATATACAGCCACCACTAGAGGGAGCTCAGGAGATTACTGCATACAGATATATACAGCCACCACTAGAGGGAGCTCAGGAGATTACTGCATACAGATATATACAGCCACCACTAGAGGGAGCTCAGGAGATTACTACATACAGATATATACAGCCACCACTAGAGGGAGCTCAGGAGATTACTACATAAAGATATATACAGCCACCACTAGAGGGAGCTCAGGATATTACTATATACAGATATATACAGCCACCACTAGAGGGAGCTCAGGAGATTACTACATAAAGATATATACAGCCACCACTAGAGGGAGCTCAGGAGATTACTATATACAGATATATACAGTCACCACTAGAGGGAGCTCTGGAGCTTGCTGCATACTGTGCTCTCAGTTTTATGCACAGAGCAGCCCCTGATGGCAGAAGCTGAAGAAACTTATGTAACCTGATGCCATTGCTGGGGATTTGGAGCAATGTATCAGAAAAATAGTCTATTTAGATCAAGTCAAATCGGTGGATGGTGACCATTATTACACTTGTCATGTAAGTAGTCATCCTATGGAATAGTCAGTAGTGTTGGGGGCGGCCATCACTGATTGGTGGCCTAAGAACATGTGACAAGGGTTATAGAGTAAATGGGCCAGCGGTCTACATGGGCGCCATCAGCAGTGGACAGAGGCATAAAGTGAGGTTCCTGGACCCCCACCCACCATGCTGGAGTCGTCTTATGCCTGTGGCCCCCCTTTATATGAATGCTACCTCTGCACCCTGACAACTCTGACACCTCAACAGAACCACACAAGACGCAGTGCACAAACTTTATTTCATCATTTCCAAGGAAAAAACAAACGCTGCAGATTCTCTTCCTCACAAAGATACGTTCAGATCTGGGAAAGGTGGATGGGAAGATTGCAGTGATGACTATGGGGGGTGCAGTGGTGAGTGTGCAGTGACACTATCAGCAATGACTATAAGCAGTGCAGTGGTGAGTAGGAGGGGTGCAGTGATTACTGTGAGAGGTGCAGTGACACTATCAGGAGCGCAGTGATGTCAATAAGAGGTGGAGCAATGGATATGAGGAGTGCAGTGATGACCAAGAGATGCAGTGGTGAGTAGGAGGGGTGCAGTGGTGACTGAGAGGTGCAGTGATGACCAAGAGATGCAGTGGTGACTGAGAGGTGCAGTGATGACCAAGAGATGCAGTGGTGAGTAGGAGGGGTGCAGTGGTGCATGTGCAGTGACACGATCAGGGATGCAGTGATGTCAATAAAAATTGCGGCAATGACTATAAGCAGTGGTGAGTAGGAGGGGTGCAGTGATTACTGTGAGAGGTGCAGTGACACTATTAGGAGCAGGTGCAGTGATGTCAATAAGAAGTGCAGCGGTGTCTATCAGGGGTGCAGTCATAACCATGGTTATGTCAGTGCAGGCGCTGAGACTGGTGTGTCAGTGTAATGTCAGTGCAGTGGTGACTACAGCTGGGGGGGGTAGCGGGGACAGGACACGGCTCCAGCGTCTTCTGCTTCCATTTGTTTCAGGGGTGATTAAACCCCGCTCCCCTCTGAAACAAAGGAGAAGAGAACACGATTAATAGAGAACGTGCTGCCCCCAATATACCCGACCCAGGGCAGGAGGGTATCATGGAGGTCACGGAGCTAGTGAGGTAACCCTCCATCATACCCCATCCAGTGTGGGAGACAAGGGAGAAGAAGTTCAGATCTGGACACCAGACTGATTATACTACAGATACTGCGGATATAATATGGACATATCTGACATATCTACTGGTGTGTAATATAACTGCACTGCTGATATAACATGGGCATATCTACTGGTGTGTAATATAACTGCACTGCGGATATAACATGGGCACATCTACAGGTATGTAATATAACTGCACTGCTGATAGAACATGGGCACATCTACTGGTGTGTAATATAACTGCAGTGCTGATAGAACATGGGCATATCTACTGGTGTGTAATATAACTGCAGTGCTGATATAACATGGGCACATCTACAGGTATGTAATATAACTGCACTGCTGATAGAACATGGGCACATCTACTGGTGTGTAATATAACTGCAGTGCTGATAGAACATGGGCCATAATCTACTGGTGTGTAATATAACTGCAGTGCTGATATAACATGGGCACATCTACAGGTATGTAATATAACTGCACTGCTGATAGAACATGGGCACATCTACTGGTGTGTAATATAACTGCACTGCTGATAGAACATGGACATATCTACTGGTGTGTAATATAACTGCACTGCTGATAGAACATGGGCACATCTACAGGTATGTAATATAACTGCAGTACTGATATAACATGGGCACATCTACTGGTGTGTAATATAACTGCACTGCTGATAGAACATGGGCACATCTACTGTGTGTAATATAACTGCACTGCTGATAGAACATGGGCACATCTACTGGTGTGTAATATAACTGCAGTGCTGATATAACATGGGCACATCTACTGGTGTGTAATATAACTGCACTGCTGATATAACATGGGCACATCTACTGGTGTGTAATATAACTGCAGTGCTGATATAACATGGACATATCTACTGGTGTGTAATATAACTGCACTGCTGATATAACATGGGCATATCTACTGGTGTGTAATATAACTGCACTGCTGATAGAACATGGGCACATCTACTGGTGTGTAATATAACTGCAGTGCTGATATAACATGGACATATCTACAGGTATGTAATATAACTGCACTGCTGATATAACATGGGGACATCTACTGGTGTGTAATATAACTGCACTGCTGATATAACATGGGCACATCTACTGGTGTGTAATATAACTGCACTGCCTGATAGAACATGGGCACATCTACTGGTGTGTAATATAACTGCAGTGCTGATATAACATGGACATATCTACAGGTATGTAATATAACTGCACTGCTGATATAACATGGGGACATCTACTGGTGTGTAATATAACTGCACTGATGATATAACATGGACATATCTACAGGTATGTAATATAACTGCACTGCTGATATAACATGGGGACATCTACTGGTGTGTAATATAACTGCACTGCTGATATAACATATGGACATCTACTGTGTGTAATATAACTGCACTGCTGATATAACATATGGACATCTACTGTGTGTAATATAACTGCACTGCTGATAGAACATGGGGACATCTACTGGTGTGTAATATAACTGCACTGCTGATAGAACATGGGCACATCTACAGGTATGTAATATAACTGCACTGCTGATAGAACATGGGCACATCTACTGGTGTGTAATATAACTGCACTGCTGATAGAACATGGACATATCTACTGGTGTGTAATATAACTGCACTGCTGATATAACATGGGCACATCTACTGTGTGTAATATAACTGCACTGCTGATAGAACATGGACATATCTACTGGTGTGTAATATAACTGCACTGCTGATATAACATGGGCACATCTACTGGTGTGTAATATAACTGCACTGCTGATAGAACATGAGCACATCTACTGGTGTGTAATATAACTGCACTGCTGATAGAACATGGACATATCTACTGGTGTGTAATATAACTGCACTGCTGATATAACATGGGCACATCTACTGGTGTGTAATATAACTGCACTGCTGATATAACATGGGGGACAATTACTGGTGTGTAATATAACTGCACTGCTGATAGAACATGGGCACATCTACTGGTGCGTAATATAACTGCAGTGCCGATATAACATGGACATATCTACTGGTGTGTAATATAACTGCACTGCTGATAGAACATGGGGACATCTACTGGTGTGTAATATAACTGCACTGCTGATATAACATGGGCACATCTACTGGTGTGTAATATAACTGCACTGCTGATAGAACATGGGCACATCTACTGGTGTGTAATATAACTGCACTGCTGATATAACATGGGCATATCTACTGGTGTGTAATATAACTGCACTGCTGATAGAACATGGGCACATCTACTGGTGTGTAATATAACTGCACTGCTGATATAACATATGTGATAGATTAACATGGGGACATCTACTGTGTGTAATATAACTGCACTGATGATATAACACGGGGACATCTACTGTGTGTAATATAACTGCACTGATGATATAACATGGGCATATCTACTGGTGTGTAATATAACTGCACTGCTGATATAACATGGGGACATCTACTGGTGTGTAATATAACTGCACTGATGATATAACATGGGGACATCTACTGTGTGTAATATAACTGCACTGATGATATAACATGGGGACATCTACTGTGTGTAATATAACTGCAGTGCTGATATAACATGGGGACATCTACTGTGTGTAATATAACTGCACTGATGATTATAACATGGGGACATCTACTGTGTGTAATATAACTGCACTGATGATATAACATGGGGACATCTACTGGTGTGTAATATAACTGCACTGCTGATATAACATGGGCACATCTACTGGTGTGTAATATAACTGCACTGATGATATAAACATGGGGACATCTACTGTGTGTAATATTAACTGCACTGATGATATAACATGGGCATATCTACTGGTGTGTAATATAACTGCACTGATGATATAACATGGGGACATCTACTGTGTGTAATATAACTGCACTGATGATATAACATGGGGACATCTACTGTGTGTAATATAACTGCACTGCTGATAGAACATGGGCACATCTACTGGTGTGTAATATAACTGCACTGCTGATAGAACATGGACATATCTACTGGTGTGTAATATAACTGCACTGATGATATAACATATGGACATCTACTGTGTGTAATATAACTGCACTGATGATATAACATGGGGACATCTACTGGTATGTAATATAACTGCACTGCTGATATAACATGGGGACATCTACTGTGTGTAATATAACTGCACTGCGGATATAACATGGGCACATCACTGGGGGGTACTTACTTTCTTCCACCTGACACAGTGTTAGATTCTGAGAGTCCTGTCAGAGAGGGAACATACATTATTGTTATATAATATACAGGATCCTGTCTTATCTCACATACCACATGAATATTCTATACGTGTATCTATAGGTGACCACTGTACGCAACAAGACAAGGAGGCGCCACCTGCTGCAGGAAGGACTCAGCAGGAGAAGGAAGACACCAGGGACCATGACCACTGGAGACTTGTCATGTCCTTCATGACTCGGAAGGTGGGATGGGAGGACGGGGTCTTATCAGTGGCAGAAGAGCGTTCAGTGCAGCGACTGGAGCCATAACTATAGGGGGTACAGAGGCAGTGGTCACTGGTGTCTGAGGGGTCCCTCTGCCCCATAGAAGACATGGCGGGGGGGGGGGGGCTGGTACAGATTTTACATTGGATTACAGTAGTGACTCCTCTGGCTGCATACTGCGCCATATACCTGTTTTGCTGTCACTACTGGTTGTGGAATAACCTTCTCCAGACCTTGACTTATCCAGGTCATCACCCTGCAAGATAACCATATGTTACCTCAGAACCTCATATGATAACTTCATCACATCTTACATAAATTAATAACCTCATCATACTTCATGAGCTCTTATAATCTCATCACCCCATGAAGACCTCATACAATGACATCATCATGTCTTATGGCCTCACACAATAATCTCAACACACCTCATGACCTCAGCACACCTCATGACCTCACATGATGACTTCAGCACACCTCATGACCTCACATGATGACCTCAGCACACCTCATGACCTCACATGATGACCTCAGCACACCTCATGACCTCAGTACACCTCATGACCTCACATGATGACCTCAGCACACCTCATGACCTCAGTACACCTCATGACCTCACATGATGACCTCAGCACACCTCATGACCTCACATGATGACCTCAGTACACCTCATGACCTCAACATGATGACCTCAGCACACCTCATGACCTCGCATGATGACCTCAGTACACCTCATGACCTCACAAGATGACCTCAGCACACCTCATGACCTCACATGATGACTTCAGCACACCTCATGACCTCACATGATGAACCTCAGCACACCTCATGACCTCACATGATGACCTCAGCACACCTCATGACCTCACATGATGACCTCAGCACACCTCATGACCTCACATGATGACCTCAGCACACCTCATGACCTCAGTACACCTCATGACCTCACATGACCTCAGCACACCTCATGACCTCACATGATGACCTCAGTAACACCTCATGACCTCACATGATGACCTCAGCACACCTCATGACCTCACATGATGACCTCAGTACACCTCATGACCTCACATGATGACCTCAGCACACCTCATGACCTCGCATGATGACCTCAGTACACCTCATGACCTCACAAGATGACCTCAGCACACCTCATGACCTCACAAGATGACCTCAGCACACCTCATGACCTCACATGATGACCTGACCTCACCACCTCACACGATGACCTCAGCACAGTTCATGACCTCACACAATGACCTCATCACTCCTCATGATCTCATACAATGACCTCATCACTCCTCATGACCTCACACGATCACCTCATCACTCCTCATGACCTCACATGATGACCTCATCACTCCTCATGATCTCACACAATGACCTCATCACTCCTCATGACCTCACATAATGGATGTGTCATTGATAAATGGGTGTTGTGGTGCCTTGATGTATGACCGATACTACATATGGATGACATGTCACCAATGCGGGGACATGTGTAACATACCTGGAGCTGTCAGCACTGCATCCCAGGAACATGGAAGGAGAAAGAAGAGAAGCTTCATGTGACACGTGATCGGACTCAATGGACACCACCAGGGATATATGTCTGCGTCACTCACCTGCCCTTAGAATCCTTCTGGGTCACTGCAAGAAAACACACAAACCCTGAGTGCAAGTCCTCCCCAGTGATGAGACCAACCCCCATGTACCCCGCCCTCACCTGCAGGGGGCGCCTCCTCCTCTTTAGGCTTCTCCACCTGCCCACGAAAAACCACATCATTAGCAACTCAAACTGACCAACAGCCCATCCTGAAGCCCATCTGTCAGGTCATCGATGGGCTATACAACAGAATGGTAATCTGCACGCTGCACAGCACTGCATCTCTCCTACTATAGACACTGCACAGCACTGCATCTCTCGTACTATAGACACTGCACAGCACTGCATCCCTCCTACTATAGACACTGCACAGCACTGCATCCCTCCTACTATAGACACTGCACAGCACTGCATCTCTCCTACTATAGACACTGCACAGCACTGCATCCCTCCTACTATAGACACTGCATCCCTCCTACTATAGACACTGCACACTGCATCTCTCCTACTATAGACACTGCACAGCACTGCATCTCTCCTACTATAGACACTGCACAGCACTGCTTCTATCCTACTATAGACACTGCACAGCACTGCATCTCTCCTACTATAGACACTGCACAGCACTGCATCTCTCCTACTATAGACACTGCACAGCACTGCTTCTCTCCTACTATAGACACTGCATCTCTCCTACTATAGACACTGCACAGCATCTCTCCTACTATAGACACTGCACAGCACTGCATCTCTCCTACTATAGACACTGCACAGCACTGCATCTCTCCTACTATAGACACTGCACAGCACTGCATCTCTCCTACTATAGACACTGCACAGCACTGCATCTCTCCTACTATAGACACTGCACAGCACTGCTTCTCTCCTACTACAGACACTGCACAGCACTGCTTCTATTCTACTACAGACACTGCACAGCACTGCTTCTATCTTACTATAGACACTGCACAGCACTGCATCTCTCCTACTATAGACACTGCACAGCACTGCTTCTATCCTACTATTAGACACTGCACAGTACTGCATCTCTCCTACTATAGACACTGCACAGCACTGCATATCTCCTACTATAGACACTGCCAGCACTGCATCTCTCCTACTATAGGACACTGCACAGCACTGCTTCTTATCCTACTATAGACACTGCACAGCACTGCCTCTATTCTACTATAGACACTGCACAGCACTGCCTCTATCCTACTATAGACACTGCACAGCACTGCATCTCTCCTACTATAGACACTGCACAGCACTGCATCTCTCCTACTATAGACACTGCACAGCACTGCTGCTCTCCTACTACAGACACTGCACAGCAACTGCATCTCTACTACTATAGACACTGCCACAGCACTGCTTCTATCCTACTATAGACACTGCATAGCACTGCTTCTCTCCCACTACAGACACTGCACAGCACTGCATCTCTACTACTATAGACACTGCACAGTACTGCTTCTATCCTACTATAGACACTGCACAGCACTGCTTCTCTCGTACTACAGACACTGCACAGCACTGCTTCTATCCTACTATAGACACTCGACAGCACTGCTTCTCTCCTACTATGTACACTGCACATCACTGCTTCTATCCTACTATAGACACTGCACAGCACTGCATCTCCTACTATAGACACTGCACAGCACTGCATCTCCTACTATAGGCACTGCACAGCACTGCTTCTATCCTACTATAAACACTGAACAGCACTGCTTCTTTCCTACTATAGACACTGGACTGCACTGCTTCTATCCTACTATAGACACTGCACAGCACTGTTACTCTTCTTCTCTATACACTGCAGAGCACTGCTTCTATCCTGCAACAGACACTGCATAGCACTGCTTCTCTCTTACTCTATGCACTGCACTGCTTCTATTCTATTCTATACACTGCATCTGTCCTACTCTATACACTGCACAGCACTGCTTCTCTCCTACTCTATACACTGCACAGTACTGCTACTTTCCTTCTCTATACACTGCAGAGCACTGCTTCTATCCTGCAACAGACACTGCATAGCACTGCTTCTCTCTTACTCTATGCACTGCACTGCTTCTATCCTACTATAGACACTGCACAGCACTGCCTCTATCCTACTCTATACAGTGCACCTGTCCTACTCTATACACTGCACAGCACTGCATCTGTCCTACTCTATACGCTGCTCAGCACTGCTTCTCTCCTACTTATACACTGCACAGCACTGCTTCTATCCTACTATAGACACTGCACAGCACTGCTCTATCCTACTACATACACTGCATAGCACTGCTTCTCTCTTACTCTATACACTGCACAGCACTGCTCCTCTCCTACTCATACACTGCACAGTACTGCTACTTTCCTTCTCTATACACTGCAGAGCACTGCTTCTATCCTGCAACAGACACTGCATAGCACTGCTTCTCTCTTACTCTATGCACTGCACTGCTTCTATCCTACTATAGACACTGCACAGCACTGCCTCTATCCTACTCTATACAGTGCACCTGTCCTACTCTATACACTGCACAGCACTGCATCTGTCCTACTCTATACGCTGCTCAGCACTGCTTCTCTCCTACTTTATACACTGCACAGCACTGCTTCTATCCTACTATAGACACTGCACAGCACTGCTTCTATCCTACTACATACACTGCATAGCACTGCTTCTCTCTTACTCTATACACTGCACAGCACTGCTCCTAGCCTACTCTATGCACTGGACTGCACTGCTTCTATCCTACTATAGACACTGCACAGCACTGCTTCTATCCTACTATAGACACTGCACAGCACTGCTTGTCTCCTACTCAATACACTGCACCTGTCCTACTCTATACACTGCCACCTGTCCTAGCTCTATACACTGCACAGCACGCTCCTAGCCTACTCTATGCACTGGACTGCACTGCTTCTATCCTACTATAGACACTGCACAGCACTGCTTGTCTCCTACTCAATACACTGCACCTGTCCTACTCAATACACTGCACCTGTCCTACTCTATACACTGCACCTGTCCTACTCTATACACTGCGTCTCTATACACTGCACTGCATCTGTCCTACTCTATACACTGCTCAGTACTGCTTCTCTCCTTCTCTATACACTGCAGAGCACTGCTTCTATCCTACTACAGAGACTGCACAGCACTGCTCCTAGCCTACTGTTTGCACTGGACTACACTGCCTCTATCCTTCTCTATACACTGCACAGCACTGCCTCTATCATATTATAGATGCTGCACAGCACTGCTTCTCTCCTACTCTATACACTGCACAGTACTGCTTCTTTCCTTCTCTATACACTGTAAATGACCTCACTCACCTCCACACTTTTAGTGGTCCCAGTTGGTATCTCTGGCTGCGGCACCACTTTTCCCAGTCCTTGCATGAGCCAGTTTAACACTCCGGTCCCAGCACTGCAAGATAAGGTCATTCCGTATGATGCCACAGGGGGCAGTGTTTGGGGATGGGTGATGATCAGACAAGTGTTCTAGGAGCTCTGTTACCAGGAGCAGCACCAGTAAACCAGGCACACAGCTCAACATGCTGATTAAAGCTAGGTGCGTCTTATAGGGTGAAAAATACGGTGGTTTTAGAGGAGGAGAATTAGAAAACATATATATTTCATTAGACCTCAGAGCCCCAATGTGAATGACCCCCAGACCTTTTAAAAAAATCTACTTACCTCTCTTGCTCCGGACGTTGCTGCCTCCGCTCCCAGGATCCACTGTGACCCGACGCATACAGTGTGAGGTCACAGAGCGCTGACGTCCTCACACTGTGCCCAGTCATAGCACAGCCGACGGCAGAGGACCAGGAAGTGGTGAGTACAAAGCCCGGGGAGCGATGCATTCACCACTTCCTGGTCTTCCAATTCGTATTCACTCGTATACGACTCATAAGTCGCACTGACATTTTTTCCCACATTTTTTTAGGGGAAAAAAGTGAGTCTTATGGGGTGAAAAATACGGTATATCTTTCTTTTGTCTGTATGCTAAACAGCTGCAGAGATATCTGTGTTTTAGCCCTGTCAATAAACAGGCAGAAGGAGTGTACAGAGCGCAGGGGGTGTCACAAAGCAGTGCTCCAAGGACTTAACCCCGCCTCCTGGTGCTCCAACTTGATCATTTGCACATATGAATAAAAACACAGATATGTCTGCAGTCTTTTATCATATAGACAAAAGAAAGGTATCGTTTTAATCAGCAGGATGAGCCCTGCCAGGCAATATGTCTGGTTTAATAGGGTTGATCCTGGTGACAGAGCTGCTTTAAGCTTGCACTGATCCTGGGGTGGGGAATCAGTGGGAGGGGGCAGGAAATCAGTGGGAGGGGGCGGGATATATAGTGTGAGGGGGCGGAGATCAGTGTGAGGAGGCGGGATATCAGTATGAGGGGCAGGAGGAGATCAGTGTGAGGGGGCGGGATATCAGTATGAGGGGGCAGAGAGATCAGTGTGAGGGGGAGGAGATCAGTGTGAGGGGGAGGAGGACAGTCAGTGTGAGGGGGAGGAGATCAGTGTGTGAGGGGGCGGAGATCAGTAGAGGGGCGGAGATCAGTGTGAGGGCGGAGATCAGTGTGAGGGGGCAGAGATCAGTGTGAGGGGGCGGGATATCAGTGTGAGGGGTGGAGATCAGTGTGAGGGGGAGGAGATCAGTGTGAGGGGGAGGAGATCAGCGTGAGGGGGGAGGAGATCAGTGTGAGGGAGCAGAGATCAGTGTGAGGGGGCAGAGATCAGTGTGAGGGGGCAGAGATCAGTGTGAGGGGGATCAGTGGAGGGGCAGGAGATCAGTGTGAGGGGGAGGGATATCAGTGTGAGGGGGTCAGGAGATCAGTGTGAGGGGGAGGAGATCAGCGTGAGGGGGCGGAGATCAGTGTGAGGGGGCAGGAGATCAGTGTGAGGGGGCAGTGTGAGAGAGATCAGTGTGAGGTGAGGGGGCAGAGATCAGTGTGAGGGGCAGAGATCATTGTGAGGGGACAGAGATCAGCGTGAGGGGGTGGAGATCAGTGTGAGGGGCAGAGATCAGTGTGAGGGAGCAGAGATCAGTATGCGGGGGCGGGATGATGAGAAATTGGGTTTTTTCATTACTTACTGGCTTTGGAAGCCAATAATATAGCATTCCTCTCATGAGGACCACTATGGATGTACCTCTGCTCAGGCTTCTTGTCTGCTGCTGCAGCCTCCACTTCTGGGGTGACTTCTGGATGTACCTCAGCTGGGACAGATGGGGGTGGTGGTGGTGGTACGGGACTGACAACCGGGGATGCCGGAGCCACAATCACTTCTTCTGAAAAATAGTAATTTAGAACCTCCACCCGTCACATTATAGCCTCCACCCGTCACATTATAGCCTCCACCCGTCACATTGTAACCTCCACCCGTCACATTGTAATCTCCACCCGTCACATTAAAACCTCCACCCCTCACATTGTAACCTCCACCCCTCACATTGTAACCTCCACCCCTCACATTATAACCTCCACCCTTCACATTATAACCTCCACCCGTCACATTATAACCTCCACCCGTCACATTATAACCTCCACCCGTCACATCCTCCACCCGTCACATTATAGCCTCCACCAGTCACATTATAGCCTCCACCCCTCACATTGTAACCTCCACCCCTCACATTGTAACCTCCACCCGTCACATTATAACCTCCACCCGTCACATTACAACCTTCTCCAATCCTGATTTCTGACACTATACAATCTCTTCTGCACCCACATAATGTTTTTGCCCCTCACTCCCAGGTTGTCACCCTCCTGCCGCTCCGGAGCACCCACCTTCCACCTTTTCTGGCTGTGGTTTCTGCTAGGAAAAGAGAGCAGAGAGGAAGGTAAGATGGGTGCAGGATGTCCAGTCAAGGGTCACCCACATACACACGGCCACCTACCTGCTCCACAGCACTGGGCTCGGAGCTGGCACCGGTGCTCACCCTCGGGGTCCATGTTGGCTGGGGAATGACCTTCTCAAAACCGTGTGACAACCAGGATAGGACGCCCAGGGAGGAACTGCAGGTAGATATCAGAGGTAAGTACCAGAGAATACAGATTCTGCAGTCTCCCCCAGTAAATACCAGTCCTGGAGTCTCCACTTCATTCAGCCGCTTCATATTTCAGTGGTATTATGGGAAAGCTGGGTGACAGACAATATGGCCGCTCTTCCATCTCCCATAGGGTTGTCACCCAGCATAACCCTGTGGAGCGGCTGAAGCGGATGACTCTGGGCCCAGGGTCAGGTACCTGTCACTCTGCTCCGCGGAGGCCTGCTCTACTATTCTGTCTGCTATGAGGAAAAGACAAGAAGAGATGTGATTGGTGGATCCAGGGCCATGGACGCCCCCACCGCCTGTGACGCACCTTACCTGAGTCGCTCACCGCCTTCAGCTTCTGCAACAGAAACAAATAAGATGTCTGAGCGCGGCATCCAGGACTGTAATACAGGACTAATGGGAGGCGGACAGACACACAGTCACGCGGCTAACAGCAGAGGAAGGAATGCTAACAGCAGCACAGAGTGTAACAGCAAAGCATCACTATTGTCCAGTTAGGCAAAGAGCGAGGGTCGGGCTGTCCACTACCTGCTCCACTGCGCCATCCGTCACCTCCTGGACTGCTCTGCCCAGAGCAGGACTATCCGCAGGCTGAGGGACCACCTTCCCCAGTCCTTGTGCTAGCCATCCGAGAACTCCCCCCGAACTGTAACACGAAGGATTCCGAAAAACACTCAGTAAAGAGGCGCAGCAACCAGACGACGGAGGCAGAGAGACACTTACCTCTTCTCAGACGCTGAGGCGGCGTCCGGTGCTCCGCGGTCAGCTGCAAAACACCGAGAATCAGAAACCACAATCCCCAACATGTAGAGCTATAAGTCACCAGATAACCGTCCTGAGACAGATATATAACCAGATAACCGTCCCAGGACAGATATATAACCAGATAACTATCCCAGGACAGATATATAACCAGATAAACCAATCCCGGGACAGATATATAACCAGATAACCATCCCAGGACAGATATATAACCAGATAACTATCCCAGGGACAGATATATAACCAGATAACCATCCCAGGACAGATATATAACCAGATAACTATCCCAGGACAGATATATAACCAGATAACCATCCCGGGACAGATATATAACCAGATAACCATCCCGGGACAGATATATAACCAGATAACCATCCCAGGACAGATATATAACCAGATAACTATCCCAGGACAGATATTATAACCAGATAACTATCCCAGGACAGATATATAACCAGATACCATCCCGGGACAGATATATAACCAGATAACCATCCCAGGACAGATATATAACCAGATAACTATCCCAGGACAGATATATAACCAGATAACTATCCCAGGACAGATATATAACCAGATAACTATCCCAGGACAGATATATAACCAGATAACCATCCCAGGACAGATATATAACCAGATAACCATCCCAGGACAGATATATAACCAGATAACTATCCCAGGACAGATATATAACCAGATAACTATCCCAGGACAGATATATAACCAGATAACCATCCCGGGACAGATATATAACCAGATAACTATCCCAGGACAGATATATAACCAGATAACCATCCCGGGACAGATATATAACCAGATAACTATCCCGGGACAGATATATAACCAGATAACCATCCGGGACAGATATATAACCAGATAACTATCCCGGACAGATATATAAACCAGATAACTATCCCGGGACAGATATATAACCAGATAACTATCCCAGGACAGATATATAACCAGATAACCATATCCCGGGACAGATATATAACCAGATAACCGTCCTGGACAGATATATAAACCAGATAACCATCCCGGGACAGATATATAACCAGATAACTATCCGGACAGATATATAACCAGATAACTATCCCAGGACAGATTATATAACCAGATAACTATCCCGGGACAGATATATAACCAGAATAACCATCCCGGGACAGATATATAACCAGATAACCATCCCGGGACAGATATATAACCAGATAACTATCCCGGGACAGATATATAACCAGATAACCGTCCTGGGACAGATATATAACCAGATAACTATCCCGGACAGATATATAACCAGATAACTATCCCG
This sequence comes from Rhinella marina, assembly GCA_900303285.1. Taxonomy (NCBI): domain Eukaryota; kingdom Metazoa; phylum Chordata; class Amphibia; order Anura; family Bufonidae; genus Rhinella; species Rhinella marina. Next base: position 204,158 of record ONZH01002509.1, read on the forward strand.
GGACAGATATATTAACCAGATAACTATCCGGGACAGATATTATAACCAGATAACCAGGGACAGGATATATACCAGATAACCATCCCGGACAGATATATACCAGATAACTATCCCGGGACAGATATATAACCAGATAACTATCCCAGGACAGATATATAACCAGATAACCATCCCGACAGATATATAACCAGATAACCTCCCGGGACAGATATATAACCAGATAACTACCAGATATATAAGATAACTATCCCGGGACAGATATATAACCAGATAACTATCCCGGGACAGATATATAACCAGAACTATCCCAGGACAGATATATAACCAGATAACCCCGGGAAGATATATAACCAGATAACTATCCCGGGACAGATATATAACCAGATAACTATCCCGGGACAGATATATAACCAGATAACTATCCCGGGACAGATATATAACCAGATAACCGTCCTGGGACAGATATATAACCAGATAACTATCCCGGGACAGATATATAACCAGATAACTATCCGGCAGATATATAACCAGATAACTATCCCGGACAGATATAAACCAGATAACATCCCGGGACAGATATATACCAGATAACTATCCCGGGACAGATATATAACCAGATAACCGTCCTGGGACAGATATATAACCAGATAACTATCCCGGGACAGATATATAACCAGACAACTGTCCCAAGGGGCCACAGACAACACATAGGTAGCTGACGTATGGGGCCACAGCCAGAGGGTCTGTACTTACCTGCAGGGTCTGCGCTCTCTTTCTGAGGACAGGTCACAGTCTGGAATATAAACCAGTAGATGATGAGGGGCGCTCTTTGTAGGTCCCTCCATCTGGTGCCCCATCAGACTGAGGTGGTGGAGGGGATTCTCACCGCTCCTCCTGCTGCCCCTCATTGTACTCACCTCCTGAGCGGCGCTCGTGTCCTGCTCCTCGGGGGAGGCCTTTTTAGGGGTCTCTGGAGGTTGCGGAATCACTTTATCAATCCAGCTGAACATCATGTAACCTGCAAAGAGTAGGACCCCATCAGGAAAGTGTTCCTGGTCATCCATGTTAACTCCAGATTTATGACTGAGACTTTTTTAAAAAGTCACAAAAAAAAGGGCAGCATTTATCACAAGACGTGCACCATGTGATAAATGGGACACAAAGCGCGTCACTTACCTGCAGAGTTGGGGGGGGGTGCTATCTCTCCTTGGGAGAGCGCCTTAATCAGCATGAGACTTATAGGCCACACAGTACCCCCCAAATCCTGAACTCTCTGCCCTGCACTGATGAGGGGCAATCACCCCCAAACAGCCGTCTGCAGATGAGGTGCTGGCTTATTTTATATCCGAGTCATGTCTCAAGGCCTGTTTAAAGGGTCAAACACTGACTTATAGGATCGCTGTCTTAGGGTGCAGTGTTCAATTTAATTAATTGAATGATTGGGGATGATTTAATTTCAGCTAGCTGCAATAAAAAAACTGTATCCTAACTGCATGTCGAAACTGCAGCGTGTGCCCGCACCCTTACATCTGGTGCCATTAGAAGCAGAGCTCATTTGCATACCTTTTTTACCTGCAGAAGTGATGGCACCAAGTGGATGAAGACAGCCTGGTCTGAGGAATCACATTACACCATGTGGACAGCTGGGTGTGTGTGTGTCACTTACCTGTAAAAAAGATGGCACCAGGTGCACTATGGGAAGAGGGCGGCCTGGTCTGAGGAATCATGTTACATCATGTGGATGGTCGGATTTGTGCGTCACTTACCTGGGGAGGATATGGCACCAGGCCTGGTCTGAGGAATCACATCATGTGGACGGTCGGGTGCGTCACTTACCTGGAGAAGAGATGGCACCAGGTGCACTTTGGGAAGGAGACAAGCTGGTGGAGACATTGTGATGCTCTGGGTCAATGTTTTGCTGGAAACCTTGGGTCCTGGCATCTTGTGGACGTGGCACCTACCTAACCCCTGTACAGAGAAGTACCCCCTTCATGATAGCGGTGCCCCCTAATGGCAGTGCCCTCTGTCAGCAGGCTAATGCCCGGCCACATTGAGGAACATGACAATGAGATGGTGATGACTTGTCTCTAAAATCCCAGCTCTCAATCCAGTCATTGTCTGTGGGATCCATGGAGGCCGCACCGAACGACGTACAGGATCTGCTACCAATGTGCCGGATATAACAGGACTCCTCCGAGGTCTGGTGGAGTCCATGAGGGGTCAGAGCAGGGCTGCACCTTATAATGTCTGGATGATAATCAGTGCCCCCATATCAGAGAGGTTCCCCTGGTTATTTACCTGGTGACTCCTGGCACCCGGGGCTGCAGTTGTTCCGCTGGCTCTGGCAGCCGCAGCGTCCTTGACTAAATCCTTCTTGTGCTGAGGCGGTAATGTCTAATCCGGTCACTGCCACCAGATAATGGATTTCAGCCTGTCCCTAATAGGTGAGCGCTGTCAGACGTGAGCAGCTAATCCCCATCATCATTAGCCCCCAGCCCCCACCAAAACACGCAGACCCCGGCCCCCCCCACCCAAACACGCCTCAGCTCTACCACCCAAACATACAGACCCCTGGCCCATCTCTCCCCACCAAACTCGCAGAGTCCTGCCTCCAAATCAAATACACAGAGCTTGACCCCCCGCACCCCTACCTAAATATACAGACCCTGGCCCCCACACTCAAACAAGCAGACCCAAACCCAAACATGCAGGCCACGACCCCATCCAAATACACAAACCCCAACACCCCACCACCTAAATATACAGCCCTCAGCCTCCATCCAAACTCGCAGGGTCCGGCCTCTGAACCAAATACACAGAGACTGGCCCCCCACCAAAACAGGCAGATCCCCACACCCCCATCAAAATATACAGACCTCGGCCCCCCACCAAAACATACAGACCTCGGCCCCCCATGATAACACGCAGGACCCCGCCCCCACTCGAATACACAAACCCCAACACCCCCTTTCCCCACCTAAATAAACAGACCTCAGCCCCCAGCAAAACATGCAGATCCCGGTCACCCCCCCAAAGCCAACAGCCCCCAACCCAACCCTCACACCGAAACAAGCAGGCCCCCACCCAAATACACAGACCGAGGACCCAATCACCTAAACAGACAAACTTCAGCCCCCAACCACGGACCCCCCACCGAAACCCTTGCCCCTCCCACCTAAACATACAGACCTTGGCCCCTTCACCAAAACACAAAGAACCCGTCCCAACATCCAAACCCCACCTAAATATACAGACCTCAGACCACTACTCAAACACACAGAGCCCTGCCCTCCACCAGGTTACACAGAACTCCCCCTAAGTCTGAGACTCATATTACGGCCAGAACAAGACAATAACCCAGGAGACGGGAGCCGAGCAACACGACACAAACACAGGAGCCTCGTCCAGAGCCTGCCGGAGGTGAGCACATACCATGCACCTCAGTATGAGACATCATACAGGACTATAGACACACAGATCATGTATGACACTAATAAGCTCCACATCTAGAGGACTATAGACACATAGAACATGTATGACACTAATAAGCTCCACATCTAGAGGACTATAGACACACAGAACATGTATGACACTAATAAGCTCCACATCTAGAGGACTATAGACACACAGAACATGTATGACACTAATAAGCTCCACATCTAGAGGACTATAGACACATAGAACATGTATGACACTAACAAGCTCCACATCTATACACATAGATCATGTATGATACTAACACACCAGTGGACTGGGCAGAGCTTATGACTCCATTTTCTGTCAGTCTCTGTCCTTTATTGAGTAACTGGTGGATGGACATTGTAAAGACAACCATACTTGCTAGGACTCTATCAGCCAGGCATGTATGTGTCCTGAATTCAGTTAAGGGAGACGATCTCTGTCCTTTCCAGACCCCTAGAGGTTCCTCTCTTCCCTCCAGTGCCCTCTGTCTCACCAGACTCCTTTGTTGGTTCCAATCTGTTCCTCTCCGTACTTTTGTCCCCTCTAGACTCTGTTGTCCTCTCCAGACTGCTCTTTTCCATTCAGACTCCTGTGTCCTCCTCCAGATCCCTATGTACTCTCCAAACTTCTATGTCCTCCACTGCTCCCTGTGTCCTCCTCCAGGTCACTGTTCCCTTCAGACTCCTATGTCTTCTACAGACCCCACTGTCCTCTTCCAACACCATCATCCCTCTATCTTCTCCAGTCCTCTCTGTCTCCTTCAGAGACTGTCTCTTCCAGACCCATCTGTGTCCTCTGTCCTCCAGACCAATCTGGGAGCAGTTTATCCGCCCTGACATGAGTTGAGAAGTCCCTATACATTATATGATCGGCTGGTCCCCAGAAGTACAGCAGGTTGGCTCTTATACTCTTGTAGAACTATGACCACTAAGCGGTGGCCATTCATGGTCGTGTTTTTCAGGCCTCATCTTCCAGCAGATGGCTGTATCCCATCACCGTCATAGCTGTGCCTTGGACAGGTTCTCTCCGATGTACCAACTAGCAGGAGTAAAGCACACTCTTTACCACCCACGGCTGCCTACCCTGCGCAGGATGGAGATGGACAGCATGGCCCACAAGCTAAGTGATGAGCACTCAAGGAGCAGTACGCCCTGCGACCACAGTGAGTGGTCAACAATCAGCGTTGTCCCCTTCATCCCACACGTCTCCGGGGTTGATAGAGGTGGCGTTATAATCAAGAGGCATTTTTGCCTGGGGAACAATGGTAGTCAGAGAGTTTTATGAAACAAAATGGCCGCCGTCCTACTAGTCAACACAAAACCTGTCCTAATCACACAGGTGGACAAGTTAAAGAGCTGCCTCATCCACCTCTCTTACTTGTCGGGATTATGGTCCTTAATATAGTTCAATATGATCTTCAGCTGAATCTATGTAGGAATGGAGATCATGAAGAGACATGAAGCACAGAGAGATTAAGTGAGGCTGATGAGCAGCAGCTCTTGTCTGCAGTCTCCATTACCACAGTCTGTCCTCTCTGTACTTCATGTCTCCTCATGAACTCCATTCCTACAAAGATTCAGCTGAAGATCTTAGCATCTGTATTCAGAATCATAATCCCTGACAAGCAGAGAGGAGGATGAGGCGGCTCTTTACCTCAGTGTTGTGAAGTAACTTGTCCTCCTGTGTGATTAGGACAGGTTCTGTGTGTACTAATAGGACGGCGGCCATTTTGTTTCCCCTAATCATTGCTCCCCAGACAAAACGAGTCATTATAACTAATGAGAGGTATTTGGGAATATATTTATAATGAAGTAATTTTCATTTTCTTAATTTCCTGCGGCTGCCTGAGTGCTCAATATAACCGTCTACTCTTCTCTCTGCCGATGCAGGAACCTTCCGGAATGCCAGGAGCACCACGTATGATGCAGAGAAGCATCTTCTACCATCTCTGGTGAGTGGATCTCTGGTAAACGCTCTCTGGCCCAAACATTCAGGATTATAAACATCATCGTCTTCTTCAGGAAATCACAGACACAGGGAGGCGGCTGACGCAGCAACATGCAAGCTATAAAACGGCGGCACAACTCCTGGGACAGCGCAAAGAGAAAGACACAACCGGTACGAAAGTGGGAAAACACGGATCCAGATGTGCCACAGCCACCAGGGATCTTGGACTGGCAGATCTAAGGAGAATGGGTAATAGTACTACTACATTTATGTAATTGTACCAACAGCATCCACGGGCAGAGGACTATAGACACACAGAACATGTATGACACTAATAAGCTCCACATTTAGAGGACTATAGACAAACAGAACATGTATGACACTAATAAGCTCCACATCTAGAGGACTATAGACACATAGAACATGTATGATACTAACAAGCTCCACATCTAGAGGACTATAGACACACAGAACATGTATGATACTAACAAGCTCCACATCTAGAGGACTATAGACACACAGAACATGTATGATACTAACAAGCTCCACATCTAGAGGACTATAGACACACAGAACATGTATGATACTAACAAGCTCCACATCAAGAGGACTATAGACACACAGAACATGTATGATACTAACAAGCTCCACATCTAGAGGACTATAGACACACAGAACATGTATGATACTAACAAGCTCCACATCAAGAGGACTATAGACACATAGAACATGTATGATACTAACAAGCTCCACATCTAGAGGACTATAGACACACAGAACATGTATGATACTAATAAGCTCCACATCTAGAGGACTATAGACACATAGATCATGTATGATACTAACAAGCTCCACATCAAGAGGACTATAGACACATAGATCATGTATGATACTAACAAGCTCCACATCTAGAGGACTATAGACACACAGATCATGTATGATACTAACAAGCTCCACATCAAGAGGACTATAGACACACAGAACATGTATGATACTAATAAGCTCCACATCTAGAGGACTATAGACACACAGAACATGTATGATACTAATAAGCTCCACATCTAGAGGACTATAGACACACAGATCATGTATGATACTAACAAGCTCCACATCAAGAGGACTATAGACACACAGAACATGTATGACACTAATAAGCTCCACATCTAGAGGACTATAGATACATGGGACATGTATGATACTAACAAGCTCCACATCAAGAGGACTATAGACACACAGAACATGTATGATACTAACAAGCTCCACATCTAGAGGACTATAGACACATGAACATGTATGATACTAATAAGCTCCACATCTAGAGGACTATAGACACACAGAACATGTATGACACTAATAAGCTCCACATCTAGAGGACTATAGACACATAGAACAATGTATGATACTAACAAGCTCCACATCAAGAGGACTATAGACACACAGATCATGTATGATACTAACAAGCTCCACATCTAGAGGACTATAGACACACAGATCATGTATGATACTAACAAGCTCCACATCTAGAGGACTATAGACACATAGAACATGTATGATACTAACAAGCTCCACATCAAGAGGACTATAGACACACAAACATGTATGATACTAATAAGCTCCACATCTAGAGGACTATAGACACATAGAACATGTATGATACTAACAAGCTCCACATCTAGAGGACTATAGACACACAGAACATGTATGACTATAACAAGCTCCACATCAAGAGGACTATAGACACACAGAACATGTATGATACTAATAAGCTCCACATCTAGAGGACTATAGACACACAGAACATGTATGACACTAATAAGCTCCACATCTAGAGGACTATAGACACACAGAACATGTATGAATACTAATAAGCCCACATCTAGAGGACTATAGACACACAGAACATGTATGATACTAATAAGCTCCACATCTAGAGGACTATAGACACACACAGAACATGTATGATACTAATAAGCTCCACATCTAGAGGACTATAGACACACAGAACATGTATGATACTAATAAGCTCCACATCTAGAGGACTACAGACACACAGAACATGTATGATACTAATAAGCTCCACATCTAGAGGACTATAGACATACAGAATCATGTATGATACTAATATGCTCCACATCTAGAGGACTATAGACACACAGAACATGTATTGATACTAATAAGCGCCACATCTAGAGGACTATAGACACCACAGAACATGTATGATACTAATAAGCGCCACATCTAGAGGACTATAGACACATGGGACATGTATGATACTAATAAGCTCCACATCTAGAGGACTATAGACACACAGAACATGTATGATACTAATAAGCTCCACATCTAGAGGACTATAGACACATGGGACATGTATGATACTAATAAGCTCCACATCTAGAGGACTATAGACACACAGGAACATGTATGATACTAATAAGCCGCCACAATCTAGAGGACTATAGACACAAAGAACATGTATGATACTAATAAGCGCCACATCTAGAGGACTATAGACACATGGGACATGTATGATACTAATAAGCTCCACATCTAGAGGACTATAGACACATGGGACATGTATGATACTAATAAGCTCCACATCTAGAGGACTATAGACACACAGAACATGTATGATACTAATAAGCTCCACATCTAGAGGACTATAGACACACAGAACATGTATGATACTAATAAGCGCCACATCTAGAGGACTATAGACACACAGAACATGTATGATACTAATAAGCTCCACATCTAGAGGACTATAGACACATAGAACATGTATGATACTAACAAGCTCCACATCTAGAGGACTATAGACACACAGAACATGTATGATACTAACAAGCTCCACATCTAGAGGACTATAGACACACAGAACATGTATGATACTAATATGCTCCACATCTAGAGGACTATAGACACACAGAACATGTATGATACTAATATGCTCCACATCTAGAGGACTATAGACACACAGATCATGTATGATACTAACAAGCTCCACATCAAGAGGACTATAGACACACAGAACATGTATGATACTAATAAGCTCCACATCTAGAGGACTATAGACACACAGAACATGTATGATACTAATAAGCTCCACATCTAGAGGACTATAGACATACAGATCATGTATGATACTAATATGCTCCACATCTAGAGGACTATAGACACACAGAACATGTATGATACTAACAAGCTCCACATCTAGAGGACTATAGACACATGGGACATGTATGATACTAATAAGCTCCACATCTAGAGGACTATAGACACACAGAACATGTATGATACTAATAAGCGCCACATCTAGAGGACTATAGACACACAGAACATGTATGATACTAATAAGCGCCACATCTAGAGGACTATAGACACATGGGACATGTATGATACTAATAAGCTCCACATCTAGAGGACTATAGACACACAGAACCATGTATGATACTAATAAGCGCCACATCTAGAGGACTATAGACACACAGAACATGTATGATACTAATAAGCGCCACATCTAGAGGACTATAGACACATGGGACATGTATGATACTAATAAGCTCCACATCTAGAGGACTATAGACACATGGGACATGTATGATACTAATAAGCTCCACATCTAGAGGACTATAGACACACAGAACATGTATGATACTAATAAGCTCCACATCTAGAGGACTATAGACACACAGAACATGTATGATACTAATAAGCGCCACATCTAGAGGACTATAGACACCACAGAACATGTATGATACTAATAAGCTCCACATCTAGAGGACTATAGACACATAGATCATGTATGATACTAACAAGCTCCACATCTAGAGGACTATAGAACACCATAGAACATGTATGACCACTAATAAGCTCCCACATCTAGAGGACTATAGACACACAGAACATGTATGATACTAACAAGCTCCACATCTAGAGGACTATAGACACATAGAACATGTATGACACTAATAAAGCTCCACATCTAGAGGACTATAGACACACAGAACATGTATGACACTAATAAGCTCCACATCTACGAGGGATCTATAGACACATAGATCATGGTATGATACTAACAAGCCTCCCACATCTAGAGGACGTATAGAACACCTATGAACATGATATGACACTAAATAAGCCTCCACAATTAGGAGGTCTATAGACACACAGAACATGTATGACACTAATAAGCTCCACATGTAGAGGACTATAGACACATGGGACATGTATGATACTAACAAGCTCCACATCAAGAGGACTATAGACACACAGAACATGTATGATACTAATAAGCTCCACATCTTGAGGACTATAGACACAACAGAACATGTATGATACTAACAAGCTCCACATCAAGAGACTATAGACACACAGAACATGTATGATACTAACAAGCTCCACATCAAGGAGGACTATAGACACACAGAACATGTATGATACTAATAAGCTCCACATCTAGAGGATTATAGACACACAGAACATGTATGATACTAACAAGCTCCACATCTAGAGGATTATAGACACACAGAACATGTATGATACTAACAAGCTCCACATCTAGAGGATTATAGACACACAGAACATGTATGATACTAATAAGCTCCACATCTAGAGGACTATAGACACACAAAACATGTATGATACTAACAAGCTCCACATCTAGAGGACTATAGACACATAGAACATGTATGATACTAACAAGCTCCACATCTAGAGGACTATAGACACACAGAACATGTATGATACTAATAAGCTCCACATCTAGAGGACTATAGAGACATAGAACATGTATGATACTAATAAGCTCCACATCTAGAGGACTATAGACACACAGAACATGTATGATACTAATAAGCTCCACATCTAGAGGACTATAGACACATAGAACATGTATGATACTAACAAGCTCCACATCTAGAGGACTATAGACACACAGAACATGTATGACACTAATAAGCTCCACATCTAGAGGACTATAGAGACATAGAACATGTATGATACTAATAAGATCCACATCTAGAGGACTATAGACACACAGAACATGTATGATACTAATAAGCTCCACATCTAGAGGACTATAGACACACAGAACATGTATGATACTAATAAGCTCCACATCTAGAGGACTATAGGCACATAGAACATGTATGATACTAATAAGATCCACATCTAGAGGACTATAGACACACAGAACATGTATGATACTAATAAGCTCCACATCTAGAGGACTATAGACACACAGAACATGTATGATACTAATAAGCTCCACATCTAGAGGACTATAGAACACCAGAACATGTAAGATACTAATAAGCTCCACATCTAGAGGACTATAGACACCAGAAACTGTATGATACTAATAAGCTCCACATCTAGAGGACTATAGACACATAGAACATGTATGATACTAATAAGATCCACATCTAGAGGACTATAGACACACAGAACATGTATGATACTAATAAGCTCCACATCTAGAGGACTATAGACACACAGAACATGTATGATACTAATAAGCTCCACATCTAGAGGACTATAGACACATAGATCACGTATGATACTAACGAACTCCACATCTAGAGGACTATAGACACATAGATCACGTATGATACTAACAAGCTCCACATCTAGAGGACTATAGACACATAGATCACGTATGATACTAACGAACTCCACATCTAGAGGACTATAGACACATAGATCACGTATGATACTAACAAGCTCCACATCTAGAGGACTATAGACACATAGATCATGTATGATACTAACGAACTCCACATCTAGAGGACTATAGACACATAGATCATGTATGATACTAATGAACTCCACATCTAGAGGACTACGTTAGATTATTACACCACTGATCTGCAGAGCCGTGTTGAGCAGTATCAGGTCCCTTTTACACGTGTAGATATTCTATGATACGGCATGCTGGTCGGTGCTCGTTACATGTGGCTATTATTGGTATGTGGATGAACGATCACTTATAGGGTCCTTCTGGTGCCGTGTTCAAGTGATGATGATGTTCGGTCTTTTATTTGTAGATTTGGGGTTTAGTGGCTATGCTGTGCGGTTCCTGTGCCCCGATGTCACTCATTCCTGGAGGGTAAGTGAGAAGAAGTCATACACGTGTATCAGTACTACCGCCATCTATGAGGCCGCTGTGTTATCATAGAGGAGCATACATAGATATATACATATATATAAAATCTACTCCCCCAGTTCTGTCTACAGCACAACCCGGGTCTGGATGAGTATGGACAAAAGCCGGTTCCTGTGGAGACCATGTAAGTCTGTACCTAATACCATGGTCCCAGGTCCCCCAGTCCTCCACTAACACCCTGCCCTCTTCCCATAACAGGAACACTTTTCGCACATTTGGCCCTTCATACAGATGAGACTAGCAGCCCCCGACGTCCACGTCCACTGGAGGGAAGCTCACGGAGGATTTACATCTATATGCCAGAAGCAGCAGCAATGATCTCTCACAGATCCAGTAATCTACACGCATCACGTGTCGGGTGCCATGTTGTGCTACATGTATGTCCCCATTTATGTGTCAGGGAGATGGTGGAGCGGTAAGAATCCACAGACTATTGTGCTGCACATGACTGAGCACCAAGATGGCCGACATACAGAGGAGGGGGCAATGGGTTAAATAAACAGGTATGACAGGTCCAGCTTGTTTGCCTCTTTGTAATGGGTGGTGTCAAGTGGACCCACTTTGGGCTAAACCTAAGGGCGTTGTCCTGGTATTTACCTTTTAACCCCTATACAGGGATCTGGAACCAAGCAGGCCGCTACCTCATGGAGTAGTCCTGGTATAGTTGGCTGCGGACCCACAGAGGCTAGGGACACTGACGCGAAGCACCATGGACTCAGGAAAAAAGCGTAGTCTGAACACAGTCCAAGGTCAGGGCAGGCTAACACATGCTTTTTAATCTCTTCTGTTAGCTGTAGATTTACTGTGCGTCAGTATTACAGTGTCAGTATTACAGGCCAATGTTAGCGTCAGGTCTAATTTATCGCCATGGAATTAACAGTGCAGTGCCCCAAGATTCAAGTAGTGGCCCAATGACAGAGTGGGGAGTGTGGCAGCAGTGGCAGTGACAATAGTGGCCCCCTAACTAAAAACAAATCCTGTATTTTGAGCATGTGTGAAGCCTCTTTCAGACGGTCAGTATTTGGTCAATATTTCGCATCAGTATTTGTAAGGTAAAAACAGGAGTGGGTCCAAAACGGAGATAAAATGTAACGGAATTATTTGTATCTCCTCTGTGTTTGGGACCCAAAGCCAAGATGGTGGCAGATCACAGTAGTAGCTGTCACTACACAAGAAAGCATGCATCTGGCCATTTGCACAAGGGATTCGAAGGGTCTCCCTGCCTCCATCTCCACTGAATACTGCCATGGTCTGCTGGGGTCATCTGCCTTCCAGCTCCTCTCCTGTTTGGGTAGATAAGCCACATAGAAGTGTATGAAATTTCTCCATGTTTGTGTCCTCCTCCTCTTCTGCCAGTTCATCCTTCTCAGGGCTCAGGTGGCCATGAGATGTAAGTGCCACATCTTCTGTCCCCTCACCAATCAGATTTCTAAGCCTCCCCTCCAGGACGTGAATTGGAGTGACATAATTCATCCCGTAGTTCTGACGACTGACAAAGTGGCCTCCTCAAAGAGCAAACAGCAGGTGACACACATGAGCTGCCACTGGCTAATGTTGAAGTTACACCGGGGAGTAGTCCTGTCCGGATGCTGCACTAAGAAATCGTTGATGGCCTTCCTCTGCTGGTACAGGCGGCCTAACATGTGGAGCATGGAGCTGCAACAGGTGGGACAGTTGCATATCAGGCAATGTTAGGGAAGAGCATTTTGCCTTTGCAGCTCGAGGAGAGCATGTTTTGCACGGTAATAGTGGCTGAAGTGCATGTTCCTGGACGTTTTAACAGCTCTTGTAGTTCAGTGGAAGACTTGAGCAACCAGGTGACAACGAGATTGAAGATGTGCACCATGCAGGTCGAATGGGTCAGCCCCATCTGAGACAGAATGTTTATCCCTTTATCAGTAACCACGGTTCCTATCTCCAGTTGGCGAGGAGACAGAAGAGATGACGTCGAGCAGTTCCTCCCCAGTGTGGTCAGTTCACCCATGCTGAACAGGTGCAGAACCCACGTAAACACCTAGCTTTGCATAGGTGATATGCTGAAGGACCACTGTGAACTCTGCCTAGAGTAGAGGGTGAGGACAAGGTGGAGGATGAGGCAGAGGAGGACATTGGCACAGTAATCCCAGCATTACAACGCAGAGGTGGCATGGGCCATGGTGCCAACATTAGCATCCTGACCACGCCTCACCTTCTACCAACACATACCGCCATGCTAATGTCCCCCTGGGAACTTGCTGAAAAATTCCCACATTGGCAAGTATGGCATTTTCCCTCCACCACTGCATGATGCCCATCTACCGCTGCTTTTATAAACCAGTGAACTGCTACTGGGTTTTCCATGGGTAGTCTCCTGACTAGCAGACTGTGTACCCATCCCACGTTTGGCTACAGATCTACCACCCTCCTCACAGGCACGCGGCCACCTTCGCCACCTGATGATGCCTCCTCTTCACCTGGCTCCCACGTGATCGCCTACATCATCTAATGTCACTCTCACCTGTCTCTCACACACATCCCTGACCTCTCGTAACATGTGCTCCCACCCGACTGTCATAATTGGTAGTTGTACGACTAGGAGTCCACAGCGGACCTCTCCTCTAAAAGCCTAACCCTAATTCTTGCTGAAAAGCGGAGCAGAGCCAGCGGCTATCATTACTTGGCTAGCAGAAGAAGCAGCAACAGCAAGAGGCAGGTTGAGGACAGGTGAGGGCACAGAGGTTGTTCCTTGGCAATGCCAACTAACCGTGGTGTCAGAGGAACCCACCGACTACTGGCTGTGGTCACCTCAGATGATGTTGAAGGGTGAGTCATCCATTCCAGTACATCTTGATTGTTGGTCAAAACACAACCGCTGGATGACAGTGGTAGCTCTGGCCTTCTGCTGCTGCTGCTGCCACGTTTCTGCCACTGTCCGTTCCTTTGGGGGCCCAGGCACCAGTCTGTTGGCCATGGCGTACAGTAACTGAATCAGTAATATAACAAGTATGAATGGTGCAGCAGGTGAAGATAAACGCAGCAATATATTACACCGCACTTTTATACTAAATCATATTAAAAAGATTAATTGCTAATGTTCCAGTGGTTCAACAAGATGCAGACGGTGATTACACTCAGCCTGCACTGTCCCTGCAGTCTCCCTACACTGTCCCTATCCAATATTCCACAATTAAAGGCATCTTGAACACTGTCCTTAGCGCTTATCACATCTCTCCCTAAAATCAGCTCACAATAAAATGGCAGGGATTGTGCGGGATTAGGCTTTTTATAGGGCTGTGACATCACAGGGGATGGCTATCTGTGACATCACAGGGGATGGCTATCTGTGACATCACAGGGGATGGCTATCTGTGACATCACAGGGGATGGCTATCTGTGACATCACAGGGGATGGCTATCTGTGACATCACAGGGGATGGCTATCTGTGACATCACAGGGGATGGCTATCTGTGACATCACAGGGGATGGCTATCTGTGACATCACAGGGGATGGCTATCTGTGACATCACAGGGGATGGCTATCTGTGACATCACAGGGGATGGCTATCTGTGACATCACAGGGATGGCTATCTGTGACTCAAGCAGGGGATGGCTATCTGTGACATCACAGGGGATGGCTATCTGTGACATCACAGGGGATGGCTATCTGTGACATCACAGGGGCTGGCTGCATGGCATTATGAGTCATATCGCATTCCCAGGCTTCTTACTTTCACTTTGTAACATGTGCAGCAGCCGAAAAAAATCAGATTTGTTACCACAAAGCGCAAGGAAATTCGGATTTGTAGCAAATCGAATTTTTCCTAAACTTTGGATCGAACTCCACTTCAGATACTTTGATTCACTCCACACTAATTCCAGATGGACAAGATGCCCCGGGTCTCATCAGAATTCTCCCACAACATGGAGGCCCCAATTTACTCCCTTCCTAACGCTAGTTCTACTGCCCCCCGCAGGATGGATCAGGCCACCCACAAATTGTTCCACAATTACAAGACACCGTTAATTAAGAGCCTCCTGCCCCAATCGCTGCGCTCACCCAGGATGGTAGTAACATTCACTGGCCACTTCCGGAGCGCAGCAGGCGAGGCTGAACCTACAGGGCATGATTTAGATTTCTGTGTCATGCTCCACCCCCTCAGGCCCATATTACGGAAAACACAGCCCATACTGCCACGTCTCGGCCTGAAGCCAGCTGCCGTCTAACTGGTGCCATTCAGGCATTTCCACTGTGTCTATGGACCATGAGAGGATGGGGCTCCTCCAGGACACGAGAGCAGGTCACTCATCATCCACCCACGAAATCAGTAACTGAAGCACTGATGGCGGGTCCCCAGACGGAGCGCAGCTGACGTGGCAGCTTCTAATGTGCACACTGAGGCTGGGATTGCACGCACCGCAGCTGGAATCTCGCGGAGGGCAGCTTTTGGAGCCTGATTTAAGGGTATGTCCACACTAAATGGTGGTTTTCGTGGAGGCAATCAGTGTAAACGTTGCGGTAAGTTATGGTGCCACCTCTGTTAAATGCTGCAGATTTCCTGCGCACAATTTGGTTCTGTCTGGACGCCGCTCAGTACGATCCAGACGCCACTGTGAACACACAACACAGACACGTGACAGCAGCTTCCGTGGGAGCTCTCCCTATACACACTGCTTTATTACTGGCAGGGCTATGATTTGGTGCGGGGGAGGGGTGGCAATGAGTCAGGGCAGACACGCGGCCACCTGGAAGGCGCCGGTGTCCGCCGTGTGCTGCGCGCTGTGCTCCTGGAGCTGACCCAGTTCGTGGAAGCGCTCGCCGCACCACAAGCACTTGTAGTGCTGCTCTCTGTTGTGGACGCTCTGGTGTTTGTTCAGATGTTCCCTCTGCTTAAAACTCTTGTCGCAGGACGGGCACTTGTAGGGCTTCTCGCCCGTGTGCACCCGCCGGTGCCTCTGCAGGTCAGAGGCGTATTTGAAGCGTTTCTCGCAGTCCGGACATTTGAGAGGTTTGTCTCTGGCCGGGTCGCAGCGATGCTGCACGAACTCTGAGGAGGAGAAGAAGCGGCGCTCGCAGGCCGTGCACCTCAGCGGCTTCTCCGTGCAGTGCGCGGCCTGGTGCTTCTGCAGAGCCGAGGCGCGCTTGTAAGTCTTATGGCACACGTTGCACTGAAAGGGCCGCTCCGCGCTGCTCTGTCCACACTTGTGCCGTAACAAGTCCTGCGACTGGCGGAAGCCCTGCTGGCAAGCGTTGCACTTGAAGATGCTCTCGGCCCCATGCTGACTGAAGGTCATGCCTTTTTCACAGAAGGTGCAGCTGTCAGGCTCCTCAGCCTTGTGCGTGCGCCGGTGCCTCATGAGCGCGTACTGCTGCTTAAAGCTCATCTGACACAGGTCACAGTGGAAGGGCCGCTCCTCGCTGTGTGTGCGCTCGTGCTGTCGCAGGTCTGACGGACGTCGGAACGTCTTTTGACAGGCGCCACAGCAGAAGGGCCGCTCCCCGGCCGGCGTGCACGGGTGCTGCAGTAACTGGGAGGATTCCTTGAAGCGCAGCTGGCACGTCTGGCACTGGAAGAGCTGCTCGCCGGAGTGGGCGTACATGTGTCGTAGGAGGTGCGAGCGATGCTTAAAGCTTTTCTCACACACGGTGCACTTGTAGGGACGCTCGGAGCTGTGCGTGCGCTTGTGGTGCACCAGGTGCGAGGACTGGCTGAAGCTCTTGTCGCACAGCGTGCACTTGTACGGCTTCTCGCCCGTGTGGACGCGCTCGTGGCGGGACAGTTCCGACAGGTGCTTAAATGGCTTGTGACACAAGGTGCAGATGAAGGGTCTGTCGAGGGAGGTGGCGGCCGGCACGGGGGCGCTGGGTAAGCAGGCTCTGTCCGCCTCTGGACACTTGTACGTCTTCTCACAGATGGAGCACTTCAGGGAGCTGCCGCTGTGGGCCGTGTGGTGCTGGGCCAGAGACGTCAGCAGAGAGAAGCCCATTTTACAGACTCCGCAGACAAAAGGCTTCTGCTCCACCTGCGCGCACTGGTGCTCAAGGAGGTCGGTGGCCTGGTGAAAGATCTTCAGACACTGGGTGCACTGGAAGGAGCGGTCCTGGCCGGCGGAGGGCAGGCACTGATGTTCCTGTGGGTTTGCCAGGTGGGTAAGGTCATGCCCGCACAGCCCACACTTGTGCAGGGGTTCAGCGGGGGGTAAGGGAGGATGCTGGATGCCCCAGGTCGGGCTGCACCAGAATGCCGTACACGGCACAGCTCAGCGGGTTGTCGGCAGCGGCCGGGTTGGCGATGGGATGCTCACCAAGTGCAATGGGATGCTGTGGTGTCTGCTGCTGGGACGGCTGCAAGGAGGATGGAGGGGCCGGTGCAGGAGCCCAGCCCTCGGACATGCTGGGGGCCAGGGAACAAGGGTCCAACAGGGAAGGCTTCAGGGTGACGGCCGGGCGATTATCAGGCAGACGGGCGTCCTCACAACCTCACACCATCTTCTGTATGAGACCTGCCAGAAAAGAGCATGTGTAAGCTGGAGCAGCAGAGAATATCACAGGAGGAGGGGCTAAATATCAGGGGGAGGAGCCAAAACACCACAGGAGGAGGGGCCAAATACCACAGGGGGAGGGGCAAAATACAAGAGGAGGGACCAAATACAACAGCAGGAGGAGCCAAATATCAAAGGGGGAGGAGTCAAATACCACAGGAGGAGCCAAATACCACAGGAGGAGGAGCCAAATACAATGGGAGGAGGGGCTAAAATACCACAGGAGGAGGGGCCAAATACAACAGCAGGAGGAGCCAAATATCAAAGGGGGAGGGGTCAAATACCACATTAGGAGCCAAATATCAAAGGGGAGGAGTCAAATACCAAAGGAGGAGCCAAATACCACAGGAAGAGGAGCCAAAATACCACAGGAGGAGGAGCCAAATACAACGGGAGGAGGAGGGGGGCCAAATACAACAAAAGGATTTCACAGGAGAAGGAGTCACATATCACTGGAGGAGGGAGCAAATATCAAGTGGGGGTATTACACAGAGGGTGGTGTATATTATATATCACATGGGGGTATTACACAGAGGATGGTGTATATTATATATCACATAGGGTATTACATAGAGGATGATGTATATTATATATCACATGGGGGTATTACACAGAGGATGGTGTATATTATATATCACATGGGGGTATTACACAGAGGATGGTGTATATTATATATCACATAGGGGTATTACATAGAGGATGAGTATATTATATATCACATAGGGGATTACATAGAGGGGGTGTATATTATATATCACATGGGTATTACACAGAGGTGGTGTATATATATATCACATGGGGGTATTACACAGAGGATGGAGTATATTATATATCACATGGGGGTATTACATAGAGGATAGTGTATATTATATATCACGATGGGGGTATTACAACAGAGGATGATGTATATTATATATCACATGAGGTATTACACAGAGGATGGTTTATATTATATATCACATGGGGGTATTACACAGAGGATGGTTTATATTATATATCACATGGGGGTATTACACAGAGGATGATGTATATTATATATCACATGGGGGTATTACATAGAGGGTGGTGTATATTATATATCACATGGGGGTATTACACAGAGGATGGAGTATATTATATATCACATGGGGGTATTACATAGAGGATGATGTATATTATATATCACATGGGGTATTACACAGAGGATGGTGTATATTATATATCACATGGGGTATTACATAGAGGATGATGTATATTATATATCACATGGGGGGGTATTACATAGAGATGGTATTATATATATAATCACATGGGGGTATTACATAGAGGATGATGTATATTATTATATCACATGGGGGTATTACACAGAGGATGGTTTTATATTATATATCACATGGGGGTATTACACAGAGGGTGGTGTATATTATATATCACATGGGGGTATTACACATAGATGAGATGGTGTATATTATATATCACATGAGGTATTACATAGAGGATGGAGTATATTATATATCACATGGGGGTATTATATAGAATGGGTATACACAGAGAGGTGTATATTATGGTGTATATTATATATGGGGTATTACATAGAGGATGGAGTATACATTATATATCACATGGGGGTATTACACAGAGGATGGTGTATATATATATACATGGGGTATTACATAGAGGATGGTGTATATTATATATATAATGAGGGGTTATACACATGGGTAGGTATTTTATATAGAGAGGATATAACAGGGATTTATATTACATGGGGTATTACACAGAGGATGTGTTATTTATCACATGGGGTATTTAAGAGGAATATATTATATATCACATGGGGTATTACATAGAGGATGGTATATTATACACATATATCACATGGGTGTATTACATACACAGATACACATTATTACATGAGTGTATATTATATAGTCATGGGGTATTACATAGAGGATGGTTATATCATATACATATATACACATGAGGGGGTATATTATATATCACATGGGGTATTACACAGAGGATGGATGTATATTATATATATCACATGGGGGTATTACATAGAGGATGATATATATATATCACATGGGGGTATACATAGAGGATGGGAGTATATTATATATCACATGGGTATTACACAGAGGATGGTGTATTATATATCACATGGGGTATTACATGTATGAGTATATTATCATATCACATGGGGTATTACATAGAGGATGGAGTATATTATATAATCACATGGGGGTATTAACAGAGGAGGGATACATATACACATTATAATTATCACATGGGGGTATTACATAGAGGATGATGTATATTATATACACATCACATAACATAGGGGTATTAATACATAGGATGGTGTATACGGGTATAATATTAATGGGGTATTACATACATGAGTATGGGTATTACATAGAGGATGGGGGTATTACATATATATATCACATGGGGTATTACATACACATGGGGTATACATGGATATATGGGGTATATTATCACATGTGATTTAATAGTACATCATATCACCCTATTATTGGATGGATATATTAATATTGGGTATTACATAGAGGATATATATATTATATATCCATGGGGTATTTACATAATCATACACACCACATGGTGAGTTATTATATATCACAATAACATAGAGGATAGAATTATTATCATGTAGTATATCATAGGATGGTATCACAATACATGGAAGGGGTGTATTATATATCACACATAGGGTAACATATGAGGTGTATGGATTACATAGATCGTATACATTATTTCACATAGGGGTATTACATAGATATTCACATAGGGGATGTAATGTAGTATATTATACATAGGTTCATTACATAGATAGGATTATGGTAGTATATTATATATACATCAATGGGGGTATTAATAGAGGATGGTATGTATATATTTAATTATTAATCACATATTAGGGTATTTACATAGAGGATGAGTGGATATATTATATATATCACATGGGGTATTACATAGAGGATGAATGTATATTATATATCACATAGGGTATTACATAGAGGATGGAGTATATTATATCACATGGGGTATTACATGAGGGATATATTATAATCACATGGGAATTACATAGAGGATGATATTATATATACATGGGGTATTACATAGAGGATGATGGGGGTGATGATATATATTATGTATATTATTATTACACATAGGATATGATATTACATAGGGTATTAGACATAGAGGGGACTTATCACTGCACATAGGGGGTATATTGATATATTGTTGTTGTTATTATTATTATTATTATTCAGGTGACAGGACAGATTTCCGGATTAGGCCGCACGCCGGGGACTTTCCTGCACTGGGCGCCGCCGCTGCCTCCCCCCGACCCCCTGCACGTTACCTGTAAACCGGCGCGGCCTGCAGGATGAGGGAGGAGGCGGGCAGATCCGGGCGGCTGCGGCTCCGGGACTGAATGTCATGGGAGGAGCCAAGAGGACCGCCCCCTACCGGACACCGGGGAGGAGACCGAGAGACACCGAGGAGAACTCAGAAATAGAGGAAGAGACAGAGGGGGAAAAGAGAGATAGAGGAAGAGACAGAAAGAAATACAGACAGATAGATGGAGTGATAGAGACAGAGAAGGGCAGAGAGAAATAGAGGAAGACAGAGCAATAAAAACAGAGAGAGAAAGAGGGGTAAGAGAGAGATAGAGGAAGAGGCAGAGTGGGGAAGAGAGAGAGATAGAGGGAGAGATAAAAGAAGAAACAGAGAGAGATAGAGACAGATATAGATAGGAAGAGACAGATGGGGAAGGAGAGATGAGGAAGAGACAGATGGGAAGGAGAGATGGAGGAAGAGACAGAGAAAGAGACAGAGATAGAGGAAGAGAGACACAGGAAGTAACAAAGAGAGAAAGGAAGAAATGAAGAGGAAGAGAGAGAAAAAGAAACAGAAAGGAAGAGACAGAGAAGAGGAAAGGACATAGAGAGAGAAATAGAGACAGAGAGAGATAGGGGAAGAAACAGAGAGAGGGATAAAGACAGAAGGGAAGAGAGAGATAGAGGAAGAGAGAGACAGGCGAAGAGATAGAAAGAGGAAGAAACTGATAGGAAGAGACAGACACAGAGAAAGAGGGAGACGGGGAAGAGAGAGAGAGATAGAAGAAGAGACAGACAGAGATAGGAAGAGATAGAGGAAAAGAGCAGAAGAGATAGGGGAAGAGACAGAGATAGAGGAAGAGAGACACAGAAAGTAACGGAGAGAGAAAGGAATAAATGAAGAGGGAGAGAGAAGAAGAAACAGAAAGGAAGAGACAAAGAGAGGGGTAAGAGAGATAGAGGAAGAAAGAGAGATACAGAAAGAGTGGGGAAGAGAGAGAGATAGAGGAAGAGATAAAAGAAGAAACCAAGAGAGATAGAGACAAATAGAGATAGGAAGAGACATATGGGGAAGAGAGAAGGAGAGATGGAGGAAGAGACAGAGAAAGAGACAGACAGAGATAGAGGAAGAGAGACACAGGAAGTAACGAAGAGAGAAAGGAAGAAATGAAGAAGAAGAGAGAGAAAAAGAAACAGAAAGGAAGAGACAGAGAAGGGAAAAGGACATAGAGAAATAGAGACAGAGAGAGATAGAGGAAGAAACAGAGAGATAAAGAGAGAAGGGGATAGAGAGCGATAGAGGAAGAAACCGATGGGAAGAGAAAGAGAGAGACGGGGGAAGAGAGAGAGAGATAGAGAAATAGACAGAGATAGGAAGAGATAGAGGGAAAAGAGCAGAAGAGACAGAGATAGGGGAGAGACAGAAGAGATAGAGGAAGAGGGACACAGAAAGTAACAGAGAGAGAAAGGAAGAAATGAGAGGGAGAGAGAAGAAGAAACAGAAAGGAAGAGACAGAGAGAGGGGGAAGAGAGAGAAATAGAGACGGAGAGATAGAGGAAGAGACAGAGAAAGGGGGAGAGATAGAGACAGGAGGAAGAGACAGACAGAGATAGAGATAGGGGGAAGAGAGGAAGATAAGATTGAGGAAGAGACAGAGGAATAGAGGAAGAGTGAGTGAGAGATAGAGGAAGAGATAGGAAGAGAGAGACATAGATCGGAAGAGACAGAGAAGGAAAGATAGAGACAGACAGAGAGATATAGGAAGAGGGGTTAGTATTAGGGTCAGGGCCCTTTCACACGACCGTACGTGCTCTGAGACATACAGTCAGTGAGTGGGCCATATGTCCTGGAGCGGCATAGATCGTGCGCATGGGACTGTTGTTCCGTTGTGAGTGCGGAACAATAGCCCCGCGGGCGGTGTGACATGCACAGCAGCATTGTCATCTATGATACTCCAGTGCGCACAATCAATGCCACTTCGGGACATATGGCCCGCTCACTGACTGTATGTCTCAGAGCGCATACGGTCGTGGGCAAGGACCCTTAGTATTAGGGGTAAGTATTGGGGTTAGTATTAGAATCATGGGTTAGTATTAGGGTCAGGGTTGCGTATTATGGGTTAGTATTAGGGTTAGGGGTAATTATTGGGGTTAGTATTAGAATCATGGGTTAGTATAAGGTCAGGGGTGAGCATTATAGCCAGGGGTATTAAAGTCAGGAGTGAGTAATAG
Organism: Rhinella marina; assembly: GCA_900303285.1. Classification (NCBI taxonomy): domain Eukaryota; kingdom Metazoa; phylum Chordata; class Amphibia; order Anura; family Bufonidae; genus Rhinella; species Rhinella marina. The sequence goes on from ONZH01002509.1 coordinate 227,833, forward strand.
GGGTCAGTATTAGGGTCAGGGGTTGGTATTAGAGTCAGGGGTGAGTATTAGAGGGTAGATTAGGGGCAGGGGTGAGTATTAGAGGTTAGTTTTAGGGTCGGGTTGGTATTAGAGTCATGGCTGAGTATTAGAGGGTCAGGGGTGAGTATTAGAGGGTAGTATTAGGGTCAGGGATGAGTATTAGAGGGTCAGGGGTGAGTATTTGGGGTTAGTATTAGGGCACAGGGACAGTATAGACGACGCCTTCCCCTTTAAGCTCTCCATTCTAGTCACTGTGCACTCAGTGGCAGGAGGGGGTCACGTGACTCAGCTGGTTACTGCGGAACTCCACATGAAGTGCTCTGTTTCCCTGACCAATCATTCCGTTTCAGGGGAACTTCCGGGGGCGGGGTCAGGCTGGCGCTGGTTGGATACAGCAGCTCTGAGGATGAGGGTGAAGCGGCGGAGCGGAGAGAGTGAGTGACGTCATACCGGGAGCTGCGTCACTGTGTATTATTACATGGATGTGTTATTATATGTGACGTTATTATACCGTGTAGCAGTGTGTTATAGGGAGGTATTATTACATGTGACGTTATTGCACAGTGTAGCAGTGTGTTATATGGACGTATTACATGTGATGTTATTATATTATTGTATGTGTTATAATAGTTAGGGCTCATGCACACAAAGGTATTTTCTTTCTGTGTCCATTCCATTTTTTTACTTCGTGTGCATTCTGTTTCCATATGTTCATTCTGTAAAAAAAAAAAATAGTGCGTGTCCTATTATTGTCTGCATGACGTACAAGCACAGGCCGGTTCTATTAGGGGCCCTTGATGTGACCCTGTGTGCGGTGCACCTGCCCCTCCCTGATCCTGTTTTCTCCTCGCAGGCCGCCATCTCCGCTCCCCGTCCCTCAGGCTGTACTGAACATGTTCCCAGACGCCGAGCACCTCGATGATGTCAGTAAACATGGCGGACGTCTGCGCAGCTTCCGTCATGAGCGCGGCAACTGGGCCTCTTATGTGTATGCGGCATGTGAGTGTTATGGGGGTGTGGCTTTAGTAATGGGCGGAGCCTGACACCTGTCACACAGACCCCATTTTCTTCTCTTTCAGTTCATCCTCAGGAGGAATTTCGGGAGCTGCTGGAGGAGCTGGAGACTGTGGCCAGGAAACATGGCGTCGTCCTGACCACAATGGAGGAGCTGCACATCAGCCTCTCGCAAACGGTCATCCTGCGTCACCACTGGATTCATCCGTTTGTCCAGTCGCTCAGGGACAGACTTTCCTCTGGGAGACGGTCAGTGTTACAGGGGTGTCCTCGAATATTCTCTGTAAGGCTACAGTCACACCAACTTTGTGTGCCCCCTGACCTTTGCTGTTGTCCTGTGCAGGTTTCTGTGTGTTGCTGACCGGCTAAAGGTTTACGTGAACAAAGAGAAGACCAGGTGAGGTGTCCGGCTGTGCGGTGTAGAGGAGGAGTGCGGCCTGTGAGGTGTCCGGCTGTGCGGTCAGGAGTGCGGCCTGTGATGTGTCCAGCTGTGCGGTGTAGAGGAGGAGTTCGGCGTGTGCTGTGTCTGGCTGTGTGGTGTAGAGGAGGAGTGCGGCCTGTGCTGTGTCTGGCTGTGCGGTGTAGAGGAAGAGTGCGGCCCTGTGATGTGTCCGGTTGCGCGGGTCAGGAGTGCGGCCTGTGAGGTGTCCGGCTGTATGGTGTAGAGGAGGAGTGCGGCCTGTGAGGTGTCCGGCTGTGCGGCTCAGGAGTGCGGCCTGTGATGTGTCCAGCTGTGCGGTGTAGAGGAGGAGTTCGGGCGTGTGCTGTGTCTGGCTGTGTGGTGTAGAGGAGGAGTGTGGCCTGTGCTGTGTCTGGCTGTGCGGTGTAGAGGAAGAGTGCGGCCTGTGATGTGTCCGGTTGTGCGGTCAGGGAGTGCGGCCTGTGAGGTGTCCGGCTGTATGGTGTAGAGGAGGAGTGCGGCCTGTGAGGTGTCCGGTTGTGCGGTCAGGAGTGCGCCTTGTGATGTGTCCGGCTGTGCGGTGTAGAGGAGGAGTGCGGCCTGTGCTGTGTCTGGCTGTGCGGTGTAGAGGAAGAGTGCGGCCTGTGGTGTAGAGGAGGAGTGCGGCCTGTGTTGTGTCTGGCTGTGCGGTGTTAGAGGAAGAGTGCGGCCCTGTGATGTGTCTGGCTGTGCGGTGTAGAGGAAGAGTGCAAGCCTGTGATGTGTCCGGCTGTGCGGTGTAGAGGAGGAGTGCGGCCTGTGAGGTGTCCGGCTGTGCGGTGTAGCTTGAGGAGTGCGGCCTGTGAGGTGTGCGGTGTAGCTGAGGAGTGCGGCCTGTGAGGTGTCTTGGCTTGTGCGGTGTAGCCTGAGGAGTGCGGCCTGTGAGGTGTCCGGCTGTACGGTGTAGCTGAGGAGTGCGGCTGTGAGGTGTCCGGCTGTGCGGTGTAGCTGAGGAGTGCGGCCTGTGAGGTGTCCGGCTGTGCGGTGTAGCTGAGGAGTGCGGCCTGTGAGGTGTGCGGTGTAGCTGAGGAGTGCGGCCTGTGAGGTGTCTGGCTGTCTATTATAGATGATTGCAGCCTGTGATGTGTCCGGCTGTGCGGTGTAGAGGAGGAGTGCGGCCTGTGATGTGTCCGGCTGTGCGGTGTAGCTGAGGAGTGCGGCCTGTGAGGTGTCTGGCTGTCTATTATAGATGATTGCAGCCTGTGATGTGTCCGGCTGTGCGGTGTAGAGGAGGAGTGCGGCCTGTTATGTCTCTGGTGTAGAGTAGGAGGACAGTGACTTGTGACGTGCCTGGTGTAGAGGAGGGCGGTATACGTGGGGGGGTGCAGTGAATGGTCCCCGTCCGCACCACTGACGTTGCGCTTTCTCTTCTGCCGCTCTTCGTACAGGACGTTCTTGGGGCTGGAGGTGGTTCATGGACATCAGCAGCTCCTGGAGGTCGTGTCACAAGTGGACAAGTCCTTACAGGAGTTTAATCTGGAGACTTTTTACCAGGTCAGAGACTTTCTTCTGTCAGTGGAGGGGACTCATGAGAGCTTCTCCCATCCCCCGGGCTGTGGTCACATGGGGTCCCTATTATGTGGGGGCTGTAAGTACTCTGGTAGTCCAGCAGTCATGAACTTACAAGTGGTGACCTGGTGGAAGGGGAGTTCACAACTTCTGTGAAGTAGGACACCCATCATTGTCTCCTAAATCCGCCAATACTCCGTGTGACGCTGGTACAGCTGCTTCCAATTAAAGGGGTTATCCCACGAATAATGTAAAAAATGAAAATCAGACATCATATAGAACATGACAATACCTTTCTAGTAAACCTAGAACCAGCCCTGTACCTCACATGGATCCAGAGATCTCCACATTCATTGCTCTGCTAGATTTATATCAGGCTGACAGCTCAAGGGGAGTGTCTTTTCTGCTGCAGCTCAGGAGGCGTGTCTCAGCGCTCCCTATCACAGCTCAGGAGGCGTGTCTCAGCTCTCCCTATCACAGCTCAGAGGCGTATCTCAGCTCTCCCTATCACAGCTCAGGAGGCGTGTCTCAGCTCTCCCTATCACAGCTCAGGGGGCGTGTCTCAGCTCTCCCTATCACAGCTCAGGAGGCGTGTCTCAGCTCTCCCTATCACAGCTCAGGAGGCGTGTCTCAGCTCTCCCTATCACAGCTCAGGAGGCGTGTCTCAGCTCTCCCTATCACAGCTCAGGAGGCGTGTCTCAGCTCTCCCTATCACAGCTCAGGAGACAGTTAAAAGTTCAAACTGAGCATGTGCGGCCTGCTCAGTGAATAGGTCAAAGAAATTAAGTGGCACTGTACAGATACATTTTATTGAAAAACTCAGTAGCTATACAAAATTTTTAATGACATGCAATTACAAAAGTATTCAGATCTACAGTTTGAAAACTGTAGAGTATTTTTCGTGGGACAACCCCTTTAAAGGAGGCTCAACAAATTGTGCTGCACAGTGCATGCTGGGACATGTAGTACAACACAAAACCCATGTGATGCGGTGATAACAGTGGCAGTAATACAGCAGCACAATAGACTGACTGCTCCTCACAGGCAGAACAAACACCAGGGTTGTATCCCATCCATACACGCCGGGGTTCACACTTCTGCTCTGCTTTTCCTTTTTCCCCCCAGAATCCCTCGTTCCATGTCAGCCTGGCCTGGTGTGTGGGCGATGTGACCAAACGTTTCCATGGGGCCTGCCTACTGGAGCTACAGGTGAGGGGGCGGGGCTGTGACAACCGCTCAGACATGATCTAGAGCAGGGGTTAGCAACCTTCAGCTGTTGTGAAACTACAATTCCCAGCATGCTCCATTTATTTCTATGGAAGTTCTGAGAACAGCAGAGCAACTATACATACTGGGAGTTGTAGCTTCACAACAGCTGGAGGTTCGTTGTCAGTAGTAATAGATGGTGGGACTCTGACAACCTTTCGCACATGATCTAGAGCAGGGATCAGCAACCTCTGGCGCTAAAGTTGAAACAGCTCTATATATACAAAAAGGACGGGCCCGGGGGGTTGCTCACATGTATAAGGACGGGGCCCGGGGGATGCTCACATGTATATGGACGGGGCCGGGGGGTTGCTCACATGTTACCTACATGGTACGGGGCCCGGGGGGTGCTCACATGTATAAGGACGGGGCCCGGGGGTGCTCACATGTATAAGGACGGGCCCGGGGGTGCTCACATGTATAAGGACGGGGCCCGGGGGTGCTCACATGTATAAGGGGGGCCGGGGGGTTGCTCACATGTATAAGGACGGGGCCCGGGGGTTGCTCACATGTATAAGGACGGGGCCCGGGGGGTTGCTCACATGTATAAGGACGGGGCCCGGGGGGTGGCTCACATGTATAAGGACGGGGCCCGGGGGGTGCTCACATGTATAAGGACGGGGCCCGGGGGGGGATGCTCACATGTATAAGGACGGGGCCCGGGGGGTGCTCACATGTATAAGGATGGGGCCCGGGGGGGTGGGGGTGGGGGTGGCTCACATGTATAAGGATGGGGGGGCGGGGCTCACATGTATAAGGACGGGGCCCGGGGGTGCTCACATGTATAAGGACGGGGCCCGGGGGGGATGCTCACATGTATAAAGGGATGGGGCCCGGGGTGGGGTGGGGGTGGCTCACATGTATAAGGATGGGGGGGGCGGGGCTCACTGTATAAGGACGGGCCCGGGGGGTGCCTCACATGTATAAGGGGCCCGGGGGGTGGGGGTTGGCTCACATGTATAGGATGGGGGGGGGGGCTCGGCACATGTATAAGGACGGGGCCCGGGGGGATGCTCACATGTATAAGGATGGGGCCCGGGGGGTGGGGGTGGGGGTGGCTCACATGTATAAGGATGGGGGGCGGGGCTCACATGTATAAGGACGGGGCCCGGGGGGTGTGGGGGGCTCACATGTATAAAGGATGGGGGGGGGCGGGCTCACATGTATAAAGGACGGGGCCCGGGGGGGGGGGGGGCGCACATATATTAGTTGTGCATAAGCTTTGAACCCAGGAATATTCAGCTGCTGCTCGCCTTCTAGTCGGGTTTCTCAGCTGGCCTGAACCTACAGCGGCTCTGCTGCGATTCCATCCACAAGGTATAGATGGTCTTTATTTATGCAGAACGCGTTTTGGGGGCCCCTTCTGTACAATAACGCTTAGTGATGACGGTCGAAACTCACAGGAGGAGGGCTGCAGGATGCCCCGGCTTCCACCTTTATCTTAACTGTATTTTTGGAATTTGTTAGTTATGACTGAATGTAAATGCCTGCTGTTACCAATATAACCAGAAGAGGGCAGTGTATGAACGAGATGGAATATAGTGAGACAATGAATGGGATCAGGAGCATAAACGCGGCTGTAGATCCTGTCCTGTAGGGGAGAGGAATCGTCCAGAAGCAAGATATTCTATAAGAAGTGCAGACCTAGGGGCCCGGACGACACCTCCCCCACACAGGACGGGACTTAAAACCTTGTTGATCCCATTCGTTGTCTCACTTTACTCCATACACTGCCCTCTTCTGGTTATATTGGTAACTGCAGTCATGATGTTCCAATAGTTTCCTTCAATTTTTTTCAGTAATTTGCCCTTTTTCTTAGTTTTCTTTTACCCCCTCACTGCTTCATGTGATGACGACTCTAGTCTAATACATGTACGTTCATCTGCCTATTCCCATTCTACTACTACTACTCCCATTTTACTTCAGCTCCTTACTGGATTTCAGCAGAGGCCTTTAACAGCACCCGCCCTTGTCTTTTTGGCTCCTATATTGAAACGTTCCCTCCTGCCCTGATAGCGCCTTTGTATCTGAGCACGGAGCAGACCGCCTCTGAAACGCATTATACCTGTTTTTACATGGATTTCAATTTTATTAAAAATTGGTTTTATGCTCCAAAAGCACAACCTGCCTGCGATGTAGCTTTCAGACATGACCTAGAGGCTGGTTGTCAGCAGTAGCAGGTGGGTAGGGGGCTCTGACTACCTTTCAGACGTGACCTAGGGGCTGACAACCTAATATTGTCTTTTTTCTCCTCTGCAGAAGGTTGTGGACGAGTTTGAAGACTCTGAGGTTCTGACCCGTTTCTATGCAGATGAAATTTACTGTAAATGCGGTAATAAAGTCATGTCCATCCCACTCCACTGAGCAGTGACTGGGGCCCGGGATTGTTGTGTGGCCCCTCAGCACAGCCTGTGCGTGCAATAAAGATTTTCTAGAAAGTTCTCTGGTTACTTCTCTCATGTCTGTATAATTTCATGTGGCCAGAACCATGTCCCAGGGCCAGTTCTGACAGATTGCAGGCCCTGTCCAGCTGACCATGAGGACTGGACCACTCCTACCTGTACATTATATGTATCGGAGTAAGAACCTGCCAAAAAAAACTCCAAAATTTATAGCCAGAAAGTCTTCTGTATGTCTGATACAGGAGGTGACATCACCGCTCTCCAGCCATCAGTTATACAGGAGATGACATCACCGCTCTCCAGCCATCAGTTATACAGGAGGTGACATCACCGCTATAAGGGGGTCTTCCTCACAGTTTGCCTGCCGTTAGCTCCAGCAGTTGCTGTAAGATCCACTTCTGTCCATACCGCACATGGAGGGAATACTTCTCCCTGTGGCTGAGCTTCGTGTACACAGCTTCATTGTCTAGAAGAGCCTGGTCACTGCCCAGGTCACTGGCGTACCCCCCGAGGGTGAGTTCTGCACTTTTGTGGAGTAGTCTCCGCCAGGAGGGTGGCAGCTGTGAGATCTCCTGATTACTCAGCGTCTCCTCATCATCATCATCATCATCCTCCTCCCAGCCTTCATTCTCCTTGTACTCATCGAACTCCTCCGGAGACATGCACAGCACCTGGAAGATACAGAGAACCAGCATGGAGGTCAGGTGTCACTGCGCAGGACCCTCCCCAGATGTAGGGACATCACCTTCCTATGGGGCAGCAGGGTTAAAAACCCATCTGTAGGGCAGGGCCAGGAGTAATAATCGTCTTCCTATGGAGTGGGGACAGGAGTAATAATCGTCTTCCTATAGGGTGGGGCCAGGAGTAATAGTCACCTTCAGGGACGTCCTCAGCTCATCCTCAGTCAGTGCTCCATCACGGCCAAATACAAACGCTCCTTCCTCCACGACCACGTCCATCTGACAGAGGACTGCCCAGCGCTCCTGCACCCGCGCCTTCTCCTCTTCTGACTCCACCCCTAGAAGTAGAGAAAAGGTGAGCACGTGGCTGCAACAGCCGCAGCGTGGCGGGAGGCCCAGAGCCCACGTACCCAGCAGAGCTGCCTGTTGTAGGGTCAGCATGCGGATGTCGGCGGTCTCATTGCTGTTGTTGGGGTGCGGCTCAGAGAAGCCGTACATGTGCAGCAGCTGCCCGTTCCCCATCTCTCCGTAGGTGTTGAACACCTCGTGTCCTGCCGGCACCGGCCGCGTGGTAACCATCCGCAGACAGTCCTGGCACAAGAGACGTCACACTCAGAAGATGCCTCAGCATGGGTGTAACAAAAAGACCAAGGTGGAAACTCACCGGAGTGAACTCCAAATGTGCGTTGTGCTGCGCCACGTGATTCAGTAAATCTGCCACTGGAACCATCAATGGCGGGCCGACTTCCTTCCCACAATCATCATCTTCATCAGCCAGTGGTTCCTGGAAGCTGAGGAGCCAAAGAGGACTGAGGACCTGCAAATACGAGCAGTGGGGGCACCACCGGAGGGCCGCTCCCCCTGCCCGTCCCCCCTCCCCAAATTAAGTAAATCAGGTTCTCCTTGGCTGGAGGTGCAGGACCCTGGTGGCGTCTCCTCACCTGTACGCCATGACAAACGCCACCAGCCTTTTGTACAGATCCAGGGAGTGCCGGTGAGGACAGAACATTGTGGGGTGCCTCCGGATGAATGGCAGCACTATAGTACGGTATTCCTGCTCCATGTTCTCCAGGTCCTTCTGCACGGCCTCGTTCACACCGGTTCCTTTAAGCAGTCGCAGCCGCTCTTCCTCCGACCTGCAGGGCGACAGAAGGGATCGTTCACTGCCCGGGACACAGATGGCCACCTACTGAACCAAACGGTCAGATGTCCTCACCAAAACATGGGCAGGTCAGGGGGATCCAGCTGGGGCCACAGCCCAAAGTATGGGGCCCATGGAGAAGACTCATCCGTGGCTTCATACATGAGGGAGATGAGAAGGGGCACCCAACCCGATCTGCTGTCCAGTCGTTCCTGTTCTGAGGGGGAGAAAACCATAAAGACCAGTCACCCACGCTGCCGCCATTATACTGCTCTGCTATACCCGACTACCCCCGTTATATCCGAACCATAAACCCCCCCCCCCTCCTCCCCATTATACACGACCGCCGCAGGGTCCATGGATGTGTTGCAGCAAGTACCTTCCTCCAGAAGATCCCGGATCCGGGTGGTGTGCTGGGACAGGAGGGCAGAGCGGGGGATGGAGCAGATGACTTCTCCCGCAGGAAGATCCTCACGTGTCAGCATCCCGTACTGCCAGACCGCGTCCTGCCTGCTCACGTACACCTGCAGGACACACAGCCGTCACTCACCACTCCAATACACCCGATCGTTACGCCCTCCCACCCGGTGCTGCTCACCTTCGGGTTCAGCTGAAGGACGACCTTCTGGCACCACTGGAGGAAATGTGGCAGCGGAGCATCATCCTCCTCCTCCACCTGATCACACGTAAGAGGGCAGAGAAGAAAAACATCTTGTGTACGATATAACGTTCCATGTATTGTAATAACGCTATAATCTGCACTGCTACATGATACACTGCGCGGTGTGCGGTAATAACACTCTAGTAATAATGTATAGTATAATGTACGCCGTGAGGCAATAACCTGCGGTATAATGCACAAGTGAAGAAATAAAGTATAGTATAACGCACGCCGCCAGGTAATGAGGTATAGTTTAACACATGCTGTGAGGTAATAACTTATGGTATAACGTACACCGTGAGGTAATAACTTATGGTATAACGTACGCCGTGAGGTAATAACTTATGGTATAACGTACGCCGTGAGGTAATAACTTATGGTATAACGTACGCCGTGAGGTAATAACTTATGGTATAACGTACGCCGTGAGGTAATAACTTATGGTATAACGTACACCGTGAGGTAATAACTTATGGTATAATGTACACCGTGAGGTAATAACTCATGGTATAACGTACGCTGCGAGGTAATGAGGTATAGTATAACGTACACCGTGAGGTAATAACTTATGATATAACGTACGCCGCGAGGTAATGAGGTATAGTATAACGTACACCGTGAGGTAATAACTTATGGTATAACGTACGCCGCGAGGTAATGAGGTATAGTATAACGTACACCGTGAGGTAATAACCTATGGTATAACGTACGCCATGAGGTAATGACCTACTGTATAACCCACACCATGAGGTATACTATACAGCAGGCATACCCAACCCGCGGCCCTCCAGCTGTTCCAAAACTACAACTCCCAGTATGCTTGGACAGTGTACAGCTATTATGGCATGCTGGGAGTTGTAGTTCTGTAGTACAGTACACCCTCTCCGGTGAGGCACACCGCACCTTCTGTCTCTTCGGCTCCGGGCTCATCTTCTCTCTCCCGGCTTCTTTATCATCAGTCCCAGAAAGAATTTCCTCCACAACTTCCTGTACGAGCCGCGTGAGGGGGAAAGGTCACGTGGTAGCGACAAGCCCCGCCCCTAGAAGATGATTGGTTCTCTGGTGGCGCGCAGCCCTAATAGAGAAGATAGGTTACGGCTGTTTCCCGAGGTGCAGCTTCTGTACAGAGCGGAGGGTGAGATTTACCTCAGAGCAACATGGAGCCCGCCGACACCCGCCATTATCCGGTCACTGATAAGTCCTGTCAGACACCGCCATTGTCCCGGTCAGTGATAAGTCCTGTCAGACACCCCGCCATTATCCTGTCAGACACCCGCCATTGTCCTGTCATTGATAAGTCCGGTCAGTGATAAGTCCTGTCAGACACCCCGCCATTGTCCTGTCAGTGATAAGTCCTGTCAGACACCCGCCATTGTCCTGTCAGTGATAAGTCCTGTCAGACACCGCCATTGTCCTGTCAGTGAGAATTCCTGTCAGACACCCGCCATTGTCCTGTCAGTGATAAGTCCTGTCAGACACCCGCCATTGTCCTGTCAGTGATAAGTCCTGTCAGACACCCGCCATTGTCCTCTCAGTGATAAGTCCTGTCAGACACACCCGCCATTGTCCTGTCAGTGATAAGTCCTGTCAGACACCCCGCCATTGTCCTGTCAGTGATAAGTCCTGTCAGACACCTGCCATGATGTCCCGTCAGTGATAAGTCCTGTCAGACACCCCGCCATTGTCCTGTCAGTGATAAGTCCTATCAGACACCCGCCATTGTCCTGTCAGTGATAAGTCCTGTCAGACACCCGCGTCATTGTCCTGTCAGTGATAAGTCCTGTCAGACACACGCCATTGTCCTCAGTCAGTGATAAGTCCTGTCAGACACCCGCCATTGTCCTGTCAGTGATAAGTCCTGTCAGACACCACCCGCCTGTCATTGTCCTGTCAGTGATAAGTCCTGTCAGACACCCGCCATTGTCCTGTCAGTGATAAGTCCTGTCAGACACCCCGCCATTGTCCTGTCAGTGATAAGTCCTGTCAGACACCCGCCATTGTCCTGTCAGTGATAAGTCCTGTCAGACACCCGCCATTGTCCTGTCAGTGATAAGTCCTGTCAGAACAACCTGCCACCATTGTCCTGTCAGTTGATAAGTCCTGTCAGACACACCCCATTGTCCTGTCAGTGATAAGTCCTGTCAGACACCCCCGCCATTGTCCTGTCATTGATAAGTCCTGTCAGACACCCGCCATTGTCCGGTCATTGATAAGTCCTGTCAGACACCCCGCATCCTGTCATTGATATCCTGTCAGACACCCCGCCATTGTCCTGTCAGTGATAAGTCCTGTCAGACACCCCGCCATTGTCCTGTCGTCAGTGATAAGTCCTGTCAGACACCCGCCATTGTCCTGTCAGTGATAAGTCCTGTACAGTATTTCCAGTGTGACATTGGATCCCGCGAATATAAGGTAAAGCCGTTATCTAATCTGTGTAAATGACTTGATGGCGTCTCCAGGGCCCCGGACTGCAGTCAGCATGTGTGAACTGAAGTCTATGTATTATAATATTCCCTTAGCAGAACTTCGGATACACCATGTGGACCCCGAACTTACCATACCGAAGAATTACCACCTCACCTAAGCAGGTTATATCAGGGTGACCGGCTCTGTGGTTCTCGGCTGAGGCTTGTGTACCTGCAGGTTCAGAGCTCAGGAAGACCTGCTGCCGACTACCATAGAGACACACAGGTCTGCAGAGACTGTATACACAAGGTGATGTCACCAGTCTGAGCATCTCCTCTTAGAGCTCTGTATTGTGCGGTTCCTTTGTTATTCCTCCTGGAATAACGCTGACAGCTGGGTGTTCTTTCATTCTTCATCCATAGGTGGTGTCCCTCACATTCAGCAGTCATTGGACAGCGTCAGACTGTTGACTAGGGGCATGGTAATGCCTAGATGTCAATTTATGCCTGTTTCCAGAAGGAATAACAGAGGAACGGCACAATTGTCAGTGCATATCACCGGCTGGAGACGGTCTATTGTCCAGGAATCCTCTTCCGTCCGACAGTTCAGCACCCAGTGAAGCCGAGCATAGCTCCCAGTTAGACCAGGACCCACGCAGCTTGCTTACTGGGTGTTAACCTGAGCGCCCTCCATGCCTGTAGTCAGATATAAGTGTGATTGAAGCATGTAGATCATCAGGGTGCTGGGGCTGTGATGTGACCTAATGGAGCAGCCCCACCTTGGACCGCAGAGGACAGACTCTGCACCAAGCACCCTTGTGGACCATGCCATGTGCCGAGCAGAGCAACCCCATGATGGAGGTCCCCGGACAGAGCGACTCCGGACACTGCGCAGATTTACTGTTTTATTGAGGTTTGCTGAATTCATCCATTACTATCATGAAGTATTTGTAGTGATTAAATGCAGCTACAAGCATCCACCGCCACGAGACAGATCGGTAAATAGAACATATATGAGCACAGTCACTGCGCACAGACAGGATTTATTACCCTCCAGGATGGAGAGAAGACGCAGATGGGGGGGGGAGGGAAACATCAAGATGGCGGAACGCAGGAGACAGGACAGAACCATAAAACAGGAGACTGGTCTGATGTACACAGGGACAGGCCCTCACACCTTCACAGGACACGTCTTCTAGCTGAGCTGCACTCCACTGTCAGTAGAGAAGTCAGTACCTGGAGAATGACATCCACAACCCTGTGCTGATCCAATGGTGCGTGTATAGATCACCTCTATAGGATCCTCTGGAGATATCCAGATCAACTTTATATAAGATCCCCTAAGTCGTCAGGTCACCTCCATAGGCTCCTCTACAGTCATTCAGGTCACCCCTATAGGATCTAATACAGTCGTTCAGGTCACTTCTATAGGCAGTCCTTCTATGTTCGTTCAGGTTCACCTCTATAAGCTCCTCTACGTCATTCAGGTCACCTTCCAATAGTCACCCTATGGTCATCAGGTCCCCTCGGTCACATCCTCTATCAGGTCACCTCTATAGGCTCCTCTACACAGTCACCTCTATAGTTCAGGTCACCTCTATAGGCTCCTCTACAATCATTCAGGTCACCTCTATAGGCTCCTCTACACAGTCATCGTTCAGGTCACCTCTATAGGCTCTCTACAGTCGTTCAGGTCACCTCTATAGGCTCCTCTACAGTTCGTTCAGGTCACCTCTATAGGCTCCTCTACAGTCGTTCAGGTCACCTCTATAGGCTCCTCTACAGTCGTTCAGGTCACCTCTCTCATAGGCTCCTCCTCTACAGTCGTTTCAGGTCACCTCTATAGGCTCCTCTCAGTCGTCACACCTCTATAGGCTCCTCTACAGTCGTTCAGGTCACCTCTATAGGCTCCTCTACAGTCGTTCAGGTCACCTCTATAGGCTCCTCTACAGTCGTTCAGGTCACCTCTATAGGCTCCTCTACAAGTCGTCCTCAGGTCACCTCTATAGTCAGGTCACCTCCTCTACAAAGTTCTATAGTTCAGGTCACCTCTATAGGCTCCTCTACAGTCGTTCAGGTCACTCTATAGGCTCTCTACAGTCACCTCTATAGGCTCCTCTACAGTCGTTCAGGTCACCTCTATAGGCTCCTCTACAGTCGTTCAGGTCACCTCTATAGGCTCCATGAGCCTGGTACAGTTTTGCCTTCACAATGTGAAGCTGATCTAATATCTCAGTCCTGGTCTCAGCTAGAGCAGAGGAGGAGTCACATTTATTCTGCTTACAACAAAGGCTTCCCATTGCTGGTAGCCAGAAGGCCTGCCGCCCCAGGACCAGGGACCCTCCTCATGCTTTCGTCCCCATGGATCTGATCACAATCTGCTGTTATCCCTGTCTCACATCCAGTCACAGGGAGCGGGAAGAGCACACACCAGATGATGATTTGGATCCCCAAAAACTGCCAGACGCTGTTTAATGGGGTGTGGGGTGCAGGAAGAGATACCAGTAGAGTTGGGTAATGGGTGGGCGAGAACAGGGGAAGTAGGGCGTAAGGTGTTGCTTCGGGGGGTCTTCAACAGGACACTTCCATGGTGTGGTTGATCTGACCAATGCCCTCACTACTTTCTGACTGAGTACAAGGCCTGGGGCGACTTCCATCCACAGAACTGGCACTGGTGAGGGATGCTGTGCGAGATCGGGCGAGTCGGGTCATACTGGCTGAGGGCACTGGGGAAACAAAGAGGAGAAAACAAGTCACATTCAAAGCCAGGGTCTGGACAAGTGCAGATCTACGGCAGCAGAAAGGCAAAGGACTCGTACTGCTTACAGGGTAGATGTGGTGCAAGGGAAGAGGCGCACAGCTTCAGCCTCCCATGCAGGGCTGTGGGAAAGCAATGGCTGCACTGGGAGTGGAGGTGTAAGAGGCTGGACTACCTCCAGGCAGCTGGCTGGTACTGGGATTGTAGGCCTCTGCATGCCAGGCGCCAGGCTTGCTTTACAATTCGGTGCCATGTTCTCTGCTGCTTGGGTCTGTCAATGACCTCTGAAAGCTCCAGGCAGCTTCAAGACTTCATGGCAGAAGGCTGCACCACTGACCTACACGTCTGTACGGTATGTAGTTCTTATAATTAGACTACAGACAACGAGGTGGTGTACCTGCAGACCTGGGCGACACCACCATGGTAATACCTGGAGCCCAATGACACACTTTCAGCATTGTGTCAGGCGGGTGCCCCCTATACCCCCTGCGATGCCAGAGTTTGCCTCTGGGATCTGACAGGCAGGTATAATAAGCTTGGTGTGCGGTTACAGTCGGACCACCACAAACATCCTGAGGTATAACATACGTGTGGTATACAGCGGCATGTGTGGGAGCTTCAGCACATACATGATGGAGAGTGGGAGACGTAAGCATATGGGGCAGAAAGCATCTGATACTAGGAGGGAAGAGATGCCCAGGCAGAGCATTCAGAGGTGGTACACAGCGGGCTGCAGAGCATGCAATCTATACAGGAGTCAATGCATTCGGCATAGTAGTAGTGGCGGGATACCTGCACTGGCACTCTGTCTCCGATCCTTCAGGGAGGCAACTGGGGGGAAAAAGACGAGGAAGAGGGTGGAGGGGCACGAAGGCCCAGTGGAAGGTGATGAGAAGAGGAGAAGACACAGAAATGTGACATTGAGACAACAGGTACCAATATGTCATCACCATAAAGAGACTACAGAGGGTCAGAGATCTCAGAGTGAAGGCAGAGCAGAGACGGAGGACAGAGGAGAAATCAGACACATGAGGTGCACGATGAGAGTACAGAGGATGGTCCTCAAAAGACAGATCGAATCGTCCAGACACACGCATGCCAAGGGACACACCAGGGGACGCCACCCTCCAGAGACAGACATGCCAGTCACCGCTCTTCAAAGACCCTACATGCCACCCTACACAGAGTGACACACCAGGGGACGCCACCCTCCAGAGACAGACAACCCAGTCACCGCTCTTTAAAACCCCACACATCGCTGTCGAGGGGTGGATATGCTAGTCCACTGTTCTCCAAAGACCCTACCCACGCCAGTGGTCACCACCCTCCACAACACCCCACACGCTACCACCAGAGAGACATGCCAGGAGCCCCCACCCTCCAGATCTACATGCTACGGGCCACAATCTGGCGGAGCTTCACTTACTGTATCCCATCCCTTGGAGGAAATATTTGAAAGCTTCTGTCAGCTTCCCGGGCTGTGAACAGAAATGAGGCATGACATCACTGATCTCATCATCTGACAGACATGACATCATGAGTGTGACGTCCACTGATGAGGAAGACTCGGGGGGCCGTGTGGTCCAAGATTCTCCTGTGAGGTTGTGTGGACAGTCATGGATCCTGGGTCACATTATCCTGCAGTCCCCATGTTTTCTATTACTCAGAACGTCTGTAGCACTCAGGGACGAGGCCAACATGGAGGTACCAAAAGCCAGCGTCTGTGGGCCGACTGACCAGCGTTATAGTCTACAGAACGTTCTGTATGACTATGTGGTGTTATAGCACTAATGGCTGTGTCCCCGCGGGCCCCTGCAGTACGACCAGTCCTGTGACCCATAATAATAATTACTGAGCCACATCAGGATCCTTCTTATTAATGGCTGTGTATCCGAGTCTCTCACCGTTCAATAGCATAGGCCCCTATGTCAGTAACTGGTACAGAATGACATGGCACACAAGCAGGGAGAGATAAATAATGGAGGCACCAGGGTTGTGGAAGGTATACATACCTGGGTGACCTGGGGAAGTCCTCCGGAGTCTGCCATCTGAGGGGTACAAGACGTAAGAGAAGCAGAATTAATAGAAAAGGACGGAGGCTGAAGGAAGGAACAAGTTATTCCTGGGACACTGCTCCAACAACTGCTATACTGCCCTGATATCAATGAGTGCAGGAGGAGGATGGTCTGAGGGCCAAACTATGGGGCTGATAACACAGGGCGAAGAGGTCTCATACAAGGAGAGGAGACTAAAAGAGGGCCACGTACAAGAGGAGAGAAGGCCACGTACAAGAGAGGAGAAGGCCACGTACAAGGAGAGGAAACCAAACTACAGGAGGAGTAGAGGCCATATACAAGGAGAAGTGAAGGAATTATTGAGTGATGGGACAACATATGGTATTACGGGAAGTTTAAAAATGAGTTGGGAATATTATTAAAAAGGGAAAAGAATTGGGCATGTTAAATAGTTTGAGTATTTCAATATAAAAAATCCCATTTTTCCTGTGATCTGTTATTTTTCGCCCCATAAGAAACACTTTTTTCTCCCAAAGTGAAGGAAAAATGTCCCTGCGTCTTATGGTGCGAATACTATTTTCTTTCATTATGGAAGCACTCATTAGTACCGGAGGACCGGGAAGTGGTAAATGCAGCGCTCCCCGGGCTCTGTACGCACCGCTTCCTGGTCCTCTGCTGTCGGCTGCGCACAGCGCAAGGGCGCTCCGTGATCTGTGCACATAGGGTCACAGCACAGCCGACGGCAGGAAAGAGAAAGAGAACGCTGGAGGTGAGGAGCGGCGGCGGCCAGAGCAGGAGCGGTAAGTGGATTCTTTATTTTATTTGCTTGAAGGCTGGGGTCTGATCTGAAGTCTGAATGGAGGGTCTTATTTATATTGGGGCTATTTTCTGAGGTTTGGTTGGGGGTCATTCACATTGGGGTCTGATCTGAGGTCTTATTAACATTGGGGTCTGATTGGGGCTGTGAGTTGAGGTCTGATTAACACTGGGGGTTTAATTGCTGGTCTGATTTGAGGCCTGAAATTTTTTTTTTCTTATTGTCCTCCTCTAAAACCTGAAGGTGCGTCTTATAGGGCGAAAAATACGGTACATAAAAATCCAGTGTGGCCCCCAGGACGTCTAGTCTAGGTCTGGTGTCCTCATTAACTAGCCATTTGGGGGAATATACAGACTCATATACAGACTAAAAAAAAAGTCAAAGTGCCATCTTACCTTAAAGGGGTTGGATTTAAATGTCTCAAGAGAGAAGGAATTGATTTCTTTTTTTTGCTGATTTAATAGCATCTTATGATGTCATCACAGGTCCTTTAGACCGTGGTTGAATATGGGGGAGGATTTATATTGTGTGTAAGTTTCTATGTTTTATTTGTATTTTTATATTTGTTATGGTTTTTTTTTACATTTTTATGGTTTTTTTTAACTATATATTGAATATATCGTGTCTTAAAGAGGGATATCATATAAAGCACCAGAAAGATATGGATTGTGCTCTGGACAAAGCTGCGTTGTGAAACTTGAGTCGGGCCATTTGTCTATTGGTGGTTTTATCACCAAGCGGGGAGAGTCTTGTTCACATTGGGAGTATATGCACTGACATTACCTCAACCTCCAAATGAGAAGTTTTTATCTATTTCCAGTGTGGTTCAAATATACTTTTCTGGAGTTGCACAGTCCTGTTTTCTATTTGGCAAGGAGAGGAGACCTTACTAGAGAAAGAGAGGCCACGTACAAGAAAAGGAGACCAAACTACAGAACGAAAGGAGGCCATGTACAAGAGGTGACCTAACTACATAAGGAGGGGAGCCAAACTGTAGAGGAGAGGAGGCCATTGTACAAGAGGAGAGCAACTAGAGAGAGAAGGCCATTACGTACAAGGAGAGAAGCCAAACTAGAGGAGAGGAGAGAGAGGCCATGTACAAGAGAACCTAACTAGAGAAGCCATGTACACCTAGATAAGAGAGGGGAGGCCATGTACTAGAGAAGAGAGACTACTAGAGAAGTGAGACCTAAACTACAGAACCTAAAGGAAGCCATGTACAAGAGGTGACCTAACTAGAGAAGGAGAGGAGGCCATACAAGAGGAGACCTAACTAGAGAGGAGAGGAGGCCATGAGGAGGCCATGTACAAGAGGAGACCTAACTAGAGAAGGAGAGGGAGGCCTAACTAGACAAGAGGAGACCTATAACCTAGAGAGGAGAGGAGGCCATGTACAAGAGGAGACCTAACTAGAGAAGGAGAGGAGGCCATGTACAAGAGGAGACCTAACTAGAGAAGGTGAAGGAGGCCATGTACAAGAGGAGACCTAACTAAGAGAAGGATGTACAAGAGGAGGAGACCATGTTAACTAGAGAAGGAGGAGCCATGTACACTAGAGAAGGAGGAGGCCATGAGGAGACCCATGTGTACAAGAGAGACCTAACTAGAGAAGGAGAGGAGGCCAACTGTACAAGAGGAGACCTAACTAAGAGGAGGAGAAGGAGGCCATGTACAAGAGAGAAGACCTGTACAAGCTAGAGAAGGTGAGGAGGCCAGTACAAGAGGAGACCTAACTAACTAGAGAAGGAGAGGAGGCCCGTAGACAACAAGAGAGACCTAACTAGAGAAGAAGGAGAGGGTGAGGAGGCCATGTACAAGAGAGAGACCATAACTAGAGAAGGAGGAGGCCATGTACAAGAGGAGACCTAAACTAGAGAAGAGGAGGCCATGAGAGGAGGAGGCCATGTACAAGAGGAGACCTAACTAGAGAAGGAGAGGAGGCCTATGTTACAAGAGGAGACCTAACTAGAGAAGCCATGTAGAGAGGAGAGGAGAGGAGCCATGTACAAGAGGAGACCTAACTAGAGAAGGAGGAGGAGCCATACAAGAGGAGACCTAACTAGAGAAGGAGGCCATGAGGAGGCCATGTACAAGAGGAGACCTAACTAGAGAAGGTGAGAGGAGGACCATAGTACCAAGAGGAGACCTAAACTAGAGGAAGGAGAGGAGGCCATTGTACAAGGAGGAGACCTAACTAGAGAGGAGAGGAGGCCATGTACAAGAGGAGACCTAACTAGAGAAGGGAGAAGAGGCCATGTACAAAGAGAGACCTTAAATAGAGAAGGGAGGAGGAGGCCCAGTACAAGAGGAGACCTAACTAGAGAAGGTGTAGGAGGCCATGTACAAGAGGAACCAACAAGACCTAGAGAAGGAGTACCATGTACAAGAGGAGGAGTACAGAGGAAAACTAGAGAATGAGGAGGCCATGTACAAGAGGAGACCTAAACTAGAGAAGGTGAGGAGCCATGTACAAGAGGAGACCTAACTAGAGAAGGAGAGGAGGCCATGTACAAGAGGAGACCCTAACTAGAGAAGGTGGGAGGCCTATGTACAAAGAGAGACCTAACTAGAGAAGGTGAGAGGAGCCATGTACAAGAGGAGACCTAACTAGAGAGAGGTGTACAAGGAGACCTAACTAGCCATGTACAAGAGGAGACCTAACTAGAGAAGAAGTGAGGAGGAGAAGGCCATGTACAAGAGGAGACCTAACTAGAGAAGGTGTACAAGAGAGGCCATGGAGGCCCATAGAGATACAAGAAGGAGACCAACTAGAGAAGGAGGAGGAGGCCATGTACAGAGGAGACCTAACTAGAGAAGGAGGAGAGGCCATGTACAAGAGGAGACCAAACTAGAGAAGAGAGTACAAGTACAAGAGAGACCTAACTAGAGGAGAGGAGAGGGAGGCCATGTACAAGAGGAGACCTAACTAGAGAGGACCAACACTAGAGAGAGAGGAGGCCATGTACACAACGAACGAAAGGAAGCCATGTACAAGAGGTGACCTAACTAGAGAAGAGGGAGCGCCATGTACAAGAGGTACCTAACTAGATAAGGAGAGGAGGCCATGTTACAAGAAGAAGACAAGA
Organism: Rhinella marina; assembly: GCA_900303285.1. NCBI lineage: Eukaryota > Metazoa > Chordata > Amphibia > Anura > Bufonidae > Rhinella > Rhinella marina. The sequence goes on from ONZH01002509.1 coordinate 248,047, forward strand.
GAAGGTGAGGAGCCATACAAGAGAAGACCTAACTAGAGAAGGTGAGGAGGCCATGTACAAGAGAAGACCTAACTAGAGAAGGTGAGGAGGCCATGTACAAGAGGAGACCTTAACTAGAGAAGGAGAGTGGAGGACCTAACTAGAGAAGGTGAGGAGGCCATGTACAAGAGGAGACCTAACTAGAGAAGGAGAGAGGCCATGTACAAGGAGACCTAACTAGAGAAGGTGAGGAGGCCTGACCAAGAGGAGACCTAACTAGAGAAGAGAGGAGGCCATGTACAAGAGGAGACCTAACTAGAGAAGGAGAGGAGCCATGTACAAGAGGGACCTATAGAGAAGGTGAGCAAACAAGAGGAGACCTAACTAGAGAAGGTGAGGAGGCCATGTACAAGAGGAGACCTAACTAGAGAAGGTGAGGGAGCCAGTACAAGAGGAGACCTAACTAGAGAAGGTGAGGGCCATGTACAAGAGGAAACCTAACTAGAGAAGGTGAGGAGGCCAGTACAAGAGGAGACTAACTAGAGAAGGTGAGGAGGCCATGTACAAGTAGGTGAGGAGGCCATTACAAGAGGAGACCTAACTAAGAAGGTGAGGAGGCCATGTACAAGAGGAGACCTAACTAGAGAAGGTGAGGAGGCCATTACAAAGAGAGACCTAACTAGAGAAGGTGAGGAGGCCATGTACAAGAGGAGACCTAACTAGAGAAGGTGAGGAGGCCATGTACAAGAGGAGACCTAACTAGAGAAGGAGGGGAGTACAAGAGAGACCTAACTAGAGAAGGAGGAGGCCATGTACAAGAGGAGACCAAACAGAGAGAGAGGTTACGTAAAGGAGAGAAGGCCAAACTAGAGGAGAGGAGGCCATGTACAAGAGAAGACCTAACTAGATAAGGAGGGGAGGCCAAACTAGAGGAGAGGAGGCCACGTACAATAAAAGGAGACCAAACTACAGAACGAAAGGAAGCCATGTACAAGAGGTGACCTAACTAGAGAAGGAGAGGAGGCCATGTACAAGAGGTGACCTAATAGATAAGAGAGAGTACAAGAGAAACTAGAGAAGTGTACAAGAGAAGACCTAACTAGAGAAGTGAGGAGGCCATGTACAAGAGAAGACCTAACTAGAGAAGGTGAGGAGGCCATGTACAAGAGGAGACCTAACTAGAGAAGGAGAGGAGGCCATGTACAAGAGGAGACCTAACTAGAGAAGGTGAGGAGGCCATGTACAAGAGGAGACCTAACTAGAGAAGGAGAGGAGGCCATGTACAAGAGGAGACCTAACTAGAGAAGGAGAGGAGGCCATGTACAAGAGGAGACCAACTAGAGAAGAGAGCAGGCCATGTACAAGAGGAGACCTAACTAGAAGGTGAGGAGGCCATGTACAAGAGAACCTAACTAGAGAAGTGAGGAGGCCATGTACAAGAGGAGACCTAACTAGAGAAGGTGAGGAATGTACAAGTAGAGCCATGTACAAGAGGAGACCTAACTAGAGAAGTGAGGAGCCATGTACAAGAGGAGA